>CM033390.1:14143522-14743522 GCA_019426215.1 Buddleja alternifolia
GATTATGTTCATGCAAAACGATGATGACATGTGCGATATTACGTTCAGATGGGCCAACATCAAATATACAAAGTTATCACAGAGCGCCTGGAGCACAGAAGAAACCCCTGATGGTTACGTTGAAAAACCAAACAAAGAATGGTCTCAGATGAGCGTCGAAGAGCTAACTTGGACAATGTTGGTCGCAACGCTCTGTATACGGCTATTGGTGATAATGATAACTTATTCAATAAAATCAAATCTTGCAAAACGACTAAAGAAATATGGGATAAGCTGGCTACAAATCTGTGGTGGTTCAGCTCAAATCAAAGAAAACAAACTTTCCATTGCTAAGGAAAAGTTTAACGGATTTAAGATGCTACCCAATGAAACCTAGAGCAATTGGATATAAGATTCACAGCTCTTGTTACAGAACTTACGTCGTTGGGAATGGACTTACAGAATCGAGAAATGGTGGTTAAGATCTTTAGAAGTCTACCAAGTAAATTCTTGATGAAGACAACAGCTATGAGAGAATCAACATGCTGGATCTCTTAACTCCAGAAGACGCCTTTTCAGAGATAAAGCTTTTGAGTTCGAGTTGAACTCTGCTAGTGACATTGTGAGTAATCCAGTGATTGAATCTGGAGCGCTCATTGCATCAATCAAAGGCAAATCGGGTAACAAAGGAAAGAATTCGGACATTAATGAGGAAGAAGAGTTGGCTTTGCTGAATAGATTCAGGAAGTTCTTGAGATATGAAAAGAAAGGAAAGGTCCTAATAATCAAGGACAAAGTTCATATCAAGCGCCTTCTCCCATACAACAATTTTCAAGCGCCTCAATTCTGTTCCTTTACCTCAAGCCCTGCTCAATATCAAGCGTCTACTCAAAGTCTCCCAGCTCCAGTGGTTTCAAAACCACACACTGCAAGGCTAACAAGGAACAAAAAATGAAAACCAATCTTTGTTATAATTGCAGGAAACCGGGCACTACCAGGTAAATTGTCCATCCAAATGTATCCAAGCCCTCAAGGCAGGATTACTTGGATAGAAACCAATTCAGGAGCAACCTTCGACAACAAGGTTTGCTTGCGGAATCAGAACCAGCATCAGCACCTGAAGATTTAGAATCATCAGACGAAAGTAGTGATGATGATGAGCCGATAGATGACTCAGCGCTCATATGTCTCATGGCCAGAGATGATGAAGCGTCCCCTGAGGTAATCAATGAATTATCATTCCTCTTTCTTATGATGAATTACTTGACAAAGTCAAAGAATATTACAATGAATGTCAAGAAGCTGCCAAAATATATCAAAATGATCTCGCTATTATTTCATCACTCACAAACGATAAAGTAACGCTCAGAGCAGAGTTGCAAATTCAGCAACAGTGCATTGAGAAAAACCAATCGCTTGAGAGTGAAGTTATTCAATTGAAAGTGATCTTGATATAATAGTCAAGAGAGAAGCTGATCTGATGGCTAGACTTGCCAAGTCAGAACAGCTTCTCATCGTTGTCCAAAGCATCCAGAAAGCTCGACAATGTGACTGAAATAACAAGGTTTTTTTGAGAAAGACCGTTTTAGGATGCAATGAATTCGGTAAACAACCAACAACCTAATGTTACGGCAAACAACAAAGGAAAGGGTGTTTTCTTTGTTGAAAAGGTTCACAAGGTCAAACTCAAAATGAACCAAGGGACAATGGTAAGAGGCCAAATGAGAAAGTCAAAACTAACTCAGACAAGGGTAAGGCTAAAGCAAATGATCCACAAAGACAGACTCATCCAAACGCTCAAAAAGCTAAGGATAAATCTAGTCACTGTGAATCAAGCGCTAAGCGTCTAGCACCAAACGTGCAACCCAAGCCAGAGCCAAGGAATACCAGCGTCGATATCCAAGACAGTCAAGATCATATTATCGATACTATGATAATTATGATTATGACTATTATTATAATCGTGGATATTATTATACATCCAAAAATTACACACAGCACAAGTGAAACCCAAAAAGCCAATATTCCTACTATGAAGACAAGGCAAATTTGGGTTCCTAAAGTTCTAATTAACACTAACAAGGATACTATGTTGAAGGACCCAAGCAACAATGGGTACCTAAACAGAAATAGAACTTCCCTTTTGATTGCAGGTACCTAGAGCTAAAGTCAATACATCTGTTTGGTATTTTGATAGTGGATCGTCAAGGCACATGACAGGTTCCAAAGATCTTCTGATCAACTATCAAGCTGCCAATGGTCCTCAGGTTGTATTTGGTGATAACTCCAAAGGTAAACCAAAGTATAGGTACTGTGCATAGGGGGAACATCATGATAAGTGATGTTTATTTGTTGAGGGTCTAAAGCACAATTTATTAAGCATAAGTCAATTCTGCGATAAAGGCTTTGAAGTCATATTCTCAAGTGACTATTCTATATAAACGACGCTAAGACTAAATCTACTAAACTAAAAGGAAAAAGGAATAACAACGTATATTTGGTAGATTGGGGTTCAACACTTGATAACAACCCCCCATGCTTTGTTGCTAAAAATGAATCGAAAATGGGTTGGTTAGGCATAGAAAAAATGAATAACCTCAACTTTAAGACAATCTCTCAGCTTATAAGTCAAAATCTTGTAGAGGGATTGCCAAATGGACCATTCATAAGGATCGCCTCTGTGACGCTTGTCAAATGGGTAAACAAGTAAATCATCTTTCAGAGAAAACCTCATCTATCTACTTCTAGAATACTTGAACTACTTCACATGGATTTGTTTGGACCGTTCAAACAATCAGTGTAAGCGGAAAAAAGTATACTTTAGTGGTTAGTAGACGATTTCTCTAGATTTCTTGGGGGAATTTCTTTCATCCAAAGAGATGAAACATGTGACAGTTAACAGCGCTTATTCGGCAACTTCAAACATTGAAAAATCTTAAGGTTGCAAGAAAGAAGCGATCACGGTACTGAGTTTACTAACAAGGTTGTTGAGAAGTTTTGTGCAGAAAATGGAATACATCATGAGTATTCAGCTCCCAGAACTCCCAACAAAATGGTGTTGCTGAGCGCCGGAACGAACGCTTAGGAAGCCGCTAGGACTATGTTAGCTGAATCCAAGCTTGCTCCTAGATTTTGGGCCGAAGCGATCAACACTGCTTGTTACACTCAAATCGATGCATGATCAACAAACAGCATGGAAAAAACTCCATATGAATGTGGAAGGGACGTAAGCCAAATTTCATACTTTCACGTTTGGTTCTAAATGTTTTATCCATAATAATGGATCCCAAAGCCTAAAGACTTTGATCCTAAAGCGGATGAAGGAATCTTTCTAGGCTACGCCAAAAATGGAAAGAATTTTCGCATTCTCAAAAGATCAAATCGAAGGTTGAGGAATCTATTCATGTTGTGTTGATGATGCTAACCAAGAGCGAGTAAGGTAAATGTAAAATGATGTAGGAGTTGAAGATCTATGTCATCAAGCGTCCAAATTACTATTGATGAGATACTGACGATGATGATGAGATCTCAGTGCCTCCTAAGAATACTCGTGAAATCAATCTAAATTATCATGTAAGAAATACGGATGATCATGAAGAGAATGATCATCAAGAGCAAAGAAGGAATCGTGAACTTGAAGCGCCAACGCAGGAGAATGGTCAAGCGAATGATTCTCAAGCGCCTGTTCATTCTCAAAAAACCCTTCCAAACAGATAGACTATGGTTACGTGACCATCCACCTGAGCAAATCATGGAGATATTGAAGCACCAGTTAGAACTAGAGCCGCTACATTTAATGAGGCTATGTTCGCAAGCTTTCTATCTCAAAGGAACCTAAGAAAGTGGATGAAGCGTTAAGTGATCCAAGTTGGATTGAAGCTATGCAAGAAGAGCTCAATCAGTTTGAGCGAAATAAAGTTTGGATGCTAGTACCAAGACCAACTCATCAAGGAGTTATTGGAACTAGATGGGTATATAGAAACAAGAGGATGAGGACGGCATTGTTGTAAGAAACAAGGCAGACTCGTAGCTCAAGGATACTGCCAAGAGGAGGGCATTGACTTTGATGAGACTTACGCTCCTGTTGCTCGTCTTGAAGCAATCCGCATGTTTCTAGCGTACGCAGCGTTTAACAAGTTTACAGTATTTCAAATGGACGTAAAGAGTGCCTTCTGAATGGTAAACTCCAAGAAGAAGTGTATGTGGAGCAACCTCCAGGATTCATAAACTCATGGTAAGGGTATGGTTTACAAGCTAGAAAAAGCACTTTATGGGCTTAAGCAAGCACCTCGAGCATGGTATGACACTCTCTCTATCTTTCTTATTGGTAAAGGTTTTTCAAAAGGCAGCGTTGACACAACGTTATTTAAAATTACATGATGAGAAGTTTTCTTAGTTCAAATTTACGTTGATGACATTATATTTGGTTTACTAATAAGCGTCTGTGTGAGAAATTTTCGAAAATGATGCAAGAACAATTTGAAATGAGCATGATGGGTGAATTAACTTCTTCTTAGGACTACAAGTTAAACAACTCCTAATGGCATATTTATCAACCAAGCTAAATATACACGAGATATGATTAAGAAATTTGGTATGGAAAATGCATCATATTCAAAAATTCCAATGAGCCAAACGCTTAAGTTAGATAAAGATGAAAGTGGAAAGAAAGTTGATATCACTAATTATAGAGGTATCATAGGTCACTTCTTTATCTCACTGCCAGTAGACCTGATATTATGTTTTCGGTATGTATGTGTGGCACGATTCCAAGCTGATCCTAAAGAGTCACACTTGACTGCTGCCAAGAAAATCCTTAAATACCTAAAGGCACACAACATGTGGGCTTATGGTATCCCAGGGATTCTCCTTTTGAACTAATCGGTTACTCAGATGCAGATTTTGCAGGTTGCAAAATAGATCGTAAAAGCACTAGTGGTACTTGTCAATTCTTAGGTGATAGGTTAGTTTCATGGCATAGCAAGAAACAACAATCCATAGCTACCTCCACAGCCGAAGCTGAGTATGTAGCTGCAGGAAGTTGTTGTGCACAAGTTCTATGGATGAGGCAACAACTTAGAGATTACGGAACAATCTTAGGACCAACTCCCATTCATTGTGATAACCAAAGCGCTTTAGCCATGACTCAAAACCCTGTTCTTCATTCAAGAACCAAACACATTGACATTAGATACCATTTCCTTCGTGACCACGTTCAAAAGAAAGATATCTCCATGCACTTCATTGGAACTGACAAACAACTGGCAGATATCTTCACCAAAGCACTCAATGAACAACGTTTTCTCACTTTGAGAAGTGAACTAGGTATGATTGATTTAAACGCTTGATCATGAAGCATCATACTTTATTAGGCATATAATTTAGGGGGAATCCACTTAAGTTATATCTCACGATATTCTTTAAAAAAAAAAAATAAATAAAATTATTTATACTGGACCATAACTGTAAGCGTCAATGATAAAAAAAAAAAATTCAGATGCATAATCATCAACGCTCAGTTCTATGTTTGCATAAAATATTGAATGCTCAAAATATTGAAAAGACTTTTGACTTCAAGCGTCCATTTTATCAGCTAAGCGCTGAATAGTTTATCAAAAATTTATAAAATATTTTCGTTACAAGCCATGCATAAAATTGTCAAACTTCTTTCAAGGTCGCGGGTAGACTCAAAGGTCTATTTTGTACTCTACTCACACGCCTCTATCACATCAAACTGGCGGGTACTCAAATTTTTTAAAAATGACGGTTCAGAGATAGCACGTATTTGTGTACGTGTCAGTGTACAAACATGCACGTGTGTTACACTCTGAAAATACCAAACGTTAATTTTTTTTTAACTCGGATGTCAAATCTTTATATATGAGAATTACCAAATGTAACTTCTCTCTTTTACACAAAACTCGCGTCCGCAGTTAATAAATTTATGGCTAAGATTCAACAGTTATTACACGTGTTTAAATCCTACTAAGACTACATAACACAAGTTTCAAAACTCTTTACTGTGTCATTAAAACACAAACTCTGCAGAAAAAGTAACTTACTTTCTACTCAAGCATATCTGCAAATCTCTCTTTATCTCTCTCTCAAAACAACAGAAAAATCTCAGTCCATCTTCTTCTTTTTAAAAAAAAAAATGGCACCAAAGAAATCATCATCTACTTCTGCTGAAATTACCATCAAGGTAACTGAAGGTCTTGTTGTCGACTGGAAATTTCTATATGAACAAACTCAGATCAACCTGACGGACATAATGGACATGGTCGTCAAAGCTGGGCTCAAACCCTTCTTAACCCAATACTCTTATATGTTTCCCACTGAAGTTGAAACTTTCTGGAAGACTGCTACACTTTCAGAGGACAAGAAGTCCATCTCTTGTCAAATTCCCTTCTCCAAGAAGGAGTCTCCAAAGGAATTCATCCTATCTGCTTCCACCATTGCCAAGAACTTCAATTTGCCTAATGAGGGTGAGGCATTGGATTCTGTTACGTTGAAACAAATTAAGGAAGCATGGGCAATCATGAGTGCGTACGACGACGTTCCTTACACTCAGTACTTCGAGAAGAAAGACCTGGTGTCCAAATACCGGTTATTGGCTGATTTCTGCAGCAAGATCATAGAATGCCGCGTGGGAACCTTTGATAAGGTAAATCCTGTTCAATTTCAGATGATGGTTGCTATACTCTTCAACATCAAAATCAACTGGAGTGAGTACATCTTTGGACGGTTTCGGGACAGTCTAAGCGCTTCAAATAAGCCTTATGGACTCATCCTGAGTGACATCTTGTTTAAATCGAATTGTGTGTACTCGTCTGGACTTCCGTTGAATAAGTCCAAGTTATTGGGAAAAAGGATTCTGACCAATATGTTCAATCCTCCAAAAGTTAGTGGTGCGGCTAGACCCCTATCTGAGCGGCTGGAAGAACGCCAACTGCTTGCTCAAAAGGTGGAGAGACCAGTGCCAGAGGAAGCTGTGAAGCGTCCAGCAGCAACGAAGAAGAGAGCCCCCAGAAAACCCAAAGTTAAAATTGCCGTCCCCTCTCAAAAGATTAATGAGGAAACTGATGAGGATGCCGAGGACAAGTTGCCTCTCAAAAGACGAAAGCTGGAAGGGATCATTAAGCAAATAGACTTTGAAGAACCAGCTGCTGATCCTCCCGCTCCTCCGGCTAAACTAGTTGAAGGAGTCAACATTAAGAAAATCTTTAAGCGTTCCAGGACTAGCAAGCGTCAAGCTACTCCTGAAGAGCCTGAGACAGTTGAACCAAGCGCTCAAGTTGTCGTTGAGCCAAGCGCTCAAGATGTTGCCGTTGAGCCAAGCGCTCAAGTTGTCGTTGAGCCAAGCGCTCAAGATGTTGCTGTTGAGCCAAGCGCTCCAGAAACTGCTGTTGAGCTTAGTTCTCAGGGTAAGTTTATTTCTTCCCACAACATTTCTATTCCTACATCTGTAGAAGATCCTGCTCTTATAGAGGATGGCTCTTGTTTTTCAGCTATAGTTCCAGCTGCTGCTGAAGTGTCCACAGATGTTCTGTTGGATGTTGACCTGACTGGAGTCGTAGCTATCGCTCAAGATATTGCCGCTGAAGTAGCTGCAATTGAACCTGAGGAACCTGCTACTTTAACAGAGGCACGTTCAGAAGGTCAGAGCGCTGCTGAAGACGTTACAGCTCCTCGTCACTTCTTTCAACTCGATCCGCTGAAGACAATTGATCATTCAATTAACTATATGCCCCCAGCGCTCGACGAAGATTTCATTCCTGCAGGATATAATATAGAAAGATATATTACTGCAGAAGCTGACGCTGCAAGACTGATTGACTTTGACAGCGCAATCAAAGCAACCGTTCTAGACAGACCAGGAGACAGACCTCCTAGATGTGCCGTGGATGTGGCTTACTATCTTGATAATGGCCACAGCAGACCAACTGGGTTCGCGCTAAGGGATTACACTGTTCGTGTGTATGATCCTCTCCGTCCTAGCTTTCTCAATCCCTCAGAGTCAGTCTTGAACAGAGAAGGTTACACACATTTCCCACAGACGGCTCACAGCGCTGAAAATCTTGCATCGGTCCGTCCTCTTAGTCTATGGAAAAATAAAGAGATTCATGCTGGTGAGCGCCTTGAATCGTTGACCGATCTGCTCCAGACTGAAGCTGATGCTTACTTTGACAGCGTCTGGAATGCCAACTATCAGCCTGATAAGCACCGCTTTGAAGCCATAAGAGATATTCATCTTGAAGGCATTCGTGCTATGGTGACTGCTGGCACAGACTTCTGTATAAATGAAGTAAATTGGGTTGAAGCATACATGGGACATAAATACACCTTCCCAGAGTTAGTCCAAGCTCCCCATCTTTTCGGCATAGGCATGCATGACAAGAAGCGTCAACAAAGACTCGGACTTGTTCTCAAGCTCCCAATTATTAGACATCAAATAGAACAATGTCTACGTCAAGAACTTCAGAGATTATCCCTCACCCCTCTTCGGTTTAATGCTCAAGCGTCTTCCAGTGGTACAGTTGGTGAACGGTGCTTAAATCTTGCTCCAAGCCACTGTGAAGAAAACTTCAATCTGATGGTAAAGATTCTATCTCCCGTATCTCTCTTTGATAAAATCTTCACTGCCAATCTCAGATCTTGGAACGGCTCAGTGATCAATTCATTCAAAGGATATCCACTGCTCCCTTCCATTCGCAGTGAGGTACTCAATCACTATGAGTATGTTCTCTCTCTGCTTGAAAGGAATCAAGAGCTCGCTCAAGCCATTTATCCGTATCTTGAAGAGTACTATGCGGACTGTGTGCCTACACATCGACGTCCTGCATCTCTTCCCTCAGATTGCTTGATTGGATTTTTCAGAACTCACTGCACAGATTCACTATTCTCCATCGCTCAAGCGCCGTCCAAAGTTTTCCCAGATCATGTGTTGGATATCATTGGTCCAATGTACATCAGGGCCATTGATAGTCCTCTTCGCACATTTATCTCCGGTACTTGTATGTCCAGGACCAGACTCATTGAACTCTTGGATTCTACATCCACCTCTTATGCCGACTCAGCCAACTGGAACTTCCAATTCACTGACTTTCGCCAACCTGAGTCAACGCTTGAGGAAGCGCCTGCTGAGACATCTGAAGCGTCCAAATCTGCAGATACCAGTATTCCTGACGCTCCTGAACATGCTACCATTGATAGTGCTGAAGATCCTTCCCTGGATATTCGAGCTCCTCAAGCGGTTCAATCAGATGAGAGTCAAGCCTTCGGTCCCCTGCTTAAATCTGTTTTGGAGACAATTAGCGCTCAAGCTACTCAGAGTGAAGAATCTCTCCATTGGATTAAGGAAGACCTGGCAAAGATTGAAACTCACGTTATGAGCGCTCAGATTGCTCATATGCGTAGTTCAGCTCAAGCGGCAGTTGGTGAGTGCAAACAAGACTTTCAAGAAATGCAGGATGCTGCCCACGCAACCCAACTTGCCATGAAAGAAGAACTTGAAAAGCGCCTTGCAACCCTTGAGATCTCTGTGAATGACGCCACCAGCGCTAAGCTTCTTGTTATGCAGGACCGCTTCGACAAGCGTCTGGATGACATCACAGATTCCTTATCTCAGATTGCTCATCAGGTAAGTGTACTCACAAACCACTTCTTAAAATCTGATGATGGCAATAAGGGGGAAGAGAAGAAGAAAGGAGAAAAGCGGAAAGCGTCCAGTTCAAAAATTGAAGATCCTCCGTCTCCTAAGCGTCGAGTGCCTCCTTCTCAGTCTGCGCTTAATCTCCCGTCTTGGATAACTGCTCTGAAACAAAGTTCATCCGGAGCGCTCAGTAGTACGCTAAGGGAACCTCCTAGAGCGTTATATCCAAACCTACCAATTCCTACAAGAGCACTGCTTGAACAGTTTGACATTCCTCTTCAGAGAACATCCATTTCAGAACCTACAGATCCACAGATCTTAGCTGAAGAAAGGAAGATGACTGATTTTAGCCAAGCCTTTCGAATCTGCCTAAGGTACATTGGTATCGACCCAACTGACTGGGATAATCATTTTACAATATTCAAGAAGAGACAACAAGAAGAAAACAAGCTTATCATCAACAAAGATCATGAAGCAATGATGATCTTGGAAGACAATCTGACTGAAGCTATCCGAGCTGAAATGTCCAAGCGATACAGAGTTAGACCAAGTCATTAAAGCTTTCTGATTTTACATTATCTATATTCTTGTCTCTTATATCTTTAAATATTCAGCTGTAAAAATGCTTGTAATTCTCGATAAATATGAAATGCATTTTTTTCTTGCTGAAACATCTCGTTGAAGCGTAACTAACTTTAACTAACGTCTACTGATCAAAGCTAACTTTTACTTTTGGCTGTCTAACTCTTGAACTATAAAAGAGTAAGTATTGCCATCATCAAAAAGGGGGAAATTGTTAGGAATTTCATGATAGAAGTTTTGATGATGACAATTAAGTTTTTGTTAGACCCCAAAAAAGTTGTAAGTTTATTTTCGTAGAAAACTTGTATAGGCTTTGAAGCGTTAGACTTGTAATAGATTTATTAGGCTTTGTTATCTTACTTTAGAGTGTTAGGCAAAATAGTCTTAGGCTGAGCGTCTGATGATTTCTGAGTGAGTTTATCAGTGGTAAAGTTCGAAAACTCAAGCGCCTGATCTCAGAAGATAGATACAGTCTCCAAGCGTCCACTTTGGCCAGCTATATCAAGCGTTACCTTATGGGACAGAAGTAATTTCACCTGAATTTACTTCTAAGTCCAGAAGGAGTTTAATGCAAATATTCTCAAAGCATTAAATACCAACGGGTATTAATTTCAAATGCATTAAATGTTGATAAGAGCATTTAATATGATAAGTAATGTCAGACGTACGGAGAAGCCACCCTATTGGACTGTCAACTATCTCAGACTGCAGCACCAACTTTCGTGCAGCAGATTTTCAGGAAAAAGGACAAAAGCTGTTCACTCGCGAAAGTGAGAGACACGCGCCAGTGCATGTGTCAAACGGACACTTTCTCCAAGAATACCTATAAATAGGACTTCAACAACAAACAAATATAGAGCAACAATTTTATCAAAGCCAAATTGCTGTTGCATTAAAATCTCATTCCTTAAACTCTCAGAAAAGCCAGAAACTTCAAGAAACATCCTAATTGCTTTTCTTATATTCCTGAGACAGTCAACAAATATCTCAAACATTCTTTTGAAGAAACCAGATTCCTACTGAGATATTACCAAGTTGTTTGAACTTCATCAAAATCAAACAAACCTTTTAGAAAATCCCATCCAAGCCTCGCGATCTGTGTGAAGTCGAAGTTGGATACTTGCATCATTTCTGGGTGAAAGAAGCAAGAGGGTTGAAGTGATTTGAAGCAGAAATCTGTGTGATCAAGGAGCTCAAGTCATCGACATCCATCTCTCCCTAATTTGTAGAAGATTCTGTGTGATTCTTTGAGAATCATTTTAGTGGATTGCCTCCAAGTGCAAAGGAGAAGAAGGACGTAGTTGGGATTACACCACCCAACGAACCTTACAAATATTGTGTTATTTACTTTTCAGTCATTTTATTCATCTATCATATCATTGCATAAGTAAAACACAATCAAAAGCTAAGCACCTAAGAAACATCTTGTGACGCTAAAACTTTCAAAGAGAAGACTCCAAAATCATTCCGCTGTGCTAACCCTGATTAAAAGAACTGAACGCTTAACCTACAAGGTCAAAGTATTCAATTCCTGAAGTCTAAGTTAACTTTATAAAACAGTCTTCATTAGACGCTTCACAAAGTCTCAAATATCTTATGTGAACGCTAAGGTGAAGCGTCAGACACTTCAAGCGCCTATCATTTCAAGCGTCCAAATACGTTTAATACGAAATCTTTTTTAAGTCGAAAAAGACTTAAGGGTCTATTCAACCCCCCCCCCCCCTTCTAGACCCTTTTGTATGCCACTTGGGACCAACATCTTTGTTAAAACCTGCAGATTTAAACATGATTGAAAGTCCATCCAAATTTGACTCTGATCATTTGTATTCTTCTCAGTCACCGCACGATATTGCCTGACATGGTTATTGATTATATCGGATGCCATACTTTCTGCATTTTTCCTCCACCTCCTTAGAACGTACTCAGCCGGCAACTTGTGTATTCGGCTTTGGTTGAATGCGAAGAAAACGTGTCTACACAAAATGCCTCGCCTAAAAAACAATCTATAAGAACAATCAACCTGATTGTTCGATACAACGTGTTTCACCTGCACACAATACAGTTAACATAATTATAGTATACAGTGTGGGAAATATAATAATACGTTAAATATAACATTAACATACATTATAAAGAAATAATCACCTGCACACAATATAGTTAACATAATTATACTATACAGTGTGGGAAATGTAATTATACATTAAATATAACATTAACATGCAGTATAAAGAAATAATGTACCTCATACAACTTTGATTCGTTCTCGGAGTCGGATACGACAAACGATTTCACACCATCGACAACGCTTAGACTATGAAGAATCACTTTATACACTGAATTTTTTATCTCTTCTTGTACATCGTAGAAAACAGCGCGCGTGTATACCTCTGAAGCATCGTCCTCTATCGGCATATGGGTGTCGGTTGATGGCTTAGATACCAACGACTCGTGATTTAATCTTGCGTTCGTATTCCTTTGTTTGTCCATAGCACTTTCGAACCTACTGTAGAACTCAATGATTGTGTCGCCCTTTACGTAAAATTGGTTGAAGAAAAAATTAACCGACCCTGAAATCGAAGTAGTCCTCAATAATCCACCCATCGGAACATTTAAATAATACGCGGATACCCATGAATTTCTGTTCTCGTAAATTTCAGACAACCATTCGATATGTCTTAGACCATACTCTGAAATAACATCATTCCATCCCTCTTCAAACTCAATTGGAGTGATGTTGTCATTATACACAAAATTATTAAGCTTCTTCACCATACTCACCTGTATGTGGTGAAATCTGTATAAATAAAAACATGTTATACAGTGTGTTAACTAATAATATACACTACATGATATAGCATTATACAAAATGAAAACAACACATTATACAGTATGTAATTAAAACACACGCCTTGGTTGGGAACTTCTTCATTATATGCCACGCGCACAGACGATGCCTAGCATTTTTAAAAACACTAGGAATAGCCTGCTTCATTGCGAGACATTGATCAGATACAATATATATTGGTTGCCTCCCATCGCACGTGTAAAAGCTTCAAAAACCCACGTGTACGACTCAATGTCTTCTTTTGCGATTAGTGAGGCACCAAATGTGACTATTCTCTTGTGGTTATCTAACCCAGTAAAAGAAACAAACTTCATTTGGTACCTGAAAAAAGCATTATAAGACATTATGCAGTTATTGAATCAGTAATTATATGCCATTATACAGTCATATAATGCATCATTATACAGTGTCTAGTGTAGTGTTATACAGTATCTAATATGGCAGCATATAGTGTGTAATGTGGTGTTATACAGTGTCTAATAGGGTGGTATACAGTGTCTAATATGGCATTATACTAATATTTGATATTTTTATTATCAAATAAATGTGCTTACTTGTTTGATCGAAATGTTGCGTCGACCGAGCAAACATCGCCAAAAAGTTCAAAATTCCTTATTGCAATAGGATCAGCCCAAAATAACTTAGTCATACACCCATCCGCATCAGTGTCGTAATCAAAAGAAAATCCTTCACAAGTTTTTTTCAAATTCATAAATTTCCTAACAATCATTTCCCCGTCGTTCTCACCGACGTATTGCTTCACGTCCCTTTTTGCATTTTTGAAATCCGTAGAAGTTGATCCAATATTACCATAACCACTTGCAATCTCCTTCATAAATGAATGTGATTTAACAGCTCCTACGTTCACCTTTGATGCATTTAAGCAGAACATGATCTGTGACGGGTCAATATTCCGATTCACCCGCATAAACTGTTTCCCCTCGTCAGTAGCCAACTCGTGGTTGTGCCGCTCAACAAACTTCTTTATAACGTACCCCTCTGAGGCACTAAACCTCAGAACAATCTTCGCGTTACAGTCGCATCGACCAATCATGCACTTTTTCTTACTACTAACATCCTCGGATTTTTTGTAAATCCCGGCACGACTACATACGAAATGCTTCGATATGACCGTACCATCCTTATGGGTTTTTTGCGAACACTTACGGACATCAAAACCACTTACACGAGCATATCTTTTGTAAAAATCATATCCAATTTTCAAGCTCTCAAATGCCTTGTCAACGAACGGAGTAACGTCGGGTGGACACACTAGAATCCAATATTTGGAACCGTCGGGTGTCGATATAGAATTGGATGACGTAGCCGAGTCGACACATTAAGCCTCAACTGTATTATTGCTGACTGCATTTGATCGTGTTAATAATATAAGACAACAAAATCACACTGTATAATAATAGTATATCAATTGTATATTAATGTATAAAGAACTGTATAATGTTGTTTATTATACAGTATAATGCTGAATATTATACTGTATAATATATACAATTCAACACTGTATACTAATATATAATATGATGTATAACAATGGTCCATTTAATGTATATTGGTGTGTGAGACGCTGTATAAAAAACATATAATATTCGTTGTAATATATTCATTTAACTGTTGATATATATTGTATATTCACGTTATAATAACTGTATACTGGCGTATATGTTGTTGTATAATGAATTCCAATCACTAATAGTTGTAAAGCACTGTATAACATTGTATACATTGCTGTATAACGGCGTATATGTTGCTGTATAATGCATTCCAATCACTAATAGTTACAATCAAATGAATACCGCACCTTATATCACCATTATAACTGCTGTATAACGTTGAATAATCTACTGTATATTATATACAATTCACTAATTGAGAATGCATTGCTCACTGTATATTCATGTATAATGCTCTGTATATCATATTTCAACGAACTGTATATTGGTGTATATGTTGCTGTATACCGTAAACCAGCATATGTCAATATCTATCGCATGTTTTTTGAGATCATAACATCAATCGATACGATATTTATAATCCATACCTGTATCCATCTCAGCCATAAAAAACGAAATCAATAATCTGCGGCGCTCATGAATGAATTGATGATGAATTGATATTGGTGATTAATTGCTGATGATGGATTGATCTTACCCAATCAATTGCGCTGAATACTGTGATTGCTAATGATGAATTGATCTTACCCAATCAATTGCGATGAAAAAGACGAATATGATGAAGCGATCTTGCTGATTACTTCGATTGATGATGAATACTGTATAATATTTGCTGATTAATTCGATAGGTTTGATGATGAACTGATCTCGATGATGGACTGATAAAGAATGGATTCTGGTGATGAATATTGATTTTAATCGAGCTGAAATATATGGTAAATTCTGTTTTTAATCATCAATGGGGATTTGATTTGATCATGCATTAAATGTGCATGAGTTTGTTGGGTTTTATTGACAAAATTGCCCTCCCAACATTAAAAATATTTAAATAATCCGAAAAAATGATATAATTTCACACCTTTGGATCAAATTGAATCAAAGGCCTAGATTGAGTCTTAGGTTTTATCTAATGACAATGTATGTATTTGATCCATACCCTATATATATATATATATATATTTATATATATAAATTAACAGTAAAAGCTCGTGAGTCTGCTTGTGAGCTTATGAATACCTAAGTGGAAGCTCGAGCTTAGTTCATCAATAAGTTTGAGCTCGCGAAGCTCGGCTCAAGCTCGAGACGTCTCGAGCTCGAGTCGAGCTTTAATCATACTTGCTCACAAAGCTCACGAGCTGGCTCGGCTTGTCTTACACCCCCAGGCAAGCCCTGCAACTTTCTCCCATCCCCCAAAACCTCTCCATAACACCACCACGTCCACCACCATATTAAAACCCTAATAAAAAAATTCACAGCCAAAAAACTATGCCCACCACCACCACCCCGCCACCGCCGCCGCCGCATCCGCCGCCGTCAACTCAACTGAACCCCACACAACTCGTCTCCTCCATCACCACCCTTCTCACAAAACCCACCACCTCCGCCTTACCGGACCTCCTCTCTCCCTACCTCCCCCACCTAACACCACCGGTCATCCACTCCATCCTCTCCTCCGCCACCCTCCACCACCACCCCTCCGCCCTCCTCTCTCTCCTCTCATGGGCATCCTCTCACTCCACCCTCAAACCAATCACCCCCCTCCCCCTCCCCCCTCTCCTCTCCCTCCTCTCCTCCCTCATCTCTCACCACAAATTCGCCGACGCCAAAACCATTCTCCACTCTCAAATCCTCTCCGAACACCCCCACCACCACCTCCACCGCCACCTCCTCCACCCCTCTCCGCCCCTTCCTCCGCCGTCGAAAGCCCTTCTCAACACCTGCATTTTCGCTTACTGCCGTTCCGGGTGGCCCCACCTCGCCGCTCAGATTTTCAAGAAAATGAAGCGCCATAAGCTTCGACCTAATTTATTGACTCTCAACACATTGCTCAGCTCACTGGTAAAGAAAAACCCTTCTTCTCGCTCTACACATTTTTGTAATGAATTGTTTAGTGATGCAATTAAGCTTGGTGTGTCTCCTAGTGTGGTTACTTTTAATATTTTGATTAGTGGGTACTGTTTAGAGTATAAGTTTAGAGATGCAAAGGATTTGTTGAGGAAGATGGAGGTTGATTATAAGTGTAAGCCCGATAACGCGAGCTATAACACGGTTTTGGATGCATTGTGTAAGAAGGGTAGGTTGCATGATATTCGTGATTTGTTGGTCGAAATGAAGAGTAAGGGACTTTTTCCGAATAGGAATACTTATAATATTTTGGTTAATGGGTATTGTAAGATTGGGTGGTTGAAAGATGCAGCCAAGATTGTTGAGTTGATGACACAGGATAACTTGTTGCCAGATGTTTGGACATATAATATGTTGATCAATGGGCTGTGTAATGCCAGGAGGATTGATGAAGCGTTTAGGCTGAGAGATGAGATGGAAGGATTGAAGTTGTTGCCGGATGTGACTACGTATAACACTTTGATTAATGGGTGTTTTGAGGCAAAAAAGAGTTCCGAGGCTTTCAAATTGGTGGATGAAATGAGAGAGAAAGGAGTGCAACTCAACGAGGTTACTCACAACATCATGGTTAAGTGGTATTGTAAGGAAGGGAAGATGCAAGAAGCCAGTGAGATTGTTAGGGGTATGGAAGATACTGGTTTTTCGCCTGATTGTGTCACTTATAATACTTTGATTAGTGGGTTTTGTAATGCCGGTGATTTGGCAGAGGCTTTTAGAATGATGAATCAAATGGGCGGGAAAGGTTTGAAAATGGATACAGTGACACTCAACACTGCTCTTCACAATCTGTGTCGGGAGAGGAAGCTTAACGAAGCGTATGATATGCTGAGTTCGGCAAATAAGAGAGGCTATATTGTGGATGAAGTGAGCTATGGTACTCTTATTGTTGGGTATTTCAAGGAAGAAAATGCTGATAGAGCTATGAAGGTTTGGGATGAAATGAAGGAGAAAGAGATAATTCCTAGTATTATCACTTATAATTCTGTGATTGGAGGGCTCTGCAAGTTGGGCAAAACAGATTTAGCTATAACTAAGCTGAATGAACTATTAGAGAATGGATTAGTGCCTGATGAGACGACATACAACACTATTATACATGGGTACTGTTGGGAGGGAAATGTGGAGAAAGCATTTCAATTTCACAACAAAATGGTTGAAAAATCATTTAAACCCGATATTTACACTTGCAACATTCTTCTTCGAGGGCTTTGCAGAGAAGGGATGCTCGAAAAAGCTATCAAACTCTTCAACACGTGGATTTCAAAAGGGAAAATGCTCGATGCTGTAACATACAATACATTAATAACATCCTTGTGTAAAGAAGGGAGACTCGAGGATGCTTTGGTTCTTGTTACTGAAATGGAAGAAAAGAAATTAGGGCCTGATGGTTACACGTTTAATGCCATTCTTGGAGCTCTTAACGTTGCTGGAAGAACTAAGGAAGCTGAGGAGCTGTTATCAAAAATGATCGAGAGAGACAAATTGATTCAATATTCGAAGCAGAGTGATGATGAACACAATGTTGTTGTTGCTAGTGAAGCTTCAGATGAATCAGATTTAAGTTCTGCAGCCTATTCAGAACAGATTAATGAACTTTGTGCTGAAGGGAGATACAAAGATGCCATGCATATATTTATGGAACAGACTCAGAAGGGTATCACTGTAAATAAATCCACGTATATTACTCTAATGAATGGACTTATCAAGAGGCGGAAAAGTATTTTGAAGCCTGGTTAATAATGTTTTGGTTTTTGTACTATCTCCTGCTCTGGGCAATGGTTGGGGTTCACTTCACTCATTTGATCTTTGCACATAGGCTTCTCGATAATGATATACCAGGTATATGCTCTTGCTTCGTCTTTCTAAGCATGAAAATTATGTACCATTGGCTGTTATTGTTTCTTCATTAAAGCTTTATTGTCTGACTACAAATTCTTAACTTAGCAACTCATTAGCCTCTGTCTGCAAGAATATAAGATGAATTCATCAATTGATAGTGTTGACAATTATCAACTTGAAAATTATTTGTTGATTAATATGGCTGAGAATCAAATAAACAAGAAATATGTAGCCGAAACCCGATTTAGTAAAACATTCGCTCTTGATAACATTGATTAAATACCAGTTTTCTCCCGTTGACTATTGATTAAATACATGTCCATGATGAAGCCCTTGCCTAACATGATAATGAAACGGAAACAAATGGAAACATAAAATATTCAATCAAAATAATTCATGAAAATGTTAATTATTAGCTAACTCTCATTAAATGTTAATTATTCTTGATGTTTTTTTTCATCTTTTTTTCCTTTTCCATTTACCTGGGTTGTGCTGTTTCTGTTGAGTATCAATTGCCATAATAGGAAAAAGACTTATTATTTCTGTGACTTGAAAGTGATCCATTGACATCAACTGTTGATACTTGTTTGCCGCTTTTCAGAAATTACTTAAATAGATGCTAGCTGGGGGCTAGTCACATGGAACTGTAATGATAGAATAGTAAAATTTTACTGTAAATTGTGGTGTATGCACATCTTTTTATTGAAAACCCCTCTTTATTTTCATTTTTATCTGCAAATAATCTGGACTTCTATATTTTCCGACTGCAGAGTTTAAATAAATGGTCGTGCTATGCGGTTATGGTTGTAGCACCCCAATGAAAGATTCTCAAAATGCAGCCCGCGCTGTTGCAAAAAAGGTGTTTTGTTTGGATATTTAAGAAGCAAAAGTGATTTGAAGCGCTTCAGAAAAACTGAGAGAATTGATCTGATACGCTTAATGTGATCAGACTCCGAAGAAGACTGAGATAGGTGAGACAGGCTAGAATTTTTCCATTGGTTAGAAACTCTCGGTTTCTATGACTATTATTGCAGACTTTTCAATCCGCACGCACAAATTTATCTGCCATTGACAAGATTAATTGTAATTATATGCTGTATATTAAAGTAAATTCAATCCACTCTTAAGATTTTAGCAAGTTTCATTAATTATCAAATTTCTTATAAGTTCTCTTCATTTTTGTCACCATCATTGCTAAAGCCATTTTGGGTGAGTACAATTTATTGAAGTTTTGTCATTTTTTAATTGTTCGGTGTTTAGGTCAGACCCCTAGGTGTCGTTGTGATTCATACAATTCCGAGGGAGAATCAAGAACCTTTTTAATTTCCATTTTACACTTGTGTTTTTCCTACTCTGGGATTTGCAGGTGGAATACTTCTGGTGATATTCAGAGAAACTTATGAGAACTCGTTCTTTTATATGAGCTTCTTCTCAAGATTTTATTTACCCATCGGTTCGTGTTATATTTATGCCATTTTGAAAAACTAACTGCCAGGAAGCGAAGCTGGCAACTGGACTAATTGTTGTAAAACTAAGAATCTCGACTTTTTTCTTCTGAAGTTGGACTGTGCTGAAATCTCATTCTTTCTATTTGAATACGAAACTACTAAAGAGCGTTATGTTGGTTGTTTTGTTAGAAATTGCTGTCAGAAGTTTGTTCATGTATGTCCTAGAGTGAGTTTTAAGGAGTATGTGGCTTTAGGTCATCGTATAATCATTATTATTCGTGCACATTGAATACCATGTAGGTCCCGCCGCATAGAAGATTCTGTTTGCAACGGGGAATGACAGATACTAGTAATAAGTTCTCGTTCTTGAAACGTGTCAATATACAATTAACCTAGCGGTTTATTTTTTGCGAAATATTAGTTGTTTTGATCGTGACGGGAAGAAAAGTGTGATTGTGGAATACATGTCATTTTTAGGAATTTCTACAATTCAAGTCGTGATACAATCTCAAGTATTCATATGGTGACATCCATACACAGTATGAATGAATGACTGATTACATAAATATTTGACCCTTAATAATGTGGTAAAAATCCACACCAATACTAAAAATACGAAATTCTCGATAAACATAGTATTGCTCTTAGAAAATTCAGTGTAATGTTACAACTTACAAGAACATAAAAATCCATATCTGTAGCATAAGAAATAAATTGTCTAAGATCTTTCCTTTATTCGGAATCCTTGTCATTATTAATGATATAATTATTGGCGTATGAGCCCATGCAATATGAGACCCAATCTTTAGTTAATTTCCACTAGTATCACCCAAGTATCATTCATGGAAAATATTTTGTGCTGCATGAGGGAGTGACTAGGTTCATCATCTTGATAAAGTTTTCTCCAATTTTAAATTGAAAGTTTTGGAACCTTTTCTGAATTCTTTGGTATATGGTTATTTGTCCACTAAAAGAAATTGAAGATTTATTTTCTAGAGTCTAGTGAGTTCATTATAGTCGGGGCTCGTGGAATTCTGCCCACTTGGGTACGTTTAAGCTGGATTGTAATTCGTTGAATCAAAATTTGTGATATTACAAGTGCATATTACAATATCACCGGCTCTTATTGAATGGCTCACAACTCCGCTTGAATATAAATAATTGAAGCGCGTAGGATGAGGTTTTATTGGGATATTAATTATATGTGATGTACATATAATCTTATTCTGTATTGTTCTCGTGGGTGCATTGATAGAGTTCAAAGCACGTAATAAAATTGAACTATGTAATATGTTATGTAGTTGTATCTCACTGAATGAATGTAAAATTATACGTGTATAGACTGATATAAGACCCTATCTCTATAGATTTAGGTCTATCGAAATCTAACTAAAAGATCAATATCTATAATAGAATATACACAAGATCTAGCCGTATCTATAAGAATATACACTAACATCCCCCCGCAATCTGAGCAGTGGGTCCAACGCGAAGATTGGACAGTAACTGAGAGAACTTTGGAGCATGCAAAGCTTTGGTGAATATGTCAACAATCTGATCCGAGGTGGGGACATACTTCACCAAAACATCTCCAGAAGCGACCTTCTCACGAACAAAATGGTAATCGATCTCAATGTGTTTCATGAGAGCATGAAAAACGGGATTGAGAACAAGATAGATAACACTTATATTATTGCAGCAAACCTGAACTGGATGGGGGAAGAAACACACTAAGGTCACAAAGAATATAACGAAGCCAACAAGTCTCAACAACAACATGTGCAATAGAATGGTACTCAGACTCAATACTGGAATCGGGATATTGTAGCTTGTTTCTTGGCGGATCAGGAGATAAGGTTATCACCGAAATAAATAGCATCGCCAGTAGTAGAGCGCCGGCTATCAGGACAACCGGCCCAGTTAGAGTCAGCATACATAGTAAGAGAATCCAACGAGGAAGATCGAATACGAAGACCAAAGTCGAGAGTGCCTCGAAGATAACGAAGAATCCTCTTAACCATCTGAAAGTGAATATCCCGAGGTGAGTGCATGAACTGGCTGACTAAAGCAACTGCATAAGCAATGTCAGGCCGAGTGTGAGTAAAATACTGAGGACCCCACTGGCACTTTCTTGGATTGTTTCTTTCGCAGAAAAAGTATGCAATTGAGCTTCTACAACATTTTGACATGATGAGCTTGAAGCTTGTTGCCTCTCTTCTTTCTGCGAAGTCTACTTCCTCCGCTCTTGAGGGCGACCTTTTCTCTGATCCAGAAAGTAATGAAGATCCCCTAAATCCTTCATAGCAAATTCCTGGGAAAGGCGAGAAATAAGAGCAGTAATGGTAGCAGAGTCATTCCCAGTCAAGATAATGTCATCAACATATAGCAAGAGAACCAAGGTGATAGAACCAGAACGGTAGACGAACATCGACATGTCAGCTTTGCTGCTAGTGAATCCAAGACGAAGCAAATACGAAGCAAATTTCTAAAACCAAGCTCTGGGTGCTTGTTTCAGACCATATAAAGCCTTCTTTAACTGACACACATGTGAAGGATACTGGGGGTGAGTAAAACCGAGGGGCTGAGCCATGTAAACAGTCTCGGTAAGATCACCATGAAGAAAAGCATTCTTCACACCAAGCTGTTAGATAACCCACTGCCGTGAGACTGCAATAGAGAGAATAGTGCGAATAGTAGTTGGCTTAACCACAGGGCTGAAGGTCTCACCAAAGTCAATGCCAGTCTGTTGCTTAAACCCTTGAGCAACCAAGCAGGCCTTATATCACTCAACAGATCCATTAGACCGTAACTTTACCTTATACACCCATTTGGAACTAACTAGATTTTGCGAAGGATGTGGTGGAACCAAAGTCCATGTGCCATTGGCTTAAAGAGCTTTAAACTCATCAGCTATGGCGGCACGCTGAAGGGGATCCTTGGCTGCCTGTGTATAGCATATTGGCTCGAGGAGAGGGGAAATAGCAGAAAAGGAGAGAAGAACACGAGGCTTACACGTACTATCATGTAAGCGGGTGACCATAGGATGATGAATAGACGAAGGTGGGACACTGAATGAGGGCTCGGAAGAGGGAGAGACCGAGGATGATGTAGTGGCAGGAGGCAGGACAGACGAAAACTCAGGAGTAGTTGGGGAAGGAGATGGAGATTGGACTTGACTGGAGGGACATGGAGGACTCGTAAAAGAGGGAGGTGATGGAGATGACACCGGAATAGGCGATGTGAAAGACACAGTGGTAGTGGTAACAGGAAAGTCGAGAGGACCGAGATAAGGCGGATGAGGAAGGAAAACCGGAAAAGATCCAGAAGTAGACTGGTGGGTATCAGAGGTGAAAGCGGAAGAGGAAGGTAAAGTAGGATAGGGAAATGAGTCTTCATCAAAACTAGTGTGACGACTAATATGAATAACACCAGAAGTGGGATCGAAACACTGGTAACCCTTATAATTCGGAGCATAACCTAAGAATATACACAAGGTAGAGCAAGGATCGAGCTTATGAGCAGCACGATGACCAAGATACGGGAAACATGCACAACCAAAAGTTCAAAATGAGGAATAGTCAGGGGAATGACCAAATAGGACCTCAAAGGAAGACTTGTGGCGAAGCGTAAGGGTAGGGAAACGATTAATAAGAAAAACATCAGTATAGAGAGCGTCGACCCAAAAAGTGTGAGAGAGATGAGCAGTAAGAAGTAAAGTGCAAATTCACTCAGAAATATGACAATGCTTACGTTTCGACACACCATTTTTCTGTGGGGTGTAAGGGCACGACAGGCGAAGCTAAATGCCAAAAGTAGCAAAAAGGTTACGAAACTGAACATTATCAAACTCACGACCCCCATCACTTTGAAACCTTTTGATTTTAGTTGTAAAAGATTTTCAATTAAGTTTTTAAAAGTGCAAAAGTGAGTATAGACTTCAGATTTAGTACGCATGGGATAGCACCAAGTACACTGCGTAAAATCATCAATAAAAATGACATAATATTTAAAACCAGTTCTAGAGATAACAGGAGAAGTCCAAATATCAGAGTGAATTAAATAAAAGGGCACAGAGCTACGCTTCTCAACAGGCTGAAAAGGTAACTTGTGTTGACAAAAAGAAACAGAACAATCTTGAGACTCTAAACTACCATTGCGAGACAGTTGCTGAAAAGTAGAAAGACTAGGATGACCTAGGCGGCGATGCCAAACATCACCAGAGATGGCACGGGCAATAAGAGAGGACACCAAGCTAGGGGAGACCGGTACAGACCACTACTGGAAGGAGACTCTAGAAGAACCTTCCCCGTTGCTTTGTCCTTAACACAAAAACCAATGGAAGAAAACTCAATCAGACAATCATTTTCTTAACATAATTTTCTAATAGATAGGAGATTGTGAGACAAATGAGGAACAAGCATCACATTGGATAAAGTAAGGGGATGAGTCGCAGTATGTAAAGTAGAGGAGCCGACATGCTTAATAGACAAAAGTGCACTATTACCAACTAAAATCTTGTTCGTACCAATATAGGGAGTAAGGTTAGGTAGTTTACCATCATCTTGGAGTCATATGAGCAGAAGCACCACTGTCAGGATACCAGGCTATGTCAGAGGTGTCAGCGATAGACAAGGCTGAAAAGGACTTTGGAAGATCCTTAGAAACGTAAACATGGTTAAATCGCTGGAGACAAGTATGACCCAGAATACCACATAACTGACATGTCTGACCAGGAGAAGGAGTCGGAAGTAGACCGGGGCTCGAAGAGTGCAAAAAACTAGAAGGCCCAGATTGCCTAGTAAAACCAGAATGCCCAGAGTACAAACGATGGGACTGCTGAGACTGAGTCTAAGAGGAGTGCTGCCAAGTCTGAGAGGAGGAAGACGAACCCCGACCATTACGGCCCTTCCCATGCTTGAAACCATAACCACGACCATGTAAGCCACCACGACCTTTACTACCAGAATGGTTGGAGTTTGAGGAGTGAGAGTGGGCGACAAAGGCAGGAGATGTAGAGGAATGAGAATCAGTTTGGCGAAGGCATTGCTCAAATTGAAGGAGTTGTGTCCGGAGATCATCAAATGTAATGAGAGAGGGATACAAAGAAATAGCCATGATGAAGTCTTGATACTTAGACAGGAGTCCATTTAGGGCTTGAATAACGAGATCTCGAGGAGAGATAGGATGATTGACAACAGCAAGATTATCAAAAATATTTTTCGGTTTGCTGAGATAAGCGTCACAAGAAAGATCTCCCATTTTGATAGTAAAGAACGCACTTTTATACTCTAATTATTTTGAAAGAGATTGTTGAACAAAATGACGCTCAAGAGTGATCCAGACATCGCACGATGTAGGAAGTGTATAAACAGCTTGTAAAACTTCTTGAGTGAATGTAGCTTACATCCATGATTTGATGCTACGATCAATGCAAAACTAGGAACTGTATGCTGGGTTACTAATAAGTTGACCCGACGAATGAAGAATATGAGAAGAGGGACATGGTAAAGAACCATGACCATCAATGTAGCCCAAAAGATCATGACTCCCGAGTAATGTTTCAAATTGATATTTCTATAGGATATAATTATCAGAATTTAACTTTTTGGTCATGAGTTGGGGATTTGGGAGAGTAGATGACGGGTGTGAGGGCGAGACCACATGAGGTGGATGTTAGAGTTTATGCCCGACGCAGCAATTTTGGGCGCCATTCTATGTAATAATAACTCTAGTTGAACGATCTTTTTCATATAAATAAAGTTAATCTTTTGGCATTCTTTATTTGTGTATATATCTTGGTCTTAACTTAGAATAAAGTCTCGAGGGATCACACATAGTTATGGAACATCATTGAGTATCGGGAATGGAAATGATGGAATATGTGTCCAAGGCTGTGATCCTTAAACATATGTTCCAAGTTGTGAATGGGCTCGTCAAGATGTAGGGATATCGATGAGACCCAAAAGACTTGCTTATATGATGCGTACTCTAAATAGAATGTATCTCGTTCCATAGATATTGGCACGGTGAAAGCCTATGCATATATGAGGGTTTCTATTGTGGGAATAGGTATACCAAACAACCCCATGGAAGTTCCATTAAATGGAATCCCAATCGAATCTGGAACTTCTAGTGGTCTTATAGTATAAGAGTAATCCTTTGAACGTGGGGTTTTATTGGATGTCTTATACACAATCGAACATGTCTTGGTTTGTTACATGATTACTTAGATGACCACAAATGGGCAAAATTAGACATGGGCTAATTGTGTATGAAGACACGTGAGAATCAAGATGGGATCTATCTCTGACATTAAACTTGTCAGTGAATCTCCTATGTTTACATAGTGAATCGACTTTAGGAATCTTCGGCCGAAGTATGATATCTAAAGAGGCGTAGGGTTTCCTCGTTTAGATAGTCAAAAGTCGATCTCACCCTATTTGGGAAACATATTTATTGAATTAATAGAGCTTCGACCTTAGCCACTGCTCTAGATTCAATCGGGAGATTAGATGGAGAGATCTTACTTATATAAGGATCAAGATCACGAAAGGCGTATCTTTATATTTGTCTTTATCTAGGTCTTCGTGGCCCGTTGCTAGACCGTAACCATGATTTGTAAGTGCCAAGACTTAATGTGGTGATTAATTCGAGGCTTGATTAAATCAAAGGAATGATTTAATCCAGTACTTTCTATTTTAGGAAAGCACACTAGCACTTTGGGAAAGTGTACTTACTACTAGATAGTAGATGAGCCTAAGGGGTCACACACTTAACTCGTGAGAGTCACTGCTTAAATGATGTGATTAATCAATTTGAAGAAATTGAAGAAATTAGGAAAGTCTAGTCCTTTCCGAATATGAAATATGAATTAATTGAGGCGATTCAATTAATTCGACTATTTTAATTAATCTTATAGAATTAATTAAATTAATGGACCTAGTAGAGTCCAAGTATTTTATTTAGTTAGGCTTGGTCCAAGTTAAATAAATAAGCCAATTGGAATAAATAAATATAATTAAACATGTTTTAATTATATGAGAATATTTAATTAATGAATTTAGCCCATAATTAAATATGGAGTCAAGAATTAATTCTTGGACCTCCAATTAAGGGTGATGACCGAATTTTGGGGCCTTGGCAACTGGGATTCGAAATCTTGGTGAAGAAGAAAAGGGCTTTCTTCTTCTCGAAGTCTTGCAGTTGAATGAGGACTCTAGGTCTACTATTCTATATATATGAGAATGCAAGACAAAAACCCTAAGCCTCCAAGAACAGAAAATTCGAACCCCAAAGCTGAAAAGAAGAGAATTTTTCTTGTCATCCTTGAGCAAAAAAATTCGCCCCTACCTTATTCCAATACGACATCGTTTTGTTCATGTGTTGATCTCAACGATTCACAAATATTCCATCCCTTCATATAATCAAGCCTAGGTTTTAGACTTAGATCTATTTCGTTGGCTAGCACCAATAACGAAATAGGTGGTGACTTGAACGAGGTGTTACATTTTAGAGGTGCGACGTTTGGAGCATTAAAACCGGGGATACAATTGATGGGCGATTTCCCCAAGAAATCGTGTGGAATTGCACCACAGGGTTGAAAAGATCAAATTGGTTGCTGCGAAAATTTAATCGAAAGGTAAAAATTCTCGTAACCTTCTTTATAGCGTAATCGAGCACACCATTATTCCTGTTTTGGGTGGTTGTACGTTTAATTTTGAAATTCTGCTGCCACGAGCCACCCGGGAAATGAACCCAACCTAACAGTGGAAGCGCAGAATGAGATACGGGAGAGGTGGCGGACTGATTTTGGGCAATTAGGGTTGTTTTGAAAAGAATAATTAATAGGAGGGGTATTGTAAAAGGTAGGAAGTATGGGTGGGCAGTTTTGGAAATTGCTTATATGTTGTGGGTTATTAGAGAAAAGAGGGTTTGAGGTGAGGTCAAAATGTAAATTAGGGTTGCTGTTTAAATAAGAAGAAATTAGGCTTTGCATTTGTGAGGATTGAGCAACTTCGACAAGAGAAGAAGAAAAACCTGAAGGGTTGGCGAAGTGGCTTGTCCACCACTACGCTCCTGAGTGGGGAGCGTGTTCGACTCCCCCCAGTGACAAATCTTCTTAGGCTAGCGGCAGGCTCAATACAGCGAAACGGGGTTAGTCCCATACCCAATGTGGTGTGGGGAAACCCGTGGGAAACCAAAAAAAAAAAAAGACAAGAGAAGAAGAAAGGGCGTCCGGTGAGTGATTTCCGGCGATGGTGGCTGAGGAGGGAACAACAGCAGCCAAGGGGAGAGAATCACAGACCATGTGGACAGAAGGGAAGGTGATTTCGCCGGTCATAAATGGATATGCACCGGAGACGGCAGATTGATGAGAGCCACCGGCGGCGGCAGATTGAGAAGGTCCTACGACTGAAGAGAGAAGGGGCGATTGAAAGAGAATCGCAACAAGTTCTTTGGGTGAGAGATTAAAGGGTGGAGAAAGGAGTGAATTGAGGAGATAGAGTGATCGTTGGTGGTTATCGCCGGTAGAGAAGAGAGGGAGAAAGCTGTGACCTGTGCCGATGATGGGGAGGAAACGTGTGATTGGTAGAAAGAGGAAAGAGAAGCAGAGACAGGAGGGGTAGAGGAGAATGTGGAGGCCGAGGTCTTTGTAGCGGCGGCGGCGGTGCCGGAAAGGGAGGGGCCATGCCGGAAGCTATGGGTGCCGTGTGGGCAGTAGATGAAGCCACATGCTTAGTGTGCCTGGTGACTGATACCATGATAGAGTTCAAAGTACGTAATAGAATTGAACTCTGTAATATGTAATTGTATCTCACTGAATGAATGTAAGATTATACAATATATACGTATATATAGACTGATATAAGACCCTATCTCTATATATTTGGGTCTATCGAAATCTAACTAAAAGATCAATATCTATCTAATAGAATATACACAAGATCTAGCTGTATCTATAAGAATATACACTAACATGCATGATAATATTTTCTCCCTCAAATCAACAAGACACCCTGTTGGGCCCGGGTTTTATCTCCAAATGCGAAGTTTACATTTTTTTTCTAGCGCCAAAGGACTAAAATTTCCATTAGAAGGCGGCATTTTCCTTCTTCTGCTCTTCATTCACATGATATTACTGGATTGGACTTTCGTCCATTGCCCAAGATTCCCCTCTTGCCCCCTTCCCCCCTTCCCCATAAGAGTCTAGGTCGTGTCTCATCCCTAGTGTGGTTGGTCATCTGAAAACATCAACTAAGCATCATTGACTTGATCAACCTATATCTAGTTAATTACCTAGTACTACGCAAATTTGTCATGAACTGATTTGACAGATTCCCATTCGAATGCGTTACCAGGTTGCCATCTTATTCTCAACTCTTCTCATCCCTAGAATTGCTACAAAAATTGTGAAAATCAAGTCTCAATTGTCATCTCTAGAAAATATACGTTATTACCACCCTTAACATACAAGATGAATTTTTCAATCTTTGAATAGAAAAGATTGCAATTTATGAGTTAGATGGTACACAAATTAAAATAGCACCTTAAACATAATTTCGTCCAAAATCAGTAACCTATTTTGTATTGATGGATACTTACTAGCTATAAATAGCGATCACTTTGTAAAATTGAGTTCATAATATTCAACATGTATCTCCAAATAACAAAGGTGAGTTAATGATCAATGAATTTTCACCCACTCTAATTATTGTTACTTTTATCTTTTAAGGACGGCATAGTACAATAAAATTTAAGTTTTCAGAAGTCCATCATTTCTATCCAACATACGGAGAAGTGAAGTGATAGTTTTCTTATCATAAGGGTGGGTAGTAGGTTGGCGTGCCACAGTTGTTTGGATTGAGGAACCATGTGCTTAGTAAAATTATTAGATGTGTCATAATTAATAATTTTATCAAGTACCGAGAATTTTAAATAAATAATACAAAAATAAATCAAAATTAAGAAAATAAAACACAAAAAATTGAACATCAGGAAATAATACATTCCGCGCTGACGTGGCGCGGAATCAAGCTGATTCCGCGCCACGTCAGCGCGGAATCAATAAAATTTTTTTTTTTTTAATTTTCGGCCATTCCGCGCTGACGTGGCGCGGAATGGCCGAATTTTATTTTTTTTTAATATTAAATGGCATTCCGCGCCACTTAAGCGCGGAATGCTGCCATTCCGCGCTGATGTGGCGCGGAATGGCAGACCTCTTTTTCTCTTTCCAGCTTTTCTCTTTTCCCCTTTTTTTCCGACTCATTTTTCTCCATTTTTCGTGCGTTTTCGGGTTTCGACTTGAACATAAAAAATGTAGACTTGAGCATAAACTACTTTTTGAAACAAGAATTGGGTCGTTTCGATGCTCAAGTAAAGAAATATGGCAAGACGAAAAAAAATAATACCAGTTTTGTTTAATGAATAATGACTTTTTATTTTTTTCCGACTCATTTTTCTCCATTTTTCGTGCGTTTTCGGGTTTCGACTTGAACATAAAAAATGTAGACTTGAGCATAAACTACTTTTTGAAACAAGAATTGGGTCATTTCGATGCTCGAGTAAAGAAATATGGCAAGACGAAAAAAATAATACCAGTTTTTTTAATGAATCATTATTTTTTTTCCGACTCATTTTTCTCCATTTTTCGTGCTTTTTCGGGTTTCGACTTGAACATAAAAAATGTAGACTTGAGCATAAACTACTTTTTGAAACAAGAATTGGGTCGTTTCGATGCTCGAGTAAAGAAATATGGCAAGACGAAAAAAAATAATACCAGTTTTTTTAATGAATCATTATTTTTTTTCCGACTCATTTTTCTCCATTTTTCGTGCGTTTTCGGGTTTCGACTTGAACATAAAAAATGTAGACTTGAGCATAAAATACTTTTTGAAACAAGAATTGGGTCGTTTCGATGCTCGAGTAAAGAAATATGGCAAGAGTCTTGAGAAAATCAATCCAAGATCGGAGAAGAGCGAGGATTGCTATCAAGACCCATATTTCTTTACTCGAGCATCGAAACAACCCAATTTCTGTTTCAAAAAGTAGTTTATGTTCAAGTCTACATTTTTTATGTTCAAGTCGAAACCCGAAAACGCACGAAAAATGAGTCGGAAAAAAATAAAAAGTCATTATTCATTAAAAAAAACTGGTATTATTTTTTTTCGTCTTGCCATATTTCTTTACTCGAGCATCGAAACGACCCAATTCTTGTTTCAAAAAGTAGTTTATGCTCAAGTCTACATTTTTTATGTTCAAGTCGAAACCCGAAAACGCACGAAAAATGGAGAAAAATGAGTCGGAAAAAAATAAAAAGTCATTATTCATTAAAAAAAACTTGTATTATTTTTTTTCGTCTTGCCATATTTCTTTACTCGAGCATCGAAACGACCCAATTCTTGTTTCAAAAAGTAGTTTATGCTCAAGTCTACATTTTTTATGTTCAAGTCGAAACCCGAAAACGCACGAAAAATGGAGAAAAATGAGTCGGAAAAAAAATAATGATTCATTAAAAAAATTGGTATTATTTTTTTTCGTCTTGCCATATTTCTTACTCGAGCATCGAAACGACCCAATTCTTGTTTCAAAAAGTAGTTTATGCTCAAGTCTACATTTTTTATGTTCAAGTCGAAACCCGAAAATGCACGAAAAATGAAGAAAAATGAGTCGGAAAAAAAGGGAGAAAGAGAAAAGCTGGAAAGAGAAAAAGAGGCCTGTCATTCCGCGCCACATCAGCGCGGAATGGCAGCATTCCGCGCTTACGTGGCGCGGAATGCCATTTAATATTAAAAAAAAAAAATTCGGCCATTCCGCGCCACGTCAGCGCGGAATGGCCGAAAATTAAAAAAAAAAAAAAATTATTGATTCCGCGCTGACGTGGCGCGGAATCAGCTTGATTCCGCGCCACGTCAACGCGGAATGTATTATTTCCTGATGTTCAATTTTTTGTGTATTATTTTCTTAATTTTGATTTATTTTTGTATTATTTATTTAAAATTCTCATCAAGTACCCCATTTGCTTTTTCTTTTCTTTTCTTTTTTTAACTAAAACATTTTTGACATTATTTTATAATAGCCAGTTCAGACAGAATTCACATTTTTTTTTTACTTAATTCAACCCTGATCTAGAGGGTGTGTGGCTAAGTTTAATTATTTTAAAGAGCTTATAATCTCTTGATGCTTATAAGATGTATTTTTGAAAAAAAATTCTAGACGAATAGGGTATCCTGCTTATATTCTTTTATCATGAGTTACACAGACCCTATAAAACTCCAAATAAGGAGAAAAAAAGTCGGAACTTGTGACAACTTGTAATTGAATCCATAATCTCCCACATGAAAGTGGAAACTGATACGACTAGACTAACAAGCTTTAGGTGCTTATAAGATGTTTTTAGAACTTATAAGCACTCCATCGTATAAAGCTATTACAAAATAAGTTGGGGTCTACATAATTCTTTTTTAAGAGCTTATAAACTCCGGACAACTTATTTTGAGAGCACACTTTGTAACAATTTGTAAGCTCTCAAATATCTTATAAATTATTTTAAAGAGCTTATAAGCTCAACCAAACACCCTCTTAGATACTCATCCACTGATGTTGAAAAACTGGAGTTTAGAGATAGCGCCAAACCCTACTCGGATTTGACCTGGCCCTGACCCCATTGTCTGAACATTGATATAGGACATTGAGCGATCGGAGATCGTGCCGCATGTCTTATCTCAGGCACTCCATACAAACCCAAAAACCTAGAACTACACTAGGGGTGTAAACGAGCCGAGCTCGAGCCGAGCCTGACAATTTTGCCAGGCTCGAGCTCGAGCTCGGGCCCGAGCTTCCTCGCGAGCTTTTTGCAGATACAAACAGGCTCGAGCTCGGGCTCGTGAAGCTTGGGCTCGAGCCGGCTCGCGAGCTGGCTCGGCTCAACTTACATCCCTAAACTACACAAACATTTATCACACTCAAGCAAACAGTACTCTGGGCTTATTATCACATTTATTGTTTAATTATTCAACCTCTTGGGAATATATCAATTTGAAGGTCGAGGATTTTCACAGGGAGTCACCCAATAAACTTAATGAACTTGTGATTTCATGTTAGTTCTAGGGGTATCAAATCTTGTACGACCCAACTCGAAATGAGCCATCATGTATCAAATGAATATCATATTAAATTCATCTTCTCACAAATACTCATAAACCACAAAGTGTGATTAGCTCCAAGTAACATTACAATATACTAGTTTCCAGCTATTTTCTAAAAGTTTGACCATGGTTGTCAATGCAAAGAGAAATAAACAACCATTTACGCATGGATATAGGTAAACAGAAGGATCAAAATTTTGGGATAGAAAGAGAGCCTTTCAAACTGAAGTCGCATTCTCATTCCACACGAGCTTCAGCTGTTCCTTATCTACCTCATCATAAATCGCCACGTCGTAATTGTTGACCGGGAAAAAGCGCTACTTCTTTCTTGACAGTATACGAATGGTCGTTTATCAGTCGGCACTGGACGGCTAAAATATGCCACGTGACATTCTTCTAATATGATTATGTATTATTAATATTAAATGCTTTTATAATATAAAAAGGAAAAGTAAAAAGTTGGTCGTGCAGAATTTGGTTGTACATTTATTAAGTACCATTATTAAATGAGTGGGGCAATTTTCAATGTCTTTTCAGTTTTCACAACATTCATTAAAGATTCACATTTCATTAATTCCATAAATAAAACTAAATTAACTATATGCATAAAAATATTTAAAAATTTCATTTTGTGCGAGCACATAGGTTTTTACTTTGTGAGTTTATAATTATAAGATGTTACAAGTGTCCATTTCGTTAGCTGTTTTTATAATCTATATGGTCCTATTGTGTTGGAATTCGAAGATAACTTCCGATTTTTTATTTTGAAGTTTAAAGATTTTAGCATAAAAAAATTTGTTAGGTTAAAAATGTGGGGAGAAAAAATTTGTTAGGAAATGAAAATAGAAAGAACGTGAAAAGATTGATATTATTTGTATATCCTTAATAATTATGGTACATATACTATTCAATATTCATTGGAATATAGAAATAATTTACAACTTTATATATAGGAAAATTGGCTATAAGTCATTTTCCTTGTCGATGGTTTAGTCTAATAGTTTGACTATGAATGAACATTTCAAATTTTTGATAAATTGAAAGCTATAGTGGCAAACTTTTTTCTTTTCACAGACTTAAAAGTTAAGGTAAAGACAATCAACGAAACAATCTCTTCTAAATGTCTTCATGGAGCAAGGTATTAAATTTCGCTATCGATATCGATATCGGGGTAGTAAACTTACTGAAATTTTGATGAAAATTTCGGAAATATTCAAAATTTCGATTTCGATTTTAAAAAAATCATGGATATTTATAAAAATATTTGAAAATTTACAACGAAACTTTGTGTAACTTTAAATATCATAATTATGCATCTTTTATACAAATAATATTGTATATATAATGTATGTATAGTGAATTTTGTCAAGTAGTATGATTAAAATCTGTGGCGCAAAATATAAAATAAATATGATTTGAGAGTAAAGTAATAACCAAATCTCCTAGAAACTTTATTAAAACAAAATACCACAATTTCAATACAAATCATCATTTACATTATTTTAAATTTTGAAATATTTTGAGCTTGGCCGAAATTTAGGGATATTTCAAAAAATTTCGGGATATTTCGAAGAATTTCGAGAATTTCGAGAATTTCGGGAAATTTAGATAGATATCTAGCAAAGTAATTTTATTAAGAATTCAAGATTTCGGCAAATATCGTAAATATCGATAAATATCGGGAAATATCGAAAATATCGAAAAATTTCGATAGATATTCTGCAAAATTGGATCGAAGGTGAGATTTCGCTTCCAGACCCCCGGAAATCCGAAATTTCGGTCGAAATTTTGAGGTATCGAAGGATATTTAAGACCATGTCATGGAGTTCCCCAAAATATGTTTAGATTGAACCAATCATGTTCTCGATTCAACCACACCCAAACTACACAATATCATTTATTGCAAAATGATGTTGCATTTCTTATTGCATTTATTCTATGCATGACAAGTATATAAATTTTTTTTTTAAATATACTTGTCATGTGTAGAAATAAATGCAATAGGAGATGTAATATCATTTGCTATAGAGGATCCAAATTGCAAACAAATGTATTTTATATATAAGATGAATGACTAATTATATAAAAAGTGTAATTTCTCTTACCTTGTGAAATAACTTGGATGTGGTCAATGAGAGAACGAATTACACTTGCAAATGTTCTAGTCAATAACAATTAGAATCTTCGCCACAATAACCCCACCCCCCAGCCCACCCTTCCCTTAGTGAGCATTTCCCATTTTCTATAAATACCTCATCCGGTCCTATATATATATCAACCCAAGACAGTCATCCCAAAAGATCACCATGCAGTACATCGAGAACACCACCACTACCGCCGCCGCCGGAAAGGCGGAAGGTTGTCCCTCCTCCGTGTCGGGTACAAGTACAACATCAACTTATTCATCTGATCCATTCTCTCAGCCGCCGCCGGCGGTGATTCTGAGTCCATGCGCGGCTTGCAAGATCCTCCGCCGCAGATGCGCCGCCGAGAAATGCATCCTGGCCCCTTACTTTCCGCCCACTGAACCACTCAAATTCACCATTGCTCATCGGATTTTCGGAGCTAGCAACATTACTAAGTTGTTGCAGGTAATTCAGTGCATGTTCTTACAGCTGTAAATAATTAATAACTACTATATATAAGATTTTTGGTTTTTAAGAATTCTGCTTTCGATAGCAATTACAATTACATTATCAAAAATTATAACTTAGTTAAGCTAAATATGTTCTCAATAAACACAACAAAAATTAATTGGCACCTGACTAGCACGTGATATTTTCTTCGTGTGCACTAATGGCCTATGAAAACACAATAACACACGTGTTATTGTGTCTAAAGTGAGAACAAGATAAAACGCAATCATTGTCTAAAATTTCGAACCAAACAATAAGGCTGTGTTTGATTTTATTTTTGGAATTTTTTTTGGTGAAAAGGTTTATTGGAAGTTGTGTATTTTGATGAAAATGTGTTTGGTTTAGTGTTTGATTTTATTTCAGAAGAGACAAAAGTTACTGTAGCAGTCAAATCATGTAAGTTTTTGTCTGAAAAATTGTGTTTATAATTAGTTAATGATCGAAAAATATAATATAATATAAGTTTTAAATAATTATATTGTAGTTGATGTAATTAGTAGGTACCCTAAAGTAGAGACAAATAGGGAGACAATAGCTGACAATTTTTTTGACTAAAAAAATTATTTTTGGTCAAAAAAACACAAAATAAACAAGTTTTGGCCAAAATGGGTTTGAAAACAAAACCAAACACAGCCTAAAATTTTGGGGGTTCCGAAGCGAAACCCGAAATTTCCCGAAATTTTGGCCGAAACCCGAAATTTAAAATATTTTTGTCAAATATCCATCGAAATTTCGGCCAAAACCCGATATTTCCCGAAACTGAAATTTCGCTGAATGTCTTTTTTATATTTTTAATATTTTTTTAAATATCATATAATTAGAAAATTATATTTATACACATAGTCGATATTCAGTGGATACAATGTCATACCAACCCTACTCATTTCCTTTGACATAGGTTTATGTTACTACTCCTATCGAGTATGTTGTATCCATTAGGGTTCTTCAAGATTCAATACCGGAAGGATGTCATCATCATCATTATATGCAATACTACCAACATTCCATGTCATGGGCGGAATATTATCAACAAGTAATTAATAATTTTCACTTGCAATATGAAAGTAGAGGTAGGACAGATACTAATGATAGCAATTTCGATCCTCCTAGAAACTCGATGTGGTATTGAGTAGTAACTTTTACTTAAATCTTGGTACATTTTATTTTAATGAAGTTCCTATGAGATTTGGTTATTATCTTACTATCAAATTATATTTATTTCATATTTTTCGCAACAGTTTTTAGTGATATTATTTAACAAATTCATTATCCATATATTATATATAGAATATTATTGATGTAAAAGATGCATAAGAATGATAATTAAAGTTACCCAAAATTTTATTGCAAATTTCCAAACATTTTTATAAATTTTCATGATTTCTTTAAAATCAAAACCGAAATTTTGAATATCCGCGAAATTTCCATAGAAATTTTCGCAAATATACTACATCGATATCTACCCCGAAACCGATATTTAAGACCTTGAATGCAATATTAAAAATGAAATTGGCCTATTGTAGCAAAAAAAAAAAAAACATATTTTCCTTGATTTTTTTTTATTTTACATATATGCAGGGACGGAGCTAGAATTTGGGACCGGAGGAATACAGAAAAAAGAGATTAAACTTGATATTTTCGAATCTTGGGGAATAAAATTTCAAAATGCAAAAAATTATAGGGCAAATAATTTTCTTAGAATTAGGGGGTGGATGCCCCCGCGGTCTTTTGGCTCGTTTTGGTATATATGTTTTATATGAATTTATTAGTGGAATACAAAATAAAGAAAAAACACTCGCATAATTGTGTATTTAATTCTTGTTAATTACTTCATTAATCTTCTTCTTTTTTTGATCAGCACTTCGTTAATCTTCTCACCCGTTGTGTATGTACCCAATTAATGGACCCTCAAAATTTTTAAAATAGATATCAGCCTTCAATGCTGAAAAGGGATACATCATACATGTAAAGGTCAATGGTAGTAGGCACCTAATTATAGTGACCCTTGTTGCTTCTCTTTACTAGTTAGTCTGGAGCGAAAGAGGAGCTTGACCGACAGTCGCACTTTCAAGTCCTTATAATTTCAATATTTATATGTAAACTGAATAAAAATTACAAATTTTCCCTCTCTCTCCCCTCCAAATTTATTAAATGCTCTTCAATTTCAGTTAAAAAATATATTTCTCGTTTGGTAATTAAATAGTTTAATTGTTGTCTATAATCATATGACTCCGCCTTTTTTAAAATGCTCTCCCAACTTCCTTCTACATGCTCGAACGAATGACCAACGAAGTCGTAGGTGTACCATGCTTACAGAAAAGCTACCTTAACTCGTCGCGAGTCCCAGTCTTAATAACTTAGAAGGGCTGAATAGAAAATGATTTTGTTCTGTAAATTAGTTTTGATATCTTAAAAACACTTGTATGTACCCGGTCTTGGGCCCCACCTGTGTAATGTGATTAATACATATTACTTATTTTCTGTTTTTGAATTAAAAAACAAGTGATGTGTATTAATTACATCCACATGGTGCACAGGTGTGGCACAAGACCCGATTTATATAAGAATTTTCGATATCTAAATCACTCATCTTAAAATATGTGACAAGTGTCAAACGTGATTTTTCCTTTTTTTTTTCTCTCTTGGCAATTTGAGTACATTCCGGCTTAACACCAATTGAGTACAAATTTCGCTAGAAAATTCAAAATTGGCAGAAAATTTGGCAATTTGAGTTCAAACTTTCCACATTAAACTTGCAAAAATTAATTGCATCCCATTTATACTAGTCTTAATTAATACTAATAAATCTCAAATTTGAAATAATATTTTCAGGAACTTCCTGAGGATCAAAGAGCAGATGCTGTGAACGGCATGGTTTATGAAGCAAATGCACGGCTGAGAGATCCCGTTTACGGCTGCGCCGGAGCGATTTGTTACCTTCAGAAGAAAATCAGTGAGCTCCAAGCCGAAGTAGCCAAGTCACAGGCAGAAATCTTGAATTTGAAGCGCCAAAATGCTAATTTATTTGATCAATTAATGTGCATACAAGAAAACTACTTGACACAAGATCAAGTAGTACTCATGTCAAATGATGATCAATATCGTCTTGAGAATTCAAACTTCTTTATGGATCATGATCAAAGCATTTTGGGTGTGGGTTGGGAACACCTTTGGACATGAAGGAGCTAGCAAAAATGATCCTGGAGAATATAATGAATATAATTCATTAATTTCTTATAGCATCATAGTTTTAGAAATTAAATTGATATTGGAATTTAATTACACAAATATTACACGGGTTATTCTTGAAAAATCTACAATAGTATGGTGCGGTGTTTGGGATTTTTCTATAGAATGCGGAATATAAAAAAATGAATCAAGATAATGTGATTTAACACATGGTTTCTATTGAAGTGTTTACGAGTCATTCTCGTTCAAGGGATATGTGTCTGATGTCTATGTAACTACTATCCCACATCAGATGGAGACGAGTGTCTTGAGAGGTTTATAAACCCCAAGCTCCCCTCTCCCTAGTGAGGTGCCTTTTCAGGACAAATCTGTGAGGCTCCAGCCAAAGTGGATAATATTGTGTATTTAATACTCATTTATTGTAGGATTTTATGGGATATCTCTTCCGCCAGATAAAATTATATGAGGCTTTCAAATGATAATTTCTGAAGTGTCCTGTCTTTAAGACAACAGATTTGAAGTATACTTCTCAATGAGTTGTATAACGTATTGTAAATATGTATATATTCAGTAATTGCCTTATTTAGGTTTTTTTACCTTGTTTAGAGTTCTCATATTGCATGTTTATATATCCTTGTACTTAGGGTGTCAACATTCACATTGAGAATAAGAAAAAAACCTCCAAAACTCTTTCTTTCTCCTGCAATACGTATTTCCTCATGGTATCAGAGCAGGTTGGGAAAGATCCTAAACTTTGCTTTTGTCATAGCATCCATCGATCCCCACTTATTTTCTTGAAGCTGAATCCCTTCCACCGTGATTTATGGTTGAGAAGAAAACCATTGACATATCATCTCCATTCTATTTATCCCCATCTGATAATCCTGGAGCGGTTATCACAATTTATGTTTTGAACAGAGAGAACTTTGACATGTGGGAAAAGGCTATGATCAATGCTTTGAGAGCAAAAAATAAGCTGGTTTTCATAAATTGATCACTACAAAAACCGAATAGTGATACGGTGGGGGCAAAAAATTGGGAAGCTTGCAACTCCATGCTAATCTCGTGGATCTTCAATTCTATCGACAAATCCATCCAGCCGAGTATTGCATATGAAGAGACGGCAAAGGCAGTATGGGATGATTTGCGGGGTTGTTTCTCGGTCGGCAACGCACCACGCGTTCATGAATTAAAGGGCGAAATTGCTTCCAGACGGCATCAAGGGATGACGGTTATGGGGTATTACACGAAATTCAAGGGGATGTGAGATGAGCTGAGTAGCTATTTCAAAATCCCGAAGTGTACATGTAGAGCATCCAAGGAATTTTTGATAGAACGTGAAGAGGAGAATTTACATCAGTTCTTGATGGGTCTCGACGATGCCATTTTTGGGACTGTTCACTCACATATTCTTACCATGGATCCGTTGTCTACTGTCAACAAAGCCTACTCACTGATTACATGAAAAGAACGACATCAATCAATTGTTCGTGGCCAAGAGGAGCGTATAGAAAATGTTGTTTTGGTGGTGCAAACGTCGACAAAGCCCAAATCCACATCTCAGTTTGGGCAGTCGAAACTGAAAGGAAGTGGAAAGAGGAAGTGTTCTAATTGTGACAGGAGTGTTCATGAAGTCTCAGAATGCTTTGTGATTGTAGGTTACCCTACTTGGTGGAAGGGACCTAGAGGTCGTGAGGGCGGAGGTCAGCCACGTCGACAATCGCATGGAAACTCAGTGGTGTCTCAAAATCAAGGACAAGTTGCAACCTTCCACACGGCAAATAGGTAGTCCAAGGGAAGAAATGGGATATCGGGACTCTCAGATGATAAATTTCAGAAATTATTGATACTACTTGGTAACGAGGGTTTTGATAAATTCTCTAGTAAGAACTCTAATGATTTTTGCATTGGTTTTGGATAGTGATGCTTCTAACCACATGACCGGAAACATGGATTTCAAAACAAATGTTGAAGCTACTACACCGATACACATTTTCTTACGTAATGGGGCGAAGACCGATGCGTCTAAGAAAGGATGTGTGATTATGAGCGAACACATAACATTGACCAGTGCTCCATGTGTTCCCCAATTGACATGCAATCTAATTTCTATACATCAATTAATAGCTGAATTGCATTGTCAAATATAATTCACTGACAACCTCTGTGAAATACAGGACCACACCTCGAGGATGCCGATTAGAGTTGGTGAGCTTTGGAGGGGGGGTCTACTATCTCAAGTGTAGCTGCATTCTGCTTTGAAGACTAATATGGGAGACTCTTTCACCACTTGGCATAGGCGCCTAGGTCACCAATCTAGTTAGCATTTATCTTTTATTTCAGATGTTAGTAGAATTTGATCCAAAACTTTAGATATTTGTGATTCTTGTTTTTGAGCCAAACAGACTCGATCCATTTTTTCATTAAGTAATAAAGATGGTGAGAGTTATTTTGATCTTAGACATTGTGATTTGTGGGGGCCGTATCGTACATCTTCGAGTAATGGTGCACATTATTTTCTAACTATTGTGGATGATCATAGTCGTTCCGTTTGGGTTTATTTGCTTAAAGAAAAAAATGACACAGGTCGATTTCTTGTTGATTTTTCCAAGCTTGTTGAAACTCAATTTGAAAAATTTATTAAATGGATTCAAAGTCATAATGGATTAGAGTTTACTTCTACTTTCATGCAAGATTTTTATAACAAACATGACATTGTGCATGAAACGAGTTGTGTGAGTACGCCGCAACAAAACGAGCGAGTGTAACTTAAGCACCGAAATATCCTTGAAGTTGCACATGCTTTATGGTTCCAAGCGAATTTGTCCATTCATTTTTGGGGTGAGTGTATTTTAACGGCGGTGTACATGGTCAATATCACTCCCACTGTCAAGTTGAAAGGGAAGTCACCATATGAGATCTTATTTGGTGTTAAGTTATCCTATGACCATGTTAGAGTCTTCGGGTGTCTGTGCTATGAACACCACCGATAAATTTGCATCTCGTAGTCGGCGATGCATTTTCTTGGGTTACCCACATGGAAAAAGGTTATGTCGACTTTATGATTTGGATAAACATGTAATATTATTCACAAGACGTGTCATTCCACGAGGATATATTTCCATTTGCAAAGACAGGTGATGTGGTGGAAATAGTTGTCATCAATGAGACTCCCGACAACTAAGGGATTGTGGATATATTATGCGATATCTCTACAGGTGATACTCAGGTTGTTGGAGGATTAAGAAGGAGTAAGGCCTGGGCTCCAGGGGTCAAAGTGAGAGGGCTGCCTGGTATACATCTCATGACCGAGCATGGAGTGGAGGATGCCAGGGCGCTAGGAGTCGAAATAGGAGGGCTCTATGATACGTATATCGTGCCCGAGCATGAAGTGGAGGACGCTCGGGCGCCGACGATTGAATCAAATTCGTTGTCTGGGGCAGAAATTGGGGTTTCCCGACTGACTCGAGTAACTGATCCTCTAAGTAAGTATGCTAATTATGTGGTGGATTTTTTCGTGGTCGACACTCCTATGATGATGAAGAGACCAATGAGTACGTGGAGGACAAGATTCATTTGATCAAGAGGCGGAAGTTGGAAACTATTATTAAGAAGATTAACTTTGAAGAAGAGCCAACTGTCGCTCCTGTCCAGTCTGTCAAGCCAATCGAAGGGGTCAACATGAAGAAGATATTCAAGAGACCCAGAGGAACAATGAAGCGTCCATCTGCTCCTGCTACTGTAGAGCCTGAGATTGTTGAGCCAAGCGCTCAAGGAACACTAGTTGTTGAGACAAGTTCTCAGGCTCTTATTACAGCTGCTGTTGAAGCACCGGTTGATTTCCACGTGGATGTTGACTTAGAGGAAGTGGTGGCTATTGCCAAAGACATTACAACAGAAGTGCTCGCTGAAAGTTCGAACTTTGCAGTGGATGCTGAGGAACCTATTACAGAAAGGGTCCAACCATTACTCACTTCCAAGGTTATAATAGAGGTAATCTCAGTAGGTCAGAGTGTTGCTGAGGACGTTACAAAACCTAGAAATTTCTTCAAGCTGGATCCAATCAAGACTGTTGATCATTCGATCAATTATATGCCATCAACTTATGAAGAAGATTTCATTCCCGTTGGATTCAATGAAGAACGTTACATAGTTGCAGAGAATGAAGTGGCCATGTTAATAGAGCGTGATCACTCTATTTGCGAAATGTTGTTCAGCTCGAAGTTGACAAATGTCGAGCGTGCATACTATATGCCCATTGCAAATGATGAACTGGTAGATCAGATTCCTGCTTCCATTTTGATTCATGAGAAAAGACAAGATGCCAGGACTCCTAGCATTGATGTAGACTTAGCGTACTTCATGGATATGGGGCATAGCAAACCATCTGGCTTTTCTCCAAGAAACTTCAAGATCAGAGTCTACGAGCATCTACCCATTGAGTTTCTCAATCCTTCTGAAGAACTTTTGGACAGAGAAGGATATAACCATTTTCCAGAAGTGGTGCACAGCGTTGCAAATCTGAGTTCATCTAACCTACTTTGTCTATGAAAGAACAAACGTACTTACGTTGGTGACTGTCTAGCATCTCTTACTGATTTGATACAAGAAGAAGTTGATGACTATTTTAGTAGCGTATGGAATGCCAGCTATCAAACAGGCAAGCATCGATTTGAATCGATAAGAGACATTCACCACGAAGGCATCAAGGCTATATGCAATGTTGGAGCAGAGTATTGCTTGAATGAAACTAACTGGTGTGAAGCTTATGTGGGCAACAAATACACTTTTCAAGAATTGGTTACCACCCCTCATCTATTCGGCATAGGCATGCATGACAAGAAGCGCCAGTTTGCTAAGTATTGCCTTGAAAAGCGTCAACAGAGAGTGAGACCAATTGATCAATTGCCAAGCGTTCGCCAATCAATTGAGAGTTTTCTGCACCAAGCGTTACAGAGGCTTGCAGAAACTCCTCTCCGCTTCAGTTGCCAAGCGTCAACCAGTGGCAGTAAACCAGTATCAGATTTGACCATCACTCCTAGCCACTGTGAAGAAAACTTGAGGCAGATGATCAAGATCATGTCTCCAATACCGCACTTTGACAAGATCTTCACTGAAAATATGCTCAAACCAAACGGCTCCAAAATTCGTTCTTTTCAAGGATATCCTTTGCTCCTATCTATCTTAAAAGAAGTGAGCGAACACTATTCTTATGTGCTCTCATTGCTGGAACGAAATCAGGGCATCACTCAAGCCATTTATCTGTACTTGGAAGAATATTACCGAACTTATGTTTCTGAGTGTGATCGCATTCAATGTCTTCCAACTGATTGGATCATCGCTTTTTCCTTGCATTACTGCCCGGATGTGTTATTTCAGATTCCTAAAGCGCAGTCAAGGATTTTTCTAAAACCATGTGCTGGATATCATGGGTCCTATGTGGGTTAGGGCCAAGAATAGTCCACTTTGCACACTTGTTCAAGGGACGTGCCTTCCACTTCTCCAAATGTATGAACTTCTTGATGGTGCATCAGATTTCTATGCAAGTATACCTTTTGCCAAGTTAAACTTCCAGTTTACTGACTTTCGTCAAGAGTTGTCAGTGCTCGAGAAAGTACCCGTGAAGCTTATTGAAGAGTCTGAACCTCAAGCGGTAAGTGTTTCTGAGCGTGCAGAGGAACTAGTTCAAGCGTCTCTACTAGAGGCTATACCTGACGCTTATGTTCCTGATGTTACTGATCTTTCAATCGAAGCGCTAGGCACAGCGCTTGATCCAGCACATCAACCATATCTTGAATCATTAAAGATCTCATCCAAGTTCAAGCGACCGGTTTCTCAAACGGTTACTTCTGATATTGGTCAAGAGTTTAGTCCTCTACCGCATGAAGTTTTGGAAGAAGTTCGCAATCAAGCGAGTCAAAATGCAGAGGCTCTCCACTGGATTAAGACTGATCTAGCCAAGATTGAGTCTAAGAATATGGACACTCAGATTGTCCATATGCGTGGAGCTGCTCAGGCTGCTGTTGCTGATAGCCTTAGAGCATTTCAGGAAATGCCTGACGCTAATCAGGCCAATCAGATTGTGATGAAGAAGCATTTTGACAGACGCATTGATGATCTAGCGGCTTCTATGGCTCAAATTGCCAATCAGGTCAGTATTCTCACAGAACATTTCTTAAATACTGATGATTGAAATAAGGGGGAAAAGAGGAAAGCCTCCAGTTCAAGAGCTGCGAGTCTTCCGCCTAAGTGCCAAGAAATTCTTCATCCTCCTCCTCCGCCCAACAGAGAATCGAGATACCCATCATGGGTAGCTGCTTTTGGAGTACCTAGTAGCGCAACTGGGTTTCCTCTAATAGTATTCAGAGCCGATTTGCCAATGCCGTCTCAAGCGTATCTTGAACAATTTGACGTTCCAATTGAACGAGCGCCTATTCCAGAGCCTACTGATCCAAAGCTTATAGCTAAAAAGCAGAAGATGACAGATTTCAATAGAGCGTTCAGGATATGTCTTAGGTATATTGGTGTTGACCCAACTGAATGGGATAAGCAGTTTGTTCCTTATAAGAAAAGACAATTGAAAGAAAATAAGATCGTGATAGACAAAGATCATGCTGCCATGATTACTCTTGAAGACAATCATTCTGAAGCAATCAAAGTTGAAATGCATAGGAGATTCATCGCTTAATCAGGACATTAAGAGCTTTTGCATTTCATTATCTATATTCTTGTCTCTTTATTTTTTTTGATATTTTAGTTGTAAATGCTTGTACTGTTATTGATATATAATGAAGTGCATTTTCAGCTCAAACATCTCGTTGATGCTTTAACTAACCTTAACTAACTTTATCCAACCTTTATTCAAAGCTAACTTTTGTATTTTGGTTGTCTAACTCTTGAACTATAAAAGAGTAAGTATTGCCATCATCAAAAAGGGGAGAATTGTTAGGAATTTCTTGTTAGATGTTTTGATGATGACAATTAGGATTTGTTTTTAGACCCTAAAATGTGTAAGTTTGATTCTTTACTAGAATATATGTATAGGCTTTGAGCGTTAGATTTGTATAAGGCTTTATTTATTTTTATTTTAGATTGTTAGGCTAAGTAATCTCAGAACTAAGCGCCTGATAATATTCTAAGTGATTTTGTCAATAGATAGGTCTAAAGATTCAAGCATCTGAAGTTTGAATGAAGATGGAGATTCCAAGCGTCCAAGCATTGATTAAGTGTCAGGAATCATTCAGTAATGAATTAGTGTCTATCAAAGACTAGATGTCACCTGAATTTATCTCTAAGTCCAGAAGGAGGTTAATGCAAATATTCTCGGATCATTAATTGCCAACAGATATTTATTTCAAATGCATTAAATGCTGATAAGAGCATTAAATGTGATAAGCACTCCAGGACGTACAAAGAAGCCTTCCCAATGGACAGTCAACTTTACAAAGACTGCCACACCAACTTTTGCAGTAGAATTTCAAGGAAAAAGGACGAAAGTTGTTCACTCGCGAAAGTGAAAGACTCGAGGCTGAACATGTGTCAAACGGACACTTTACCCAAGAAAGTCTATAAATAGGATTTCAGCAACAAGCTAAAATACACGATACATACAACAACAAGCTCACAAGCCAAAACTTTGTTGCATTGAAGTCTCAATCCTTAAACCTTCAGAAAAACTCGAATATTCCAAGCAAATTACTTTTCTTCAATCCCTGAGACAGTCAACAGTATCTCAAACATCTTTTTAGAAGAAACCTACATTACTATTGAGATATTCTAAGTTGTTTGAACTTTTCAAAAATCAAACAAACCATTAGATAAAACCCCGTTCAAGCCTCGTAATCTGTGTGAAGTCGAAGTTGGATACTTGTATTATTTCTGGATGAAAGAAGCAAGAGGATAGAAGTATCTTGTAGTAGAAATCTGTGTGACCAAGGAGCTCAAGTCATCCATATCCATCTCGCCCTGTTTTGTAGAAGTTTCTGTGTGATTATTCGAGAATCATTTAAGTGGATTGCCTCCAAGTGTTCAAGGAGAAGAAGGATGTAGTTGAGATTACACCACCCAACGAACCTTTAAAATCTTATGTTCTTTACTTTACCACCATCTTTATTATTGTCATATCATTGCATAATCAGTTAAGTAAACACATTGATAAAATTACTTAAAGTTAAGAAACTAAGGAAAACCTTTGTGACGCTAAAACCTTTCCAAAGGAAGACTTAAAATCATTCCGCTGTGCTAACCAGATTAAAGAACTGAACGCTTAAACCTATCTGGTTATAGTATTCAAATCTTGAGTCTAAGTTAACTTTACGAAAACAGTCTTCAAGTAGACGCTCAGCCAAGCGCCTACATTTTCAAGCGTCCACAGTATTTTAAGTACGAAATTTTTTAAGTCGAAAAAGACTTTAGGGTCTATTCAACTCCCCCTCCCTTCTAGACCCTTTCTTATGCCACTTGGGACTAACAGTATAGTCCAAGTGAGAGATTGTTAGAATTTTGTGGACTCATATCATGTACATATATATAAGTATTAGCATTTGGTCATACATACGTCTATGCATTACAGTATAATCATACATCTATATTGTCATAAATTTAAGGGAGACCATTTTGATCAAATTAAGTTATATGGGCCTATGTCATCTTATATGAAGTATGGAGTTCTAATTAAATATGTGCAGAAACCCAAAGACTTAACTCTAATTGATGATGAACTAATTAACAATAAAGTCTAAATTTACCTCTATAAATAATTAAGTTATGGTCCCCAAGACACACCAAGTAGAAGGTTTTTCTTAGATATCCCATCATCTAGAGAGCATAAGTAGATTCCTTGGTGTTGGCTTGGAAGACCACCCACCTTCGTCTTCCCAAGTTATGGATTTAGGTATGTGATTTAGGTTCTCAAAACTTACTCAGTCAGGATGACCTCGTAAGATGAACCAATAGTAACGGATTAAGATTATAGACTGCACTCGAGCTGTCTACGTACCTCTCGGGGATCAAGTCTAACGTAGTTCAAATATAAAGTATGTTCTTGCTATTATCGTTGTTTCGTATAACAAAGTATCCAAAATTTATATTATGAGATCGTACTGTCAAGTCTTAGCCTTAATTACAAAGATACGAGCTGAACTTACGAAGTCTATTAAATGCTTCGATTCTGGTCCTTTGCGCCCAATAAGTGTAGGTATTTATAGTGTATACACGCTGGACGAATACTGCTTCTCCAGCTGGAAACCCTGTTAGGATGATGCCACGTTTCCTCTGGGGAAGGCCAAGATCATACCTCCCGTGACCTAACCCGAATTAAGAGAAACACACGGATCTTGTAGTGTTTTGTAATTACGGTGTCTGCTTGGGGAATTTGGTGCAATTTTGACGTTTATAGCCCTACAACCTTGTGATTAACCCTATAATTATTTCGTCTTTAGTGATATTAACGAGGCAACGAGGATCGATTATACTTAGGCCAAATTTGATATATCATTAAGCCCCCCACTTTGTTAGCAATGATAAGAATTTATAGTAAATTTTTAGAAATTGTTGAAGAAGTAACGAGCCATAATAAAATTCAGACCAACGCATTTAATGCCCTAACACAAGCATGTGCACCGTAGTAATCATTACTTCTGACGTCTGTTATTTCGAAGAAACAACGGTGAAATTTGAGACGTCGCATCATGTCAACTGTTCGATTAACTATTTTAGATTAGTCTTGGCTGTAGATTCTTCATTTTTTCCCTACTATATAAACTGTTTAGAATATCCCTCATTTACCTCACCACACAAATCAGAGAGAAGATCGTAGAGCTGATTCATAGAGCAAGTTCAGTTAGAGCTGTAATTCATCTCTTTACTTCGTCTACCACTTTTAATTAGGTATAGTTCTTCAATCCTTCGTCATTTTGTATTTTCTATTTTACTTCATGGCTTCAAATCCTCCGAGGGATGATTTTGTAGATGACTTAGGGGATTCACATACAGATAACATAGGCAACGAGGGTAATAAAGTAGTAGATCAGGCTCAAAATGTTAGTTGTAGGGTCGATGTTAGTAGAAGTATCAAAAATAGTTCTGATTCTAATTCCGATTCAAATTCCGAGGGTTTTTCTCGTAGTAGTAGTGAAGATAATCCTAATAGCGAGGAGGGTGATAATGAGGGAGAGAATATTAACAAGGGGCAGATGGGGCCAACACCCTATGCAGATTATGAGGGTGGGGAGGATCTCAAGATTAACCTATTTTCGAACCTTCCCCAAACCTTACGACGTTTTACCTGGTTGCAAATTACTTATTCTCTCACATAAACAAAGGTCGCATACCTAAGGATTAGATATCATATTCTGGACGATTACCATATACAAATTTCTAGGTCATCAGATTGTATACATCGTCCAACTATAGGCTTTCATACCTTCCACATAGCTCATTTAGTTTCCGGCCTTAGGTTCCCGTTACATTCCGCTATAGTTTCCATTCTACAGTTCCTTTGTATCTGCCCGACTCAGCTATTTCCTGTTGGAAATAAATGCCCATTGATGATTGCAATTAAGTCCTTAATGACTTTAGAATCTATTTCAGGTGAATCTGATCATTTGATCTCTTGATGGCTTTAAGCGCTTGATTCATAACTCCTGAAATGTCCTTAGTGTTTGGCAGTTGCTTAAGACAAAATCTTCATCTTTGCTTGACTTTAGACGTTGATTTTCAACTACATCTCTAACAGACTCACTTGAATTCTATCAGTGACTTAGTTTACAATACTTAGTCTAAAATCTATAAAGATAAAAATTTGCAAGCCTAATCTAAAAAATTACAACTTGATAACTTTGTTAAACGCTTAAACATATTCTAATAAAGATAAACTTACATAATCTTTTGGGGTCTAACATGCAACCTATCTTGTCATCATCAAAACAACTAACATGAAATTTCCTAACGATTTCCCCCTTTTTGATGATGTCAAGACCTTAACTCTTTTATAGGCCAAGAGCTAGATAAAGACAAAGATTATATAAAGTTAGCGTTTAAACAGTTAGAGAGATTAGCTATACGTTAGTACATATAGCAAGAAACAAGATGTTTCAGCAAACTCATTCATTCAGATAAATCGGATAAATACAATGAGTAATGAGCAAAAACATTCATAAAACGCTTTAAAGAAAATAAGGCAATAAAATCTAGCACTTTCTTTTGTTTCCTGGAGGAGGCTTAGGTTTGCTAGCGTCCTTTTGCTCTTGCTTGAAACGCATTTCAGCAGACTTCCATAACCTGTCCTTGGCTTCCGTTATCCTTCTATGAGTCTCATTGGCAAATTGTTTTTCTCCCATCTTTTTAGCCAATTCCTCAAAGCTGTAGAGACGCTTGTTCCAGAGAGAAGGATCGACTCCCAGCTCACATAACAATTCTTTAAAAATCACGTAAGTTCTAGTGACTAGAACTCGATGCGAATTAGAGTAGGGTGGAACAAAAACAACAAAGGGCGGAATACCAAGTTCTTTAGGAAGTTCTATGGAGAAATCAGGGATTGGGAAACCTTTATAGAAAAGTGGCTTTTGTTTCTTGAGGATGGCCTGCTGGATGGATGAAATAGCATTTTAGAGCTCTTCCCAGCGATTGTCTTCAAAGCTTTGAGCACTCTTGGATGGGCCTTTTTCTTTTTTCCCCTTCTTGACTTCATCAAGGGATTTCTTGATTTCTGTAACTTCACTTCTTCAATCAGAAGAGCAATTTGCTCAGCGACAAACTGGCTGACTGAATCTGATTGATTGTGTTGCTCTGTATCGGCTGAGGCATTCTGAGCGAGCGATTGATTGAAAGCAGCAGACATGCCTTCAATTAATGGAACCATTCGGTCAAGTACAGTTACAGTACTTTTTGGTCACTGAATTGGCTATGTCTCGACTTCTAGTATCGGAGGCAAGTTTGATGTGATGCTCATCATTTCTTATCATTGTAGAACATGAACCTTCAATATTTTGAAGTGAGTTCCTAACTGCCTTTTTGAAGTCTCTCGCTTCTTGGTCGTTGTCAGAATCGGAGTCAGAGAAGGAGGAACGCTCAGAAGATGGAATTAATCCATATGAGCTTAAGACTACAGCTTTGCCTTTAGATTTGTTTTGGATAAATGGTTCCTTAGGATCCTCAATGATTTCCTGAATCGCTTGATTCAAAGATTGAGTTGCAGCATCAATTTTTGCAACTTGAACATCAAGTGGGACCTTTTCTACTGAACCACTTGGGTAATCTGGCATTGGAGCGTCTTGAATTGAAGCGTCTTCAATAGTAGGAGTCTCTTCCACTTGAACCTCTGTGATTTCCACAGGAGAAGGCCTTGGAACAAGTATGTCCCAGATTGGGCCAATCGCTTCCATAACATGCCTTGGACTGATCAATTTTGTTTGCGAGATAAAGAATATAGGATCTTTGCACTCTTTAGTACTTAACGCTAAGTTAACATTCTCCGACAGAGTCACTCCAGAGATGTATGAATCTAAAGTAGTCCATCAAAAATGGCATAAGGGCCTGAGCAGCTTCTTGATCCACTGGCTGAATTAAAGATCTGATTTTGGCCACTCGGATATTCTGCTCACAGAAAAGACTTGGAAGAATAGAGTAGGATCTAAAAGCGTCTAGACCAAAGAGTTCGAAGTTACATCCAGCGCTTGAGCGTTGTCCAGAACCACTCTACCCATATAATGATCTTCTTCATGCTCATAAGTCAAATGCATGTGCTCTTCACTTGGCATCGGGAGTGCATCCCTTTTGCTTGTAGATGCACCCTCGTTCAAATAAAAGGATATGCTTTGAATAAAATTCCGACGCTCATGACATACGTAGCATCCACCTTGAATAAACAGATGAAGCTGATTGCGAATATAGCATTCCACATCTTGCCTGTAGTATGGTAGATCGCTAATATTGCCAACAAGAGATTTGCGCTACTCAAGCAAGAATATGGCAAAACCTCGATGCCTATATTCAAGTCTGAATTGAAACAGAAATGGATATCTGACCAATTCTTCAAGCAAATAGAAGTGCAGCACAATCTCTTTAGCCCATCGACCGGTATCCATCATCCATCGCCTGCCCAGCTTGTAAGCTTTGTCTTTGTCTTTCCTGGCAGCGATACACTTCTCAAAACGGTCTAAGTCACTCTTAAAATCATCTGCCCATAATCTGGCGAGATATTCACGAGCTTCATCTTCTACCTAAGAATTGATTGGATTGGGACCCCCAGCAACAACTGGTCCCTATTCTTTCCATAATTTGAAGGGTTTTGAAGATAGAGCATTCTGGGATGAGCAAACGACCTTTGGCTTCATCAAGTACCCAATTTTTGTTTAGCATTTCCTCATCGGGGTCTCTTATCCAACCAGCGATATTTGGATTCTTGATCACAACCTTGTTCTGGCGTGGAGTATAAAATGCGTCTTCGGAACGGCCAAAATGGTTGAGACACTTAGCATCAAAGTCAGATAAATTTCAGACACTTTTTTATGTGAAGACCAAGATCAGCCAGTTGCTCGAACACATCAAATTTTTGGTGTCTGAAAGAAGAGGGTTGTGGAGAGTCTTTTGAAAGGTCTTCTCCATGTCAACCATCTGAGCAGTGTTATTTTCTCTCCAGGCATAGTAGAATTCAACTTCTGGATCATAGCCTTTGGGAAAGAAATTAATCACTCGGAGAGGTAGAGGAATTGGTCTTTGGATAACTAGGGCCACTTCTATCGACCGCTCAGCATTCGCAGACGCTTTCCTGGCTGTAGATATTTCAGTGCCAGGAACATCTTGTGCAACTTCTTTAGCGATATCCACGACTGATGTTAGATCGACATCTAACTCCATTTATACCTCGGGAGGGGTTGCTTCAGCGACAGCTGGAACTTCAAATTATGCCGCAATTGGAGCTGAAATAAGTAAGCGTTTGAGACAAAAGAAAGATTTCTACTAAGTAGAAATTTAAGAGATAAAGAAAGAAATGCTAAATGAACCTAAGGACGATGGTACGAGGCCAAATAAGAAAGCCAAAACTAACTCAGGCAAGGGAAAGACTAAAGTGAATGATTCACAAAGGAAGGTTTATCCAAACGCTTAAAAGGCTAAGGAGAAATCTTGCAAGTGTGAATCAAACGCTAAGTGTCAGGCACCCAAGGTGCACCCTAAGCCAGTGCCAAGGAAATACCAACATCAATATCCTCAAAGATCAAGATCATATTATCAGTACTATGATGCCTATGATTATAATTATGATTATAACTATGACTAAGGATATTACTATACACCGAAAAAGCACACACAACACAAATTAGAACCCAAAAAGGCCGATCTTCCTACAATGAAGACTAGGCAAATATGGGTTCCGAAAGTTTTAATTCAATGCTAAAGGACCCAAGTCACAATAGATACCTAAAAAGAATTAGAACTGCCTTTTGAATGTAGGTACCTAGAGCCAGCACCGATACATCAATTTGGTACATCGAAAGTGGGTCATCAAGGCACATGACAGGCTCGAAGGATCTTCTGATCAAGTATTGTGCAACCAATGGTCCTCGAGTTATATTCGGTAACAAATCCAAAGGTAAAAGGAAAAAGCCCGTCTAACAGCACTCAAAGCTCTGAAGACAGTCGCTAGGAAGAGCCCTAAAATGCTATTTCATCAATCCAATAGGCCATACTTAAGAAACGAAAGCCTTGTTTCTATAAAGGTTTCCCAATCCCTGATTTCTCCGTAGAACTTCTTGAAGAACTTGGTATTCCGCCCTTCGCTGTATTTGTTCCACCCTACTCTAATCCGCGTTGAGCTCTAGTCACTAGAACTTACAAGATTTTTGAAGAATTGTTATGTGAGTTGGGAGTCGATCCTTCTCTCTAGAACAAGGATCTCTCTACAACTTTGAAGAATTGGATGAAAAGATGGGAGAATAATAATTTGCCAATGAGACTCATAGAAGGATGATGAAACCAACGACAGGTTATGGAAGTTTGCTGAAATGCTTTCAAGCAAGAGCAAAAGAATGCTAGCAAACCTAAGCCTCCTCTAGGAAACAAAAGAGAGCACTAGATTTTATGGCCTTATTTTCTTTAAAGCGTTTTATGAATGTTTTTGCTTATTACTCATTGTACTTATCCGATTTATGTGAATGAATGAGTTTGCTGAAACGTCTTGTTTCTTGCTATATGTACTAACTTATAGCTAACCTCTCTAACTGTTTAAATGCTAACTTATATAATCTTTATCTTTATCTAGCTTTTGGACTATAAAAGAGTTAAGGTCTTGACATCATCAAAAAGGGGGAAATTGTTAGGAAATTTCATGTTAGATGTTTTGATGATGACAAGATAGGTTCATGTTAGACCCCAAAGATTATGTAAGTTTATCTTTATTAGAATATGTTTAAGCGTTTAACAAAGTTATCGAGTTGTAATTTTTTAAATTAGGCTTGTAAATTTTTATCTTTATAGATTTTAGACAAAGTATTGTAAACTAAGTCGCTGATAGAATTCAAGTGAGTTTGTCAGAGATGTAGCTGAAGATCAGCGTCTGAAGTCAAGCAAAGATGAAGATTTTGTCTTAAGCGATTGCCAAACGCCAAGGACATTTCAAGAGTTATGAATCAAGCTCTTAAAGCCATCAAGCAATCAAATGATCAAATTCAACTGAAATAAATTCCGAAGTCATTAAGGAGTTAAATGCAATCATCAACGGGTATTTATTTCCAACAGGAAATAGCTGAGTCGGGCAGATACGAAAGAACTGGAGAATGGAAACTATAGCGGGATGTAACGGGAACCTAAGGCCAGATACTAAATGAGCTATATGGAAGGTATGAAAGCCTATAGGTGGATGGTGCATACGATCTGACGACCTAGGAATTTGTATATGGTATTCGTCCAGAATATGATACCTAATCCTTAGGTCGACGACCTTTGCTTCTATGAGAGAATAGGTGATTTGCAACCAGGTAAAACGTCGTAAGGTTTGGGGAAGGTTCGAAAATAGGTTAATATTGAGATCCTTCCACCTTCATAATCTGTATAGGGTGTTGGCCCCATCTGCCCCTCGTTAATATTCTCTCTCTCATTAGCACCCTCCTCCCTATTAGGACTATCTTCACTACTACTACCTGAAGAACCCTCGGAATCTGAATCGGAATTAGAATCAAAACTATTTTTGGTACTACTACTAACATCAACCCTTCGACTAACATTTTGAGCCTGACCCACTACTTTATTACCCTCGTTGCCTATGTTATCTGTATCTGAATCCCCTAAGATATTTACAAAATTATCCCTGATTTGAAGCCACGAAGTAAAATAGAAAAATATAAAAAGACGAAGGATTGAAGAACTATACTTAATTAAAATCGGTAGACGAAGTAGAGAGAGGAATTACAGCTCTAACTGAACTTACTTTATGAATCGGCTCTACGATCTTCTCTCTGATTTGTGTGGTGAGGTAAATGAGGGATATTCTAAACAGTTTATATAGTAGGGTAAAAATGAAGAATCTACAGCCAAGATCAATCTAAAATAGTTAATCGAATGGTCGACACGATGCGGCGTTTCAAATTTTACCGCCGTTTCTTGGAAATAACAGACATCAGAAGTAATGATTACTACGGCGCACATGCGTGTGTCAGGGCATTAAATGCATTGGTTTGGATTTTATTCTAGCTCATTACTTCGTCAACAATTCCTAAAAATTTACTGTAAATTCTTATCATTGCTAACAAAGTGGGGGACTTAATGATATATTAAATTTGGCCTAAGTTGGATCGATCCTCGTGGCCTCGTTAATATCACTAAAGAAAAAATATTTATAGGGTTAATCATAAGGCTGTAGGGCCGTAAATGTCAAAATTGCACCAAATGCCCATAACAGACACTGTAATTGCAAAACACTACAAGATCCGCGTGTTTCTCTTAATTCGGGTTGGGTCACAGGAGGTATGATCCTGGCCTTCCCCTGAGGACATGTGGCATCATCCCAATAGGGTTTCCAGCTGGAGGAGCAGTATTAGTCCAGTGTGTAAACTCTATAAATACCTACATTTATTTAGAGCAAAGGACCAGAATCGGAGCATTTAATAGACTTTGTAAGATCAACTCCATATCTTCGTAATTAAGGCTAAGACTTGACAATACAATCTCATAATATAAATTTGGATACTTTGTTATACGAATCAACAATAATAGCAAGAACATACTTTATATTTGAACTATGTTAGACTTGATCCACGAGAGGTACGTAGGCAGCTCGGTAGCTCTAGTGCAGTCTATAATCTTAATCCGTTACTATTGGTTTGTCTTACGAGATTCTCCAGACTATGTAAGTTTGGGATTATTCCCGACCTAAATCACATACCTAAATCCATGGCTTTAGAAGACGAAGGTGGGTGGTCTTCCAAGCCAACACCAAGGAATCTACTTATGCTCTCTAGATGATGAGATATCTAAGAAAAGCCTTATACTTGGTGTGTCTTGGGGACCATAACTTACTTATTTATAGAGGTAAGTTTAGAGTTATTTGCGAATTAGCTCATCATATTATGCACATATTTAATTAGAACTCCATACTTCATATAAGATGATATAGGCCCATATAACTTAATTTGATCACTTAAATTGGTCCCGCTCAACTTTAAGATAATATAGATATATGATAAAACTGCAATGCATAGACGTATGTATGCCCAAATGCTAATACTTATATATATGTACATGATATGAGTCCACAAAATTCTAACAATCTCTCTCTTGGACTATATACATGTGCATATACATAATACCTTACAATCATATATCACATTATAAACTTAGTAGCTCGAGCAAGCAGTCATCTTATCCAATCCTATCCATAGTCAATTTAACATTAGGATTAAAGAGGTTGTCATCGCATTAATCGCTTGGTCATGTATGTGAAAGTAACTAACGACCTAGATCAAGTATCGATTTGTAGCATGGAATTACATGTCAATGTGATCTTCACATGCTAATACTTATATATATGTACATGTTATAAGTCCACAAAATTCTAACAGTCTGTCACTTGGACTATATACATGTGCATATACATAATACCTTATAATTATCTATCGCATTATAAGCAGTGTTCTTGGAGTCGATGGTTCTAGCACGGGCCTCGAGCTGTTCAGCCAACTACTGCTGCCTCAGGATAAGCTAGCCATGATGAATCACTCCCACCCTTGAGTGGAAAAACATGCTGATGCCCTTTTGTCTAAGGTAAAATTCGTCACCTCACTTTATTCTGAATTATTTTTCTATACATATATAAATTAAACACATTAATTCAATAGTTCGTAACTATGATGGTTATTGTTGGTTTTGAATTTTCTCAGCTTGCCTTATGCATCCATCAACTCACCTTGATCAGCACCCATCATAAGGACAATAGCTCGTCCAACGAGAAGGCGCTGGCTGAATATAAACAGCAGGTGGCCGCTGAGTTACAGATGGCTTAGGAAGATCGTAATAAGGTCTCCTCAATCCAGTCCAAACTTAACACCATTTGCAAAAGTTTAGACAATGAGAAAGCTAAGAGTGTGACGCTACAGACTGAAACGACTAAGCTGATGAGGGAGTGCATGAGCAAAAGAAGCAGCTACTGGAGTTCAAAAATGTTTTGAACTTGGAGAGGCGCAGAGCCTATGAAGTTGGAGTTAAGGAGTTTATTTCTAGCCCTAACTTTGGAGCTAAAATCTAAGAGGCACGTCTTGGGGGGGTAAAAGATTTCGTTCGCTCAACCAAGTTTGATGATGTCATCGTCTTTTGTGCCATCGATGATCAAAAGGATGGCTTTTATAAGGCTATAGATTATTTGAAGCAAATTAGAGGGTTCAACTTTGGCTTCATTCCCAAAGAATTCGAGCAGGAATATGTCAACATGGATTTGCTTCGACCATCCTTAACTCCCGATGATGACTCCGAGTTCATTAACTTCCCCAAGTTTAACGACTTTGTTCGGTCACTTGGTATTGTTCCAGATGAAACTTGAGCGAGGACTTCCTTCCAGCAAGAGCTCGATGAGATGGTGAACCAAGGGGATGGACCATTTGAACCCCAAGATCAAGTTTAATCAAATGCCCCTCCCCCTCCTTTTTTTTATGAACAATATCTTGTTTTGATGATGTTTGCTTTCCGCATTTTATTTAGTTTTGGTAACAAACGTTTAGTACGAATGCGCCAGTTCATGTTTTAAATTCATGATAATTTTCCATAGTATCTCTATTTTTCTTTTCATTGTAATGTTTGATGCCTCGTCATTTTCAATACAAGGCTTCATTTATAGATGTTTGTTTATTCTCCACTTAGTATATTGACTAAGTTTAATTTGAAGCTTGTTTGATTCGTGTGGCCATGTACTTCATACTATGAGTACAATATATTTTACATATATTACGCATAAAATCTCTTAAGGTTATTTGCATTCCATGGTTGGGGCAAGTCCTTTCCCTCTAAGTCTTGCATTTGATAGGTCATTTCCTTCGTAATTTTGGAACCTTGTAGGGTCCTTCCCAGTTGACTCCAATTTTTTGACGTGTCTCGACACTTCAACTTTTTAGGAACCAGATCTTCAACTTGAAATGATATTTATTTCACTCATTTATTGTAGGCTCGTGCCATCATGAATTTCTGCCTGGGTATGTTTGCATAGGCTCGTTCTCTCATCTCTTCTATTACCTCTAATTCAAACTCTTGTATCCACATTTCAATCGGACCATACGAATCTACCCGATGTGTAGCCATTCCGATCTCCACCGTTATCATAGCTTCTGAACCAAATACAAGATAAAATGGTGTCTCGCCCATTGATGTTTGTGGGGTCGCTCTGTATGCCCAAAGAACCCCTAGTTATTTGTCTGCCCACGCACCTTGCTCACCATCTAACCTGGTGTTTAAATGCTGCAGTAAGATTCTATTTGCCACCTCCATTAATCTGTTGGCCGGCGGATGACCTATTGACGTAAATTTTGTTGGATATTCAATTCATGACACCAGGATGTGATAGACTTTCCATTGAATTGGGTCCCATTGTCAAAGATTAAGATTTTGGGAATACCAAATCTGCAAATAGTATTCTTCCATATGAGCATTATTACTATTTAACTTATTAGGTATGCATTTTATTTTTAGATTTGTTAACCTGCAAATAATATTCTTCCATACGAAATCAATAATAACTTTCTCCGTGATACAAGCCACGGCTTCAGCCTCGATCCACTTTGTAAAGTGTTTCACGACCACAATAATGGATTTTTTTGACCTTGGGCTGGAGGGAATGGACCTGCATTCAAGTATAGTTTTTTGGTAAGTGTCTTACCTCGTTTATTATAACGAGTCCTATGATAGGTTTTGAAAAGGTATTAACCTAGTATGTCGATGCCCCATTGATCAAATGGATATGCAATGTTTATCACTTCCATGGGTTTTCCCAGTTGATGAATCTCGTTAGAGTGGAGTTGGTATTCTCTGCATTTGTTAACAAAACAAAAAATTGTGCATATTTTACTAGGATGGGCCAAAAGTATCCTTGCCTCGTTATTTTTTGAGCCAACAACCTTCTTGCAGAGTAGTTTCCATAACTTCCTTCATGTATTTCTCGAAGAACATATTTAGCTTTCATAGGATTCAAGCATCGTAATAACGGTCCATTTACAGATCGTTTATATAAATCATTGTTTAGGATTGTAAACCTCGTAGCTCAGTGCATTATTTTTCGAGCCTCAGCTTTGTCTTTTGGTCAAACTCTCCCCCAGTAAACATTCCATTATAGGATCCTGCCAACTAGACTCGTCATCTAGCGGTGCAACTATTGTAGGTACATCTAATTTGGAGTTGTCAGCTACGAGGGGCGTGACCTTCTACTTTTCAATCTTGTGATTTAATTAGAAAATTTTGACAAGGCATCTGCACGCTCTATGTCTTCCCTCGGTATCTTGGCAAGATATTTTATCATTGTTTTTTCCTGAGCCTCGTACGAGCCTGCCACTTGCTTTGCCACCAATTGACAATCAGTGTAGACATGTAACAACTTTATTTCTAAACTTTTTGCCATTTTGAGGCCCCCAATCAATGCCTCGTATTAAGCTTTGTTATTCGTGACATCAAAGTTCAATTTTATGGCAAACTCCATAATTAAACAGTCAGGTGAACGGAGCCACACCACAATACCTCCTCATTTTTTCCATTGACGAGCCTTCAATCTGTAATAACCACTGTTTAGCTGGACTCACTATTGATACAATGTCAACCTTATTTTCTGTCATTTCTACCAAGAAATCAGCCATCACTTGAGCTTTGACCGCCGTTCAACTTCGATACTTAATGCTAAATTTCCCTAGTTCAATGACCCATTTGACAACTCTACCGAACATGTCTGGTTTAGCCAGTATTTGTCTCAAAGGTTGATTGATTAACACAATTATTTGATGGGATCGGAAGTAAGGTCTCAATTTTAGAATAGCGAGATAATTTACAAGAGCTAGTGCACATTTTTTAATATTGAGATAATTTAGCTCTGCATCGTGAATCATCTTGCTCACATAGTAGACAGGACAATGCTCTTCCTCTACGTCTCGTACCAGATCTGCACTTATCGCTACCAACGAAACAACCAAATATAAGTATAATGGTACTTCATATACTGGCTTCATCAATAACGGAGGAGAGGTCATGTATTCTTTTAGTTCTTGAAATGCTTTTTCGCACTTCTCAATCCATTCAAAATTCTCCACCTTCATCAAAATTTTGAAAAAATCCAATGCTTTATCTGCCGACTTCGAAATGAAACGATTAAAACTAGCCATACGATCCATCCATTTTTGCACATCTTTTATACATTTCAGAGACGCCATGCCATGGATGGCCTCTATTTTTTCTGAATTTTCCTCAATACCTCGTTCAATGACCATGTATCCCAGAAATTTTCCTCCACGTACATCAAAGGTACATTTGTGAGGGTTTAACTTCATGCCATATCGTTTCATAATCTCAAACGACCTCCTTAAATTTCCTTTGGACTCTTTACGAGCATATCATCCACATACACCTCCATTGTTTTACCAATTTCCTCTTCGAACATCATGTTTACTAATCGTAGATACGTTGCTCCTGAGTTTCTTAAGCCGAATGGCATGATATTATAGCAATAAACTCCTCGAGCTATGACAAACAAAGTTTTATTTTGATCCTCTTCGCCCATCATGATTTGATTGAAGCCTTGCTATGTATCCATCATACTTAACAATGCGTAACCTGCAGTAGAATCGACTAATAGATTTATACGAGGTAGAGGATAAGGGTCCTGAGAGCAAACTTTGCTTAAATTAATAAAATCAGTACACATACGCCATTTGTTTCCAGGCTTTGGCACAAGGACTACATTTTCTAGCCATTCAGTAAATTAAATTTCATTAATGTAACCTATATCTAGAAGTTTTTTTACTTTGTCTTTGATGATGGCATCCCTATTGGGGCCGACGTTTCTTGGCTTTTGATGAACTGGCTTAGCATTCAGATCTACATTTAAACGATGCACAATGACAGAGGCATCGATCCCCTGAAAGTTGGCCGCCTTCCACGCAAAGATGTCCGAGTTCTTTTTTAAAAAATTTACCAAACTCGTCTTATCTCCCGACTCAATTGACCTCCGATCCTTGTTGTCTTTTCATGATCATCTTCAAAAAGTTGTATCGTTTTGTGCTCAACAGGCTGCATTCATGTATCCTCCCTCTTCTTCTTCTTATCTAGCTGCCTCATTAAAATCTCAGTATCTTGATCAATCAGGTGGATCCTCGTTACCTCTATCTTCTGTTTCTTTCCAACCTCTGGCTTTAAAGAAGTCATAGAACATTTGTGAGGCCCCCCAATTTGGCATCCCACATAGGAAAAATGTGGGATATTTGAATAGTATATAAAGTGAACCAAAGACTTCAAGTGTAACAATGAATATCCATTTTGGGCCATGATTCAAATACCCAACTCAAGGTTACGCTGGCTTCAAAGGCATACTTCACGTCCAAAGGGCTTCATGGCCCAGGGTGTAACAACATTGACGCGCTTCAAGTTGATTTCCTCGGACCTCTCCGATACCATCCTGAATTTTGAATTTCATTTTGAGGTGGGGATTCAATACAATCGCCCCAAACTTGTTCAGCATCGGTCTGCCAACAATCATGTTATAGGCAAACGGAGTGTCCACAACCAGAAAGGTTACCCTAATTATTTTACGCTTCAGAGCCGACCCTAACGAGACATCAAGCTCTATAGATCCCTTTGGCATGATTTCTGAGCCCGTGAATCCTATCAACAACATGTCCACCATCTTCAAATTTATCTTATCTAGGTCCATCTTCTGCAGGATGCTCCAAAAGATTATAACGGCTTAGCTCCCCGTATCCACCAAGACTTTGTGTACCGCATAGTTGGCCAGATCCGTTGTTATTACCATCGGGTCATTATGAGGGACAATCATCCCCTCGTAATCTCAATCATCAAAGTGATTGGTAGATCAGTTTGATCCACAGATAAAACATTCAGTGGTTCAGAACGATAGTTATTCGAGCGCATCTCTCTGGATGCCTCTTTCGCGCATTCAAGGAGTCCCCATCCGTGGGACCTCCTGCTATCACATGTATTTCTCCTCAATTCATGAGGTTCTGTTCGTGATGCTCTCCTTGTTCATTTTCTTAATGAGGATGCTCATTTCTCCATTGATCATTCCGATGATGATCGTCATTGCGACGATGATTGTCATAACGATGGTTGTCGTTATGTCGATAATTATCATAACGGCGATTGTCATCATTTCGCCGATAATCATTTTCTCAAGGTCTATCATCCTGATACCCTCATTGATTGTGCTCTTGAGGCCTGCTACGAGATCGTCTGACTCTATTTTGTGGTTGGCCCTTGGGGCTCTTACTTCTGCTAGAGAGCGATCGATGAATTCATTCGAACATCCTGATTTTATCAATCTTTCAATTTCGTCTTTCAATTGATAAAAATCCTTCGTGTCGTGCCCTTTGTCCTTTTGAAATTCACAATATTTGTTGGGGTTCTTCTTCGGCCCCATGCATAGTGGTTTTGGCCATTGAATTGCATTTACGTGATGCATTTGAGCTGACAGTAGAGCTCTGCCTCGGGGGTATTCAGAGGAGTATATTGTTCGTATTTAGCATATCAGAGGAGTCGTTCGTGGTTTTTTTCTAACCTCGATCCTTCGTGCCGATCGCTGTTACGATCCTTTCGATCGTTCATGGAGGAGTTCTCACAGTCCTTTGATAGGTTCATTTCTTCCTCGTTGATGCACTTTTTCCATGATAGACGGGGTACTATACAAGAGAGGCTTTGTCCAACCTTATCTCAAATGCATATCCATTGAAGAGGGGAAGTATATCCTAAGGGAGATCCACGAAGGATGCTGCGGTAGCCATATTACAGGAAGGGCTCTAGCCGACAAGACATTGAGAGCCAGGTATTTCTGGCCCAGCTTGAGAGGAGATGCCAACGAGTTAGCAAGGAGTTGTGAGCAATGCCAGAAGCATGCTAATCTTATACTCAAACCCGCAGAATATTTGCACTCCTTAAGCGTTCCATGTCCTTTTGCCCGATGTGGAATGGACATTGTAGGACCATTTCCAATAGGAAAAGGCCAAAAGAAGTTCCTGTTGGTGGTGGTGGATTATTTCAACAAATGGGTAGAGGCAGAGGCACTAGCCCAAATCACAGAGGTGGAGGTAATAAAATTCCTCTGGAAGATTACAATATGTCATTTCGGTATAACGAGGGAGATTATAACCGACAATGGGAGACAATTTAGCAGAGCCAGGCTAAAAAAGTGGTGTAAGGAGATGGGAATCCAACAACGTATCAGCTCAGTGCCACACCCACAAACCAATGGGCAAGTGGAAGTCACCAACCGCATACTGGTCCAGGGGTTGAAAGCCCGGCTGGAGGAAGTAGAAGGCATCTAGGTGGACGAGCTGCAATCCGTACTGTGGTTTTATAGGACCACTCCAAAGACTACTACAGATGAAAGTCCATTCCTGTTAGTCTATGGAACAAAAGCTGTAATACCACCTGAGATACGAATGCCAACTCTCAGAATTCAAAACTTCGATGCCAATCAAAATGAAGCGAGGATGAGAGAAGAGTTAGACATGATTGAGGAAGGCCGGGAGATAGCATATCTCCGAGTAGAAGTATACAAGCAGCGCATCGCATGATCACAGGCGACGAAGGTAAAAACAAGGTCCTTCCAAGTGGAGGATCCTATGCTGAAAAAAGTAGACGCCACACATGCAGTAAAAACGTTAGGACCCAATTGGGATGGGCCATACAAGGTGACCAAAGTACTAAGAAGAAGAGCTTACGAGCTAACAAACAGTGACGAAAAGAAATTACCCAGGCCTTGGAATATACAAAATCTGAAGAAATTTTATGTCTAGGAGTTGTAATTTCAAGTAGCTGTTTCAGGAAGAATGTGAGCCTACTCTGCAGGCAATAAAATGCGGAGCCAGATAAGTATCAATAAAAATTTATTCTTATGTCTATGTGTCTTTCTTTATATGTGTTTTTCTTTAAAATGATGATGCTCCGCATGAATAACAACATGCATACACATATTGCATTTATATGGGTGATGCGGTTCGAAATTACACCAAAAAAATCGTGAAAATGAAACACGATTCTATCCTTATGATTTATGGGAAATATGCAGAATAGTAAAGAGGAGTAATCAAATGTGGAATAAAAAATAAGAAATGGAAAAGGAGAAGTGTTTTATTATTTTTGATGCTCTACAGAGATATCGATTTTTTTTTGTATTCTAGAAAACGTAACGTATACAAGAGAATATTACAATTATTTATAGGGCCATAATGGCTGAATTTCCTCTGTAAATTGGTCACTTTGACCGATTCCTTGTTGTTAGGGGATATGACCCGATATCGGTTGGAATCTGATATGATTTGACTCGATCCAATCTTCTAGATTGCCCTCCACGTGTCCGATGTAGGTATATTTCATCCTTGCCATGAGCTAGCTTCCTTGGCTATCCAATAAGCCTTCCTTAGGTAGTCCATGAGCTTTTCTTGAGGCCCAATTCTCCCAAGCCCAATTTGTGGAAAGTGATATTTTACGTCCACATCATAAGTCCCCCTACTCTTGAGAGCTTGAAAGAATTTCAAAGTCTTGAGAGTATAATTACTTTGAGACTGCTGACGAGCTTTGCTTTGAGGCTGCTGACGAAATTTACTTTGAGGCTGCTGCGAGCTTTACTTTGAGGTTGCTGAAGAGCTTTTACTTTGAGGCTGCTGATGAGCTTTATCTTGATTGCAGCTAGCCCACGTCCCCAGGACTCTTGTATAGGATGCCCACACACTTTTTTGTAGGGTTTTGGATCCTCTTATAGACTTTATTTGATTACCTGCACATTAGATGTAATTTATGCCCGAATGTTCCACGGGGCTTCTTGAGTGTTTTACAAGGCTTTCTTCTCTTTTTTTTAATATATTTTTTATCATTAATTTTATCTTTTTATTTTATTATTACTATTATTTTATTTTATTTTGGTGCTTGTGTGTTAGTAAGGCTTTTCTTGGTGCTTGGTGTTTCACAAGACTTTTTTTTTTTGTGCTTGCATGTTTGCAAGGCTTATCTTGGTGCTTGGTTTTTCACAAGGCTTTTTTGGTGCTTGCGTGTTCGCAAGGCTTATCTTGGTGCTTGGTGTTTCACAAGGCTTTTTTGGTGATAAATGCCTGGTTTTTCACAGGGCTTTCTTTTTAGAACCCAACCTTTCGCTCTCGAGTTTCTTGACCTTTCGCACATAAGACTTCTGTTTTTAGAACCCGACATTTTGCTCTCGAGTTGTCCGGCCTTTCGCACACAGGACTTCTGTTTTTAGAACCCGGCCTTTCGCTCTCGAGTCTCCCGACCTTTCACACACAAGACTTTTGTTTTTAAAACTCGGCCTTTCGCTCTCGGGTTGCCCGGTCTTTCGCACACAAGGCTTTTTTTTATGCTTAGTAGGGCTTTTGCGTACATGTCTTCTTTTGGCTTCTTTTTTCCTGGATACCTATTTCAGTGCTTACTGTTTATGCAAGGCTTATGGAATGCTCGTATTTTTCATACGGCTCATTATGTTAGTTTTAGCACGTCATAAAAGGCAATGTACAATTATGAACAGGTACTTACCTCTTAACATATTTTATGAATCATGTGATGAATGAGTGGTACAAAATATCAAGACTTCAGCAGATCACCCGAATGACTCAATAAACAGTTGTTTTCATTTCAGTAAATTGCATGAGCAATTTAGTAAACAAGTGTTATAAGATGTCAGAGTCACAAGAGATCACACAGACGATTTAATAAATAAGTACTAAAATTCATGAATTGTATTTATACCCGAATTGTATGTGTAAGAAATGAATGTAACTGACTTCAAAAATGCTTGAAAGAAATGAACAAACTTAAATCAAAATTAATAGAAATAAATATGACTAAAGAAAGTAGAAGAACAACTAACTTGTTTGTGCTTTCCCGTTTATTTAGCTTTCCTCTGTTAGCTTGTAGGGTCTCATCAAATTTTAGATCCCATTCTGGGGAAAGCTGTTAATAAGTGCGACAGAGAAGCTGGTGAGACACTCGATAGGAAAGCTGATGGTAAGGCTCCTGTACGAGCTCGCGGGAAACCTCCTTCTCAGCTATCCCACGAGCACCCATTTCAGCATCCTCGAATGATTAGCGCTACCTTTTAAGCGACCTCGAGGCCCCTTCGATCATGGAATTTCAAGATCTCAAGAGCGACTACTAATCTTATCTCTATTTTCTAACTCAGCTAAGAAGGAATCTTATAACCTTTTGGCGGGGATGGCATCTCCCCGAGATTGCTGATATACGGATGATCTTTCCCAACTCAACCCTTTTTGAGGACTTTTCTTCAGCTATTCTATAGGTGACCACAAAAATTTCCTTCATTTATGATTCATTGTTTTACGCATATGTTTATTTTGCACACATCTTCTTGATTGTTTTTCATAACTTGTGTTTCTTTTGCTTTTCTAGGCAAATCTCTTGGGTAGTGACATGATGAGCAACATTCATATCCAGGCCCCTATCTCTATAAACGAATCCGAGAAATTGAGTGAGTGGGAGAAGCAAGTGTTTTCCTTTACTGACAATTTGGCTAAGGAGTGAATCTTGTGGAGTGAGTTATACTTAGAGATAGAGGTGCTGAGGGGTATACATGCTCAGCTAAAATTTGGGCAGGCTGATGAGATTGATAGAGCTTGTAAGATAGCCTGTGAAAAGGCTAGTGAGGAAGCAATGTCTAACTTCTTTCATTCTGTCAAAATCTTAACAGTACTAGAAGCTACTATAAGTGTCGTCATGAAGCCTTTCTTTAATCCTCCGAGTATCAGGACGGGCTCGCGGCACAACTCTTCATGAGTATTATTATCATAGTTTTCGCACTTTGCGTGAGGCAACTTGTGGAAGCTAGTAGCCTGTCTTCTGATCGAGATGTTTCATTTCTACGCGAAGGAGCAGGCTTGGAGGAAGCTCTTGAGCAAGCAAGAAGGCGCCCACGTGCATTCTAGCTAGTGGTATTATAGCAGATGAAGTAGACCAAATGATAGCGGCATGCTGGTGAAGGAGGACCTCTGAGATAGCTGGAGGGAGAACTGATGGGATTACTGGCGCGATAGCTGGCGGGGCTACTGATGGGATTACTGGCGCGATAACTGGCGGGGCTACTGATGGGATAGCCCCAGGTGCACATGTCCTGATTTGAGAGACATCCCCTTGGAGGGCTGTTGTTATGGAATTTGTAAACAAACGACCCCAGTGATCAGCTAGCGGTGGGGTGATCTCATTAGGTAGCGCACTAGGTGGTACCCGTGAGGGTGCTAGCCTCACTAGTACTGGTATCTCTTCCTCGACGTGTGGATCCTCCCCCGAGGTGGCCACAAGGCCCACTAGCAAAGAGATAACTTCAATAGTAATAGGAGTTACATTCACCACCGACCCAAAAATAGCTGGACCAGAGAGATTTGGAGCCATTGTCGTCACTAGTTCAGAAATAGCGGAACCATAGAGCTCTTGAGTCATCATCAGTATTAGCCCAGAAATAGCGGGACCAAAGAGTATGCAAGTCATCGGGGCTGAATTATCTACCCTTCAAGCCTCACATCGCCTATCATACACTATTGGTTGAGTCACCAACCTAGTTTCTTGAGAAAAAACCGTTTAAAGTCTTTCGACCAAATCAGGCAATTTTGCGCTATTCTACAAAAACCAGCCTATCTAAAGCTACCTGTCCCCCTTTTCTGTGAATCTTATATGTAAGGAAAGCCAAGAAAAATACCTACAACTATTATGAAGACTTCCAGACCTAATTCGGAATTATAAAGGTCCGAAAGTGTTTATCAATATGAAGCAGAATTCGGCCGCGAACTGGGCTGCGCAGCTATGGTGCAAGAAAAGTGGCCCCATTATAACGTATACACTTATTTATAGGGCCATAATGGCTGAATTTTCTCTATAAAGTGACCGATTCCTTTGTTGTTAGGGGATATGAGGATCATATCCCCTATCTTATGAGATATCGGTTGGAATCTGATATGATTTGACTCGATCCAATCTTCTATCTTCTTCTAGCTTGCCCTCCACGTGTCCAATGTAGGTATCTTTCATCCTTGCCATGAGCTAGCTTCCTTGGTGATCCAATAAGCCTTCCTTAGGTATCCCATGAGCTTTTCTTGAGGCCCAATTCTCCCAAGCCCAATTTGTGGAAAGTGATATTTTACATCCACATAGATGGGAGTAAAGGGGGAGTCGTTGGACAAGCAGGTAGCCGGAGGCTAGGAACATAAGGATGCTATAAGCCCGAATTGACATTTAGGCGAGAAATTCAAATGCAATCCAAGGCCCCTATACCATGAAGTTTGAGGAGGGTCTCCGGACCCATAAATGAAGATATGAGGATGAGGATACTTTTTGGAGTGATAAGGCTAAGGATAGGATGGACAATGATCCATTCCAACTCCTGATGTAATAAGGAAGGAGGGTGTGACTTCGGTCCACTTCTCAGGCTAGGATGAGACTAAGGTCCATTCCGACACCATGGAGAAATAAGGAAGGAAAATCGGGATAAATGGAAGAATAAGGAAGGAGCCACAATAGCATACTGGCCAGACGTGAGCCCATGATGAAAAATATGTGGTACGGATGGAGGATAAAGGGAGTCACAAGGTCTGCAAAAGTATCTAACATGTAAGTATAAACACTTGCATGCATGTGACATCATTTATATGTCTTGTTGTTGCTTAAAATTGAAAGGGTACACCTTTATTGTAATAGATACATGACATCAGTAAAATATTCAGCCCCTTTCTCAGGACCTATACAGTAAAGTCCTCAGCAAGTTAAAGGAGGCACTTAGTAAAAATATGATTCCATCAAAATGTACATAATTGTTCAAAATTATGCAATTTAATTCTACGATGTTTTATATGATGAATATGTTGAGCCGATCACAAAATGCGGCAAAACGATATGATCAAAATTTCAAAGAAGTATGAAAGACCACGAGAAAATCTAGCTCATAGGTCAGACAACAAACATTATGCTAACCCAAAAGGAGATAGAGGCTATCTATAAAGACCATCTATTGGAGTAACACACAAGCATCTCCCAAAACAAAGTATGGCAAGAATAGAAGAAAAAGGCGATTCATAGAAGGCATCCAAAAGTCCTAAAAGAAGCATAAAGTAACATAGTTCATCTTCCACGAAGGGCAAGCCAGAAAATAGAAAAATAAAAGCATTGTTCAAAGGGCTATGTTTCCCACAAAACTAATTGAAACACTCAAAAGACCCTATTCTACATCAGTAGGGAAATTTTCCACGGTGGCAGAAGGATTGTTTTCAGCAGTATGGGGGTCAGCTGGATCTTCAGCCACCTGACCAGCAAGAGTAATTTCTTCTGTAGCAGCGGAAACGGTAGCCCCAATTTCACCTGTCTGAGGAGTCACTGGTGGCACTCCTGAAAGTAATAGCTTGGAATCTATAAACGAGGCATCACTTCCGGCTGGTGGCACGCCTTTGGCAGCAAATTGGGCCCTGCAACCCTCAAATCCCTTGTAGAAATAGTCCAAGGATTTGTCAACAACTAAGTCCTAAAATTCATTGCAGGACAAGAAGTCAGCTTTGCCCTTAGCCAGGAGAGCCAAACCCTCTGAGGAACAGGGGAGAGATTCTAGCCAATTCTCGCCTCCCTGCATCTCCAGATCTTACTGCTCCATGACGAAGGAGAGGCGCTCCTCCAGGGTCCTGACTCTGTTGTAAAGGGCCACGACCTGAGATTTTTGCTCCTAAATGTCCAACAAAGCCTTCTTTTTTTCCCGCTGCTACATTTTCTCGACAGCTACATAAGCTTCTACGCGTTTTTGGGCTTTAGCCAAATCCCTCTTCAAGTCAGAAACTTCGCCAGCACGGTTGGCGTCCACCATGGCTTTCCCTAAAATCAGGAAGAACTGCAGGACAAGTTTCAGATAAAATATTAACACTTTGAAAGGCGAAGGAATGAAACCAATTAAAGCAAAAAGAATACATTCGGAGCCATTTCCAGGGCTAACTTCATGGCATCCCTAGCAGTCATGGAGTCCAACAAAGGGCGATCCACTGAGTTCGCCATGTTTTTCAGAAAGCTTCTCAAAACCACTTGCTCGCGGTTACTCAACATTTAATAACTAGGGGTGTCTTAAACACGAGAATGAGTCCGCTGGGCAGGCGTGTCTGGAGTAGAAAAATACATTGGAAGAATAACATCTAGAATTTGAATCCCTCCAGTATTAGGGTGTTTTGGAAGAGGGGCATCAGAAGAAACCTCAGCCAGCCTTTTTCCCTCCGCAATCTCTCTAGCCTGTGCTAGGTCACGAGCTGACCTTGCCTAATCTCCAAGGGTAGAGGTGTGGGGAGATGTAGCAGATTGTTGAGCCGTTTGGGAAGGCGAATGGCTTGGAGGATTCCCAACAGGACGTGGAGGCAGTGTAGGTGGAGCTGGACTAGAGGTCTAGCCCTGCGGCGCCTGGCCTCAGCAAGCGTTGCATTTTCCATCACTTCAACTGCAAAACAGGGAGACAAGTAGCCACCACATTAGAACAATTTGCAGCCAAAGAACCAGAAGTAAACATGCTAAAATAGAAGAATTAAACAAATTTTTCTACCTATTGTTTCACCCCGCATATCAACATCAATGGGACTCAATTCATAATGACGCAACAAAAGAGGATCAACTAATTTACCAGTATCGTATTCGGTCCAGTTCAAAAAATTCAACAAGCTTTGATGATAAGGAGACCTAGAAGGGTAAGGATAGAGATTGTGACCCTCTAACTCTTAAAGAAAATCCCTAGGGAAATTCCATATGACTTCCTTGGGTGGAGCAATAAAAAAGAAGTTTTTCTTCTAGTCACATTCTGAGGGAGGATAGCCGGTGAGAAACTTGGCATCCCCCCGAGAAGTGAGGTAAAACGCACCTTTATCTTCCCCTGAACAATGAGGTAGATAAAGGGAGTAAAAGAAGTCCACAGTCGGACGATGACCCAAACTTTTCAACAAAATAGCAAAACTAACTATAATACGCATGGCATTTGGAGCTAATTGGTTCAGGGATAATTTAAAGCATCTAGCAATAGAAATGTATAGGGGAGGGATCGAAAAACGTAAACCAGCCCTAAGGTGAGCCACATAAAAACAAACAAAACTCGGAGGGGGAAGGTGAGCCCTATCCTTGGCGGTTGGCAAGATTATGCGATAAGAAGGAGGAATCTCATAGTTTGCTCAGATTATTTGTTCCTGTTGGTGGGTGAAACGAGATCGGAAAATGTTCCAGAATCGTGCACCTGGAGCAGCCATTGAGATCCTTTTGTGATTACTCAAGACAGTTTCGGTGGCCTCATCCAAAGCCTCCCGATTCGGTTGGTCCAGGCCCTCATCATCTGAGAAAGCCCCAGCCGGACCCGCGCCTAAAGAAGTACGAGAAGAAAACGTAAAACCAAAAATATGAGGACCTTGAGAAGGAAAATCCACGTGTACAAAATCACGAGGTTGTGTAGCACTGTAGGAGTCCCCTAAGGAGAAGGAGGATTTTCGAGCCTATTTTCAGGATGCGGAGCCACCGGCGGGCTCGCCGGAAGAGGAATTATCTCAACATTATCATCGGAGGCTATGGAGTTCAGGTGGGTGACATGAGACATTTTTCAGAAAGTACACAGAGGAAAGAGCCACACACAACAAAATATACACAAAAAATGAAGAGAAGAGAGAGAGGACCTAGGAGAATTTTGAGCGGCAAACGTGGGTAGATGGAAGTTGAAACCTCCGAAAATGGATGAAGACTGTAATGGCTGAAGGGGAGGAGAGGAATTGGGGGAGTTTTTAAACAAGAATGAAGGAAGTAAAGAAGGAAAGGGCAAAAATTTTCCAAACAAGGCAGTTGGGGATTTTTGAAATTCAAAAAAGGAAGTTGGAAGATCTCCTAGCCACCAAGAAGGCGGGCTCGGTTAACAACGCTTGCACGTGGCCGACTTTCCCAGAGCCCTAGAGCAGTTATGGCGGCATGTCTTTTCAGCCACAATGATGAGGGTACTCGGACCTAGGTAAATTGGTACCAAGCCCAGAGCATGGGGAAGGCCAAACGTCCTTGCCTTGTCTATCAAGTCACGTCAATCATTTAGGGTTTCGAGAAAACTTTCCAAAAGCCCACGTGACCCGGGGCCTCCCGAATAGCAAGGAGCCCAAGGCGAGTCTCTGGCCCGATGATCAGAAAGATTTTCAGCCCAATTTCTAGCCCATATAAAATTTTCAAAAAATTCAAGAAGGGTTCCAAATTTTGTTAGCTTGTGCCTCATTATTTTTTCACAACTCTCATAGCTTGACTTTGTCAAACTTCAGAGTTGGGGGGCTATTGATGTGTGTGGAAATAATCCATTGGGCCAAGTTGACAAGTCCACACAAAAGTAGGCCCAATAAGCTTAATAAATCAAGAAAAGGCAAGCCCAAATCCACTATGACACAGCTGGAGGAGCTAGCTGTACGCGGAGCTAGCCCAGGTACCTTTAAAAGGAAAGGAAGACTTTTTAGAGAGAAGATCTAATCAAGACATAATTAGAGACCAATCAAGATATTAATGAAGATCCACTAGAGATATCAGTCAACGACTTACCAAAGCAAGCCGATAGGATCTAATCAAATCAAGGCTTATTCACGGAAGGATCCAAGATAATCTCTTAGGCCTCAAGACTTGGCTAAAATAGCCGGATTTGCAGGAGATAAATAAGGAAGAATATTAGCCCGATTTTACTTACCTTATTTAGCCCTTTGCCCTTCAACTTGTATAAATACGCACATTTGATGATGAATAAAGCTCTACGTTTTATGCCATATTATCTCTTATACTTTAAGAAATATAATCTCTCTATTTATGCATTATATCTAATTATTCTGCTCAATTTCTCATATTAATATATATATATATTATTAGTATGAATCGGAGACGCATCAGTTATTTTTTCCGAAATGTAGTTATGTGATGTGAAGAGAAATTGTGATGTTGGAAAATTGAGTCACTTTTGGGAACTTCTGCAAATTCGAATCTTGAAACAATTTCAATCATTCATGTGGTGTCATCCACGTGAAGTTTATTATGCATGAATGATTATGATCATATAAGGATTTGAAGTCTCGAAAATTGGGAAAATTCTAGCCCAAACCCAACTTGGCCGCACCTGAGTGTATTTCACAAGAAGAGTGTATTACACTTATCATATAATTGGTAAGTTATTTTTTAAAATACACATAGGTTTGACCCAATCCAGAGCGGACTAGAATTTCCCCTATTTCTCTTAGGAAATTCAGCTTAATGTTACAAGACCCTATATTACTATCATTAACTCGGTTCAATGATTATGCAATATACAATTCATTGGGCCTTAGCCTATTAGAATCTCATGGGCTTATCAGTTCGGCCGAATGAACAATTTCAACATGTACGACAGGCTTTTGTCCATTGTTCGAGATTCTTCACTGTTGCTCCTTTCGGGGGAAGTCTGGGCCGTGGCTCAATCGCAATATGGATGGTCATCTAAAACGACTAGCTTCGCACCGTTGGCTTGATTAGTCTTGGCCTTAGCCTAACCAACTAGATAATATTAGGCATTCCTTAAATAATACCATTTGCTTTCAATGAAATTTAATATGAATTGTTTATGATATCCTATTATAATATTTTAAATGAATACCAACCACGGTTTCAATTTCTTTCCTATATGGATAATGAGGTGGACAACTTCTTAGTTTACTATTTGCCACAATAGAATGTTACTTTATATTATTAATACTAATTAAGTAATTGTACCATATAATCATTATTATGATATACATATATATATATACGATCAGTTACTATTTTCCCCATGATATATGCCAATATAATGGTCATTGTAAGAGTATGTCATCCGTTCAAAATTCTTTATTCATGTTATTTTCAAAAATTCAATCCCTTTATGACTTAATTCATATTAGTTAGAACCTTTCTGCTACATCCCAATATAACAAAAGTGTTTTAATAACATTAATTAATTTTCTGTTATACCTTTAATACTACACTTCTTCTTGCATTTCACTTTTATCATATTTAACAGAAATGCAATGAGGTGCCATGGCCTTAGCTTGCTCCTTAAACTTAGCAACCATTAATGTTTTTATCACATTTAAATAAAAATGCAATGAGCACGTGCCATGATTTTGGTCCTCAAATTTGGCTACAGTTAGCTATGTATATATATACGTATATGACACTCAATCCACTATTTATCATTTCGTATGCAAGCATATCCTTTTATATATGCATATAAACTACACTATTGATTTCAATCAAGCGCTCTTATACATCTATATAGTTAACTTGTACCTATGCTTAATGTCTTGCGGTGGTCAGTTCCTGCCACTTTATGCTTATTCCTTTTTACTTCATGAACTACCACTTTTTACATCATTTGTTCTATTTCATCAATTTCATATATATATGGTAAATTGCATTTTTGACCCCAACCTATGTCGTTCGGAGCATTTTGGTTCTTAATTTATTTATTTTTACACTCGAGTACCCAATCTTTATAAATTGTGACAAGTAAGCCCACTAGAGGAATAATTTGAAATATTCCCTCCGAAAAGTCTGTCACGTGCCTTAGGCACGATTTAAATTGTGTACCAAAATTGAACATATCATGCGGTGTATAGGTAGTCGGTTGCACAAAATGTCATAGGATAGGGTGCAAAGTGCACATCATGTAGTGTATAGGTAGTCAAGTGCACAATATAATTGAAATTATTCCTCCGATGGACTAACTTTTCACAATTTACAAAAGTTGGATATTCGAGTGTAAAAATTAATAGATTAGATAACAAAATACTCCAACCGACATAGGTTAGGGTCAACAATGCATTTTACCCACATATAAATCTATTCCCCATCCAACCTATTTGATGAACTTTTGTCTTCTTTTTCCTCCACTTTTGTACTATTGTTCTGTTGGTGATTGATAATTTATTTTGTTCCTAAAGTTGCCTTTTGTAATATTTATAAATTTATGTATGTTATGAATAATTCATTAAGTGGATGTCCATATAACTCCAATAAATAATTTAGTGGATTCACCTACAACTCCAATATCTCATTTGGTGGATTCACCTACAATTCCATTACCTCATTTTGTAATCAATATTTGATCTTGTTTTGTGCCTATAAATAGGCTTTGCCATTGTATTGAGAAATACACCAAAATCAAAGAAAGAATTCTCTTCTTAATTCTCTAGTCTCTCTACTTTAAAATATTTGTGTATATTTCATAATATTTGGGGTTATTTTATAACACGTTATCAGCACGATCCGTCTCAAGGTGTTAATCATTTTGAAATTTGGCAAAAGATATACATGGGGTACTCAACATATGATGTAAATGTAGTGAGAATTTTTATGAGTTATTATGAGTTTGTAAAGAAAATTGATGGACAAGATTTTTAAAACAAAGCAAGAAGAAACGGTAAAGAAAAGGTATGTATATTTCAATATTTAACAAAAATAGAAATATGCAATAATTCTCTTGATATTTAGAAAGAAGACATATGTATATATATGTGCATATATTTGATTAATATTATTCTTTTGAATAATCATATCATGTTGAAAATATTTTAAGAAGTTGAATGATTGTTATGTTATTTATCTTATACTTTGATAATAGTATTATATGATGAATCTTGAAAAAAACTTGACTTTGTGACTCTTGATATTACGAGGAAAAATTATTTTTCTTGGGCGTTAGATATTGAAATTCATCTTAATGCAAATAACTATACTCCATTCCCTGAAGTGAATGTGTTGAGCAATATATAAATTCATATATGCAAATAACTATACTTCATTCCCTGAAGTGAATGTGTTGAGCAATATATAATTATTTTAATCATGAGTCTCGTCCAACTAGTTCTGCTACATTCCCTGAAGTGAAAGTAGCAGCACATAACTATTTTAATCATTAAAGAAATCATGGACGTGGACGTGGTCGTGGATATAGTCATAGAAATCGTGGTGGTTATTAAAAAAAAACATCTTTCCACCAGAAGTGGAAAAATAATGAAGAGAAACATGAAAATGGCCAAAATAGCAAATTTGTGAAAAATTTATGCTATCGTTGTGGTGGTAAAGGTCATTGGTCATGTACCTGTCGTACACCAAAGCATCTTGTTGACCTTTACCAAGAATCGCTAAAAAGTAAAAGAAAGAAAATAGAAACAAATTTTGTTTTTTGAAAAAGGCGATTCTGATCATGGCCGATTTTGATGACACTCATTTAGATGTTGCTGATTTCTTTGATGATCCTAATGAAAAAATTGATCACTTGATTGGAGATGGAAGTGTTCAAAAACAAATTTGTTAAGTTTTAATTCTAGTAATTTATAAATAAATATTTAAGTATGTTGTTTTAAAGTTCAATAAATGAATTTATTCATAAGATTATCGTTTCTTATATTAAATAATTTTGTTTGATATTGATTTATTTCTTTTTATGTTTCAATAAAGAATGAGTATTTACTCGATCAGCAACAACATCAATAATGAAAATATATGTCTCGCTGATAGTACAACAACTCACACCATCCTCAAAAATAAAAAAATACTTCTCTTATTTAATAATGCAAGAAGCCAATGTTAATATTATATCGGGTAGTGCAAAATTAATTGAAGGCTCCGGCAGAGCTAATATATTGTTACCCGGAGGAACACAATTTTATATTGATGAAGCCTTATATTCTACTAAGTTTCAAAGAAATTTACTAAGCTTCAAAGATATCCGCCGAAATGGATATTATATTGAGACAACAAGTGATGGCAATATTGAGTATCTTTACATCACTAATACAATATCTGGTAACAAATGTATATTGGAAAAATTACCTGCATTTTCTTCTGGTTTGTACTACACGCATATATCTACTATTGAAACACATGTTATCGTAAACCAGAAGTTTACAAATCAAAATAAGTTTGTTGTTTGGCATGACCGGTTGGGCCATCCCTGATCAATTATGATGCGAAAGATAATTGAGAATTCATGTGGTCATCCATTGAAGAGCCAGCAGATTTTTCAATCGAATGATTTCTCATGTGCTGTTTGTTCACAAGGAAAGTTGATTATTCGACCATCAACAACAAAAGTAGGAAGTGAATCTTTTACGTTTTTGGAACGTATTCAAGGTGATATTTGTGGACCAATACACCCGTCGTGTGGACCATTTAGATATTTTATGATTTTAATTGATGCATCAACAAGATGGTCACATGTATCTTTGTTATCAACTCGCAACCTAGCGTTTGCGAGATTGCTTGCTCAATTGATTAGACTACGAGCACATTTTCCTGATTATCCTATTAAGAAGATACGCCTTGATAATACGGGTGAATTTACTTCCAAAACGTTCAATGACTATTGTATGTCTATTAGAATTGATGTTGAACATCCTGTAGCACATGTTCATACACAAAACGGTCTAGCAGAATCGTTTATTAAACGTCTGCAGTTAATTGCAAGACCTTTACTTATGAGATCAAAACTTCCTATTTCTTGTTGGGGACATGTTATTTTGCATGCAGCAGCACTTATTCGCATAAGGCCAACAAGTTATCATAAATTCTCCCCATTACACTTGGTTTTTGGTCAGGAACCAAATATTTCCCATCTAAAATTTTTTGGATGTGCGGTATATGTTCCAATTGCTCCACCACAACGCACTAAGATGGGTCCTCAAAGGAAGTTGGAAATATATGTTGGATTCGAGTCTCCATCGATAATAAAGTATCTAGAGCCATTGACTGGCGATTTATTTACGGCTCGATTTGCTAATTGTCATTTTGATGAATCAGATTTCCCAACATTAGGGGGAGAAAATAAGCAGCTGGAAAAGAAAATTAGTTGGAATGAATTATCTTTATCTCATCTTGATCCTCGAACAAAACAAAGTGAACTGGAAGTTCAAAAGATAATTCACTTGCAAGGTTTAGCTAACCAACTGCCAGACGCATTTACTGACCTAAAAAAAAAGTGACTAAGTCACATGTACCAGCTGTTAATGCTCCAGTAAGAATTGTTGTCCCTGAAGGTCAAAGTAATGAGTCTACTGCACGCTTGAAGCGTGGTAGACCTATCGGTTCCAAAGATAGTCATCCTCGAAAAAGAAAAGGAGCTAAGAATCAAGATGGTCTAATCGAGGATAAAATAACTCCAGAAGAGTCCCCAATCATAACTAATATTTCGGTTCCAGAAGAACCTCAGGTACCTGAAACTTGTGAAAATAATGAGATCTCAATCGATTATGTTATGAACGGGAAACGATGGAATCGAAATGAAGTCAACGTTGATGATAAATTTGCATATAATGTAGCGCTAAATATGATGAATGATAATGAGGATCAAGAACCAAAGTCTGTTAATGAATGTCGACAAAGAAATGATTGGCCAAAATGGAAAGACGCAATGGGGGCAGAGTTAAACTCGCTTGAAAAACGAAAAGTTTTTGGACCTGTAGTCCGTACACCTGAAGATGTAAAGCCAGTAGGATACAAATGGGTATTTGTGCGAAAACGAAATGAGAAAAGTGAAATTGTAAGATATAAGGCACGTCTTGTTGCCCAAGGGTTTTCGCAACGACCTGGCATAGATTATGAGGAGACTTATTCTCCTGTGGTGGATGCAATTACTTTTGGTTATATAATAAGTCTGGCAGTGCATGAAAAACTTGATTTGCGTCTAATGGATGTTGTTACAGCCTATTTGTATGGCTCGCTTGATAATGATATATATATGAAAATCCCTGAAGGATTTAATATGCCTGAAGCATATAATTCAAGTTTTCGAGAACATTATTCAATTAAATTAAGTAAGTCATTGTATGGACTGAAACAATCTGGACGAATGTGGTATAATCGTCTCAGTGAATATTTGTTGAAGGAAGGATATAAGAATGATCAAATTTGTCCTTGTATTTTCATGAAAAGATCTGGAAATGAGTTTGTTATAATTACAGTTTATGTTGACGATTTAAATATCGTTGGAACTCCTGAAGAGATTTCAAAAACTGTTAATTGTTTAAAGAAAGAATTTGAAATGAAAGATCTTGGAAGAACAAAATTTTGTCTTGGGTTGCAAATTGAATATTTAAAGAACGGAATTTTTGTATATCAAGATGCTTATATATCAAAGGTGTTAAAGCGATTCTACATGGATAAATCACATCCATTGAACACCCCGATGGTCGTAAGGTCACTAGATGTGAACAAAGATCCTTTTCGACCTCGAGAAAATGATGAAGAATTACTTGGTCCTGAAGTACCATATCTAAGTGCAATAGGTGCACTAATGTATCTTGCTTGTCATACTCGACCTGATATAGCATTTGCTGTTAATCTATTAGCAAGATATAGTTCTTCTCCTACGCGAAGGCATTGGAATGGGGTTAAGCAGGTACTTCGCTATCTTAGAGGAACAATGGATATGGGCTTGTTTTATTCAAATGTACCCAAATCCGAACTGATTGGATATGCAGATGCTGGATATATGTCTGATCCTCATAGTGGTCGTTCACAAACGGGCTATTTATTTACATGTGGTGGCACAGCCATTTCATGGCGATCTATGAAACAAACTATATCGGCCACATCATCTAATCATGCAGAAATCTTAGCTATTCACGTGGCGAGTCGAGAATGTGTTTGGTTAAGATCTATAATTCAACATATTCGAGGGACTTGTGGTTTATCTTCTGGAAAAATGATCCCGACGATCTTATATGAAGATAATTCCGCATGTATCGCACAATTAAAAGAAGGGTACATTAAAGGAGATAGAACAAAACATATTTCACCAAAGTTCTTTTTCACTCACGATCTTCAGAAGAATGGTGATATCAATGTTCAACAAATCCGTTCCAGAGATAATCTTGCTGATTTGTTCACCAAGGCACTTCCCACAGCAACATTTGAAAAGCTACTCTACAATATTGGTGTGCGCAGACTTAAAGATCTTGACTGATATTGTCATGAGGGGGAGATAATACGCGCTGCACTCTTTTTCCCTTAACCAAGGTTTTTTCCACTGGGTTTTCCTGGTAAGGTTTTTAATGAGGCAGCATCTGATTGCGTATTGAAAGAATTATGTACTCTTTTTCCTTCACTAGGTTTTTATCCCACAAGGTGTTTCCTAATAAGGTTTTAACGAGGCATATTCTTAAGTGATGGACATCCAAGGGGGAGTGTTATGAATAATTCATTAAGTGGATGTCCATATAACTCCAATACATAATTTAGTGGATTCACCTACAACTCCAATATCTCATTTAGTGGATTCACCTACAATTCCATTACCTCATTTTGTAATCAATATTTGATCTTGTTTTGTGCCTATAAATAGGCTTTGCCATTGTATTGAGAAATACACCAAAATCAAAGAAATAATTCTCTTCTTAATTCTCTAGTCTCTCTACTTTAAAATATTTGTGTATATTTCATAATATTTGGGGTTATTTTATAACAATGTAACATTTTTAACCTTTTTTTTTGGTCATGAAGAGACATAATATACAAGATAGATTTGGAGGTCCCAGATTCATGGTAACCTATTGTACAGATAATTTGTAAGTTTGGATTACATTTGTACTACATTATATTTTAATTTAATATAGTTGATTTGTTTTTATATTTTTTTATTGTTTATCATATTATTATATGTAATTATTTCTTTTTTAATTGTAAAATTCGGTTGGAGTTCTTATGAACACTAATCTTCAACATTTTATCTTCTTTCATGTTGTACTACTACAATGTTGGGTGTTTGGTGTAATTTTATGATATTTTCCTATTAAGCAATTAAAAATTCTAATTTATAAAGAAGGTAATTTTTTTTAACAAGTTCTTTTGTTACCTCTAAAAATGTCTCTCGCGCGTTAAGTGACAAACAGAAATTGCCTATATTAATTTTCTTCCATTTTGTGCCTGTAATTTTCTCCTTGATTTAATCTAATGTTAATTTCCTTCCACATTTTTCAACCTCTCTCTAATTGGTAGTCTCACTTTTTGCTTTAAATTGTATATCTTATTAAATTCATATGTTTTGCTAACAATTGTATTTTTTATTTGTACCTTTAATTTAGGTTGATATTTGCAAATGCACTTGAAGTATCAATTTTTGTGGTAAGTTAATATGCTGATGAGTATATTTATTTTGATGCATTTTTTATGTCTTTTGATATAATATGTAAAATTTGTTAAGTATTTTGAGAAAAATCATAAATCTAATAAAAATATTAATTATCGTAATCTCAAGAAAGTTTTGTATCAATTGTGTGAAAGAAATATATGTTGGGAGAGAAAATAAGAAGAAAGACTTCTAATTTTTCACAAACCCACCATAAATTTTTATTAATAAGAAATGGCTTGTGATAACGCCAGAGCACATATCCTAATGCCAGAGCAAAAATGAGTGAACCGACAAAATCGAGCTTAGTTTCATAATCAATGCTTAGTTTCATAATCAATGTATTAAACAAAAAACCAAAAAGAAAGAAAGAAAGAAAGAAAACTTCTCTCTACCATCGCCCCCTCGCCCGATATCTTTTCACAGTACGTCCCGTATCCTCAAAGCTCTCACTAAAAATCTCAATCAATTAATGAAAAGAGATGTTCTCCTTTTTTTCTTCTTCATCCTTTTAGCTTTTGCAATCCATCAATCTTTCCAACTATCTGCAAACTCGATCCGTCATACTCACAAGTCACAAATTCTCTAAAGATTTTAAAACTTTAAAGAGTAAAAACATGGATTGGCTCAAGAACCCACTTCACGTTCCTCAATCGCAAATTGTACATTTATTCTTGAAGATGTACAGTATGCACAAGTCTAGGGGTGTCAATTTGGGTTCAAACATATGTTTCCAACCCAACCCAACTAGGTTTTAGTTGGGTTGGGTTCTAAGTTTTTTCTCTTTAGTTTCAACTGGGTTGGTTCCCACTTATTTATATTAATATATGGATCCAATTGAGTTTTAAGTTGAGCTCAATATAGGTCGAAATTAGGTCTAACTTAGTTTGAAATTTAATACACACCCAACACACAATTTAAACAAACACTTGAATACATTTACACACACAACACACTTTTTATACACATTTGCACACATCTCACACATTTCCACACACACAATACACTTTTACACACATTTGCACACTTTTTACACACACTCCACACATTTTACACACACTACACACTTTTTCACATACAATGCACATTTTTTACACACAATGCACACTTTTTACACAAACTACACTACACTTTTTCACACATACTACACACTTTTTACACACACTACATATTTTTTTACACCCAATACACATTTTTTACACACAATGCACAATTTTTACACACTACACTTTTAAGCATACATTACACATTTTTTTATAGAGAAAATAGCAGATACCCCCCCCCCCCAAACTATGAGGTGATGTGCGCTTTGCCCCCAAACTATTAAAAGTTGCACTCAATACCCTAAACTATCATATATGTGCACTTTGCCCCCTCGATCAGCTTCGGGCAGCACACAGGGGGCAAAGTGCTACAAATTGCGTAGGTGAGGGGGCAAAGCATAGGTTGGGGGGAGGAGGGTATATGCTATTTTCTCTTTTTAAAAAAAATTCCAATATTCTTAATATTAATTTAACCCCCCTCGGTCAGTTTCGGAAAAATTTTTAACAATTCATCGTTCAATTTAAATCATGTATATTGGGATTTATTTGGATTTTTCTTGAAATATTGTTTCTAGGTTTGAAATAAATAATTTTCAAACATGAAAATAAGAAAAATAAAAATAAAACATGAAAATAAATAAGAAAACAATGAAAAGAAGTATAAATTCAAATATTCATAATTTTCTAAAAACAAAAAAAACAATTCAAAAATCCGGAAACATGAAAATAAATAAAATAAATAAAAAAATAAAAAAATTAGTAAAATTTTGAAAAAAATTAAAAAATGAGGTGATGTGCGCTTTGCCCCCTCTTCTATGAGGTGATGTGCGTTTTGCCCCCTCACCTATGCGGTTTGTAGCACTTTGCCCCCTGTGTGCTGCCCGAAGCTGACCGAGAGGGCAAAATGCACATATACGATAGTTTAGGGTGTTGATTGCAACTTTTAATAGTTTGGGAGGCAAAGTGCACATCACCTAATAGTTTGAGGGGGCTATCTGCTATTTTCTCTTTTTTATACACAATGCAAACTTTTTACACAAACTACACAATTTTTACGCACACTACACTTTTTCACACATAGTACACACTTTTTATACACACTACACATTTTTTCACACCCAATGCACATTTTTTACACACACTACACGTCTTTTCACACACAATGCACATTTTTTACACACATTTTCACACACAATGCACACTTTTTACACACATTTTCACACACAATGCACACTTTTTACACACACTGCACACTACACTTTTAAACATACATTACACATTTTTTACACACACTACACACTTTTTCACACATATTGCACATTTTTTACACACACTACACATTTTTTACGCACAAGTACACTTTTTCATGCACACTACACACTTTTTCACACACAATGCACATTTTTTAGACACTATACACATTTTAACACACAATGCACACTTTTTACACATACCGCACATTTTTTCACACATAATGCACATTTTTTACACATAGAACACATTTTCACACACAATGCACAATTTTTACACACACTATACACTTTTTCACACACAATGCACACTTTTTACACACACTACACTCTTTTTCACACACAATGCACAGTTTTTACACACACCACACATTTTCACACACAACGCACACTTTTTACACAAACTATACACATTATACACATTTACACACACATAACACACTTTTTACACACACAACATATATTTTCACACACAATGCACATGTTTTGCACATTTTCACACACAATGCACACTTTTTACACACACTACATACTTTTTCACACACACGACACACATTATACACATTTACACACACATAACACATTTTTTTTACACACACTACACATTTTCACACACAATGCACATTTACACACACACAACACACGTTTTCAATCACAACGCATATTTTTTACACACACAATGCACATTTTCCGCACACACTACACACATTATACACATTTACACACACATAACATATTTTTTACACACACAACATATTTTCACACACAATGCACAATTACATACACACAATACACTTTTTCAATCACACTGCATATTTTTTACACACACATAACACATTTTTTTACACACACTACACACATTTTCACACACAACGCAATTTACACACACACACACAACACACGTTTTCAATCACAATGCACACTTTTTACACACAGTATATATTTTTTACACACACTATGCTTTTTTACACACACCACTTTTTCACACACACTACATACATAATGTGTGTAAAAAATGTGGAAATATGTGTAGTGTGTGTAAAAAATGTGCATTGTGTGTGAAAAAGTGTGTAGTGTGTGTAAGAAATGTGCATTGTGTGTGAAAAAGTATGTAGCGTGTGTAAAAAGTGTGTAGTGTGTTTAAAAGTGTAGTGTGTGTAAAAAGTGTGCATTGTGTGTGAAAAAATGTGCATTGCGTGTGAATATGTGTGTAAAAAATGTGCATTGCGTGTGAAAAAGTGTGTAGTGTATGCAAAAAATGTGCACTGTGTGTAAAAATGTGTGTAGTGTGTGTAAAAGTGTGTTGTGTGTGTGAAAATGTGTGTGGTATGTGTAAAAAGGGTGTTTGACTAAACTTGTTTGAAGTATCTTACAATGCAATTTTTGGTCTATTTTGGGTTCTTGTTGGGTCTTCATTGCGTCTACTTTGGATCTTAGATGAGTACTCATTAGGTCTTATTTGTAATGCAGTTTTTTAGCATGAGACCTAAGTTGGACCCGACCCAAACCTGACCCGATCCACCCAATTGGCACCTCTATGCACAACTATGGAAGAAGAAAGACCTCACAGAAAATAGAGTGGACGGCATGGGGTGCGGTGCAAATACCTTTGAGAAGAAAAAGGGGTGAAAACTGTGATGGGAGTATTTTTTTTTTGTTTTTGCTAATTATTCTCTTTGATCTTGAATGGGGGTACTTCTGTCAATATAACTAGTTTTGCTATGGCATTAGGATATGTGATCTGGCATTATCATCAGCCACAAAAAATATTATTCTGCTCATAGGAAATTAAATAGAGAACTTAGTTAAAGATATCTTTTTTTATCCATGGTTGCATTAATAAAACTACATGTCCCGATGGTAAATGCAAGAATCTCTCTCTCTCTCTCCCTCTGAAAAGTTGGCTACGTGATCAAGCATATACTCTTAGCAAATTATCATCTAAGCACTAAAAAAGAATTGAAAAAATAACATTTATTTAAATGTAATTAATTTCACTAAGTAAACTCTACTTGATTAAGACTCATAGACTTAAGCTATTATTTTTTATTTATAATATGTTTAAAATCTAATTTAATAGTAAATATATTTTGATATATAATCATGATACGAATTTCATTGCATGCTGATTTTTGGAATGTATAAATCTAGAAGGAGAGAATTTATGTTTCGATTGTCTTGGAGTTGACTTTGATTACATTAAAAAAGTAACTTTGTAGGAAAATTATTTCTTATGCAAGTGTGTAGCTATTTAAATATTTAATCTATCATTACCTTACTCGACTAGAAAATATAGTTAATATTACTTACTCGGTAGGTTTGTTCACTAAAAGAAAAAGCACCACCTTAAGAATTACTTTGCCTAAGCTTGGTCACTTTAAAAAAAAAAACATTTTCTAACAGAAATTAATATTGAAAAAATGGTAATAATATATTAGTAAATACTATAGAACTAATATATAGTTTTTTTTTGCTTTATATGTTGTCTCAATATTTTTAGTTATTGCTTTTGAATCATGTAGAATTTAAAATTTATACTCTAATTTTTCTTCTTCATTGTCTTTTCTTAACTTTTTTCAGTTATTCTATTTAAGTAAATAAATTGATTTCTGTCATATGATCTTTAATGCTTTTCATGTATTAATTCAATTAGAGATGTCCAAATCCTATAATCTCATGGTCATGTATCTATGCTATTACCGCAACATTATTATATTTAGATTGAGAGTTGAGACGTATATAAATGATGATTAAAATAATTTAGAATCTAAGTAAATTTATTATTATTCTAAAATTCCAAGTTAAGGTACCATTTTTTCATTGTTAAGGACAAAATAAAAGTGTTATGTTTTCTAATGTTCTTTACATTTCCAAACTTATTATTTATAATTCTCCAATAACAGTGGTCTCATGAGTGAACAAAAGCGAAAATCACAAATATGTGTAATAGCTGAAGGATGCGGTATATCAATGGCTATGGATTATTCATGATACTTAGCAAATTGATTCTTATGGAATGGGGAAAAACATATTGAAAGGTAATAAAGCCATTTTGTAGTACTTCCCACTAGGAAAATGTTGGTTCTTACAATTTGTTCATTTGAGAAAATAGCATATACCCCCCTCCCCCCCCAAAAAAAAAAAACTATTAGGTGATGTGCACTTTGCCCCCCCCCCCCTCCCAAACTATTAAAAGTTGCACTCAACACCCTAAACTATCATATATGTGCACTTTGCCCCTTCGGTCAGCTTCGGGCAGCACACAGGGGGCAAAGTGCTACAAACCGCATAGGTGAGGGAGCAAAGCGCACATCACCTCATAGGTTGGGGGTATCTGCTATTTTTCTTTAATTCAAATATTCTTAATATTAACTTAACCCCCCTCGGTCAGTTTCGAAAAAAAATTTACCCATTCATCGTTCAATTTAAATCATGCATATTGGGATTTATTTGGATTGTTCTTGAAATATTATGTTTAGGTTTGAAATAAATAATTTTCAAATATGAAAATAAGAAAAATAAAAATAAAATATGAAAATAAATAAGAAAACAATGAAAAAAAGTATAAATTCAAATATTCATAATTTTCTAAAAACAAAAAAGACACTTCAAAAATTCGGAAACATGAAAATAAATAAAAAAAATGTGAAAAAAGTATAAAAAAAAATTATTAAAAATTTTAAAAAAAAAAAAAATCAGGTGATGTGCGCTTTGCCCCCTCACCTATGAGGTGATGTGCGCTTTGTCCCCTCATCTATGCGATTTGTAGCACTTGGCCCCCTCACCTATGTGGTTTGTAGCATTTTGCCCCCTGTGTGCTGCCCGAAGCTGACAGAGGGGGCAAAGTACACATATATGATAGTTTAGGGTGTTGAGTGCAACTTTTAATAGTTTGGGGGGCAAAGTGCACATCACCTAATAGTTTGGGGGGGGGGGGTGTATCTACTATTTTCTCAAAAAAAATATTTTTTAAAATTTTTACTAATTTTTCTATTTTTTATTTTTATACTTTTTTTCATTTTTTAAATTTATTTTCATGTTTCCGGATTTTCAAATTGTCTTTTTTGTTTTTAGAAAATTATGAATATTTGAATTTATACTTCTTTTCATTGTTTTCTTATTTATTTTCATGTTTTATTTTTATTTTTCTTATTTTCATATTTGAAAATTATTTATTTCAAACCTAGAAATAATATTTCAAGAAAAATCCAAATAAATCCCAATATGGATGATTTAAATTGAACGATGAATGGGTAAAAAAATTCCCAAAGCTGACCGAGGGGGGTTAAGTTAATATTAAGAATATTTGAATTTAAAAAAAAAGAGAGAAAATAGCAGATACCCCCCCTAACCTATGAGGTGATGTGCGCTTTGCCCCCTTACCTATGAGGTTTGTAGCACTTTGCCCCCTGTGTGCTGCCCGAATCTGACCAAGGGGGCAAAGTGCACATATATGATAGTTTAGGGTGTTGAGTGCAACTTTTAATAGTTTAGGGGGCAAAGTGCACATCACCTAATATTTGAGGGGGTATCCGCTATTTTCTCTTATTTGTAGGATATGCATATGAATTTTATTGAATAATGAATATTAGAATTTGAGTTTAAGTGGCATGAAAGATTTGCTGAAATTTGTTCATCATTTGAGGTATGTACTTTAACTTGTAGTACATGCTTGATTTTTATTATATATAATATATTACTTTTGTCATAATGTATTTATTAATTTTGTAGCCGCAAAGTTAATGGCCATCGTAAAAGAAAAATCCATAAGGTAAAAAGTTTAATACATCAGTTTGGGCTTTTGTTCAATTAATTTGAGTGGGCCAAGGCCATTTCCCTATCAATTAATTTATGAATTGGACCAAGCCCAACACACAAAATACCCTAGCCCCACATAGCCCGTCTTCTTCCTCTTCACACCGGTCCAGCGAATTCTCCGGCAGTAACAGCGGCGTCCTACGTCGCTACTTCCACCGACATCTCCGAATTCACCATCACCACCGGAGCTGCAAATAACGGCGATTTCACGGTCAAAACTCCAGCCCGATTACCAGCGTAAGAAGCCAAAAAGTATGGTTGTTACAGCCGTCTTCTCTGGCGATTCAAGCTGCGATTTTAGGCGAAGTCCAGTGGTGTTTTCAGTGGGGATTCTAGCGCCACACTCAGCGGCGCACATAGTTGCTAACGTCACCGCCGTCTGCGACTCACAACCACGATCTAGCCTTCAATTATTCGCGGCCAAATCGGCTACTTACCGGCGCCTTCAATCCACATCGCTGCTAACGTCGCCCAGCGTCACTCTTTGCGTCATCGGTCGGCGCGTCTAGCGCCATCTATGGCAGCGCTTTCAGCGCCGGTGAACGTTTCCGGAAAAAGTCTATTTTTGGACGGTATGAATCACTTTCAAGAAAATTTCATCTTTTTCGCGATTTTCAAAGCAGCCCGGATTTCAGATAGGAAAAAGAAAAATTTAATTCAATTTCAGAATTTCAGATTCAATGATTCAGATTTGTTTTTCCAGATTTTTAATCCAATAAAAATTCCAAAAACAATAAACTATCAAATTTTTCGATCCATGATTAATATCAATTCATAATCATCAAGAACGCGATAAACATGATATTCATAATAAACATGTAAATCACACATACGAAATCAACGAAGCCAACAAATTTGACTCTGATACCACTGTTGGGAATTCTATCGGCATGCGTAGCGGAAACAAAATACAAATCCGGATTCCCAAACTGAGATCAATTCGTGTCTTTCGTCGATTTTTAATAAGAAAAGGATGAATACGAAAAACTTACCTTGTCGCGTATTCAATCTTTGATCCTCGCGAATCTTCAATCTTCTTCAACGGTTCAATTGTACTTTCTCTAGATCATCACGCGACGGAATCGACTCCGAAAATCACCATCTTTTTCTCCAAAGTGGTGGCTAGAATGAGAGAGAGTGGAAGAGAGCTTTTCTTTGCATTGTATTTTTAGTGGAGGAATTTCACATAATGTGAATTGTTTCTGTTCTCTGGCTTGTGTTGGAGGATTAACTAAATCCTCCAACTTAAAGCCCAGTAGTACATGCCCCATAGGACTATTGGACAATCAATTGGGCTATGTTGACCCAATCAACTTAGTCTAATTAATTTAATCAATTAATATTTAATCCAATTAAATATATATTGATTAAATCAACATTAATTAATTAAATAATTAATTATTATTCTAGTTTAAATGTTTCATTAACATAGTCAATTAAATATTCAAACTAATTAATTTAATTTACTCATTTTTAATCCAACCAATTAAATTAATTTGTCCAATTAATTAATTTGTCCTTCCAAAGGACAAATTACCAAAACACCCTCCAAATACAAGACTTGATTTCCCCGTCTATTCCTTTATAGCGCGACTCTCTAGGTTTATCTCGATTAGCAATGGAAGGATACCAAAGGATGTGGGTGACACCTAGTCAGCACTGTGGTCCCACATCGTAGCCCAATCGAGTACGAAATGACTATGTCATTACGAACCTCTAGATTATGAATACCGTATAAGTATAAGCCCTTCACTGACATATTCCGATCGAATGAGAGTCATGGAATATGTCAAACTCACAGGACTTGATGCTATGCTAAGAATCATAGTAATATGAGATTACTAAACACAAGTTAGTTCATCAGCTCTGGCTAGAGACTTTCAATCTCATATACCTATGATCGAATAGGATACTTCTCGTTTACTCTCGAGACAGTGAATTCCTTCTTGGAAATCACCTCACATGCTACTTGCCCATTGGAACGCATTTTGAGGTCGGTCCCACCAACGGGTGAATTGGGCCTAATTACTCTGGTGACAGAATCCAACGTCACAAGCACACCGTGACCGTAACTCCTCAGGTCTAAGGCTCACGCATACCTTCATAATCAGTAATCCAATCATTGACAGTCACTGAGTAAAAACCCATGTTATCGGATTACTACGACCCGTGTTCAAATACACTAATTCCATCAATGTATCTATGACACAAACTCCCACTATCCCATAGTGTTCGACTGGCATTCCTTTGTTAGAGCATGTGTCATACAAGTTCATACGAATCTCAATGCCCAATTGAGATTTTTCGACTTGCAAACCATTTAAGCGATCAAGTATCAACCCCTTCCAATGCCCATTTGCCTTAACTACTATAAGGAGTGCGAAGGTTTGCCTTGGCACACATGGACTAGTTGTTCATTTAAGACTTATAGATGCAATCAAGAATTCTACGAACAACATACTATTGCCTTTATATTAATTGAAGGTTGCACAATATAAACTCGTGCCTTATTTTTTAACTCCTCGTTGGCATCGAGGGCACTTTCCCAACACTGACATAGATATAAAATGGCTTAGGGCTGTGATTTTCCCATTTAGCCTTTGCACTTCGTTCACATTTCTAGGTGCCACCATGTCTTGAATAGCCTTGATCTTCTCAGGATTGGCCCCTATACCTTTCTCTGCAACCATGTATCTTAAGAACTTCCCTCATTTGATTCTAAATGCACACTTGGCTGGGTTCAACTTCATCCTATTCCTCTGGAGTGTTTCAAAAGTTTCTTGTAGGTTCTTGCACATGCGTGTTGGTGATACAACTTTTGTCCATCATATCGTCTATATATACCTCAATGTTTCTCCCCACTTGATTGTGAAACATCATCTCCACTAGCCTTTAGTATGTGGCTCCAACATTTTTAAGACCGAAGGGCATAATATGTAACAAAATGTGCCAAATGAGGTGATGAAGCTAACCTTCCTTTGGTCTTGCTCATCCAATGGTATTTGATGGTACTCGCTATGTGCATCCATAGTGCTTAGTAGCTCATATCTAGCGGTGGCATTCAGCAATTGGTCTATCCTAGGCAAGGGATAGTGATCCTTAGGACATGCATTATTCAGGTCACAAAAGTCGATAACATTCTCCATTTTGATCCACCTTTAGGTACTAGGAGTAAATTGGACACCCACTCTGGGAATTGAATTTTTGCGAGGTGCTTAGAATTGAGTAATTTGTCTATCTCCGCTTTGATTATAACATCTTTTTCTGGGCCAAAATGCCTTTTCTTTTGGATAATTGATTTTGCTCTAGGATCTATGTTAAGGTGATGATGTATGACTGTTGGATTGATACCTACCAAGTCATTAGCTAAGCAAGAGAAGACCTCCGCGTGCTTCCGCAGCATGCCTATTAGCCCATCCTTCATTAAATGGGATCCAATTTTAATTGTCTTTTCTTTATCTCCAGGTATGAGTTCTATATTCATAAGTTCTCCCACTGGTTCGACATGCAATGGAATTATCTTCTTAGTGACCTCCTTTTCTTATACTTCCATTGATTCATGCTTGCGTTTCTTGTCTTCATCTGGCTTGTGTCCTTGCTTAATGGAAGTTAAGTAGCATTTCTTAGATTGATGTTGGTTGCCTGATATCCTACTCCGTTGAATGCCGGGAACTTAATTTCATATGTGGTATCGAAACCATTGCCTCAAACAAGACCAGTGCAAGCTTATCAAGTATCACATTATAGCCCGAGGGAGTATCCATGACTAGGAATCTAATCAGCTTTGTCATTTTGTTGGGACCTTCACCTAGGGAGAGAGGTAATAAAATGATGCCCACAGGTTGTACCGCTTCCCCTTAAAAACTAATCAAAGCAGTCCGCACGGCTTAGAGCTTGCCAACTCCTAGATTTATTTGTTCGAACGCTTGATAGAATAAAATATCTACTGAGCTGCTGGTATCAACGAAGATCCTTTCTGCATCATAATTTGCAATAACAGTAGTTATCACCAGCGCATCATTGTGAGGTGTCTGCACAGTTTTGGCATCCTCAGGTCCGAATTGTATTTCCAGCCTAGGTCGAGTCTAACTAATGTTCATGAAGAATGCAGGTTGAGTTTCTATTGATCTTGCTTGTCTCTGCATTCTTCGCTTTGACTCATCTCCTGCTAGACCTCCCGAAATGATGTGAACAGTTGCTCGACTGTTGTTATCGACTTCCATAGGTGTTGTCTCTTGAGCTAGTGCCTTGTTGATTTGCTGAGGAAATTTCCCTCTTCCTCCAGATCCGCTTCTTCCACCTCTCCATCCTCTACCTCGACCTCTTCAGGTACCACCCCCTCGAGCTTGGGCTGAGTTATTTGCATTATTAGTTTTTATCACGTATTCTTTCAGATAGCCCATTTTCGTTAGACGTTGGATTTTCTCTATCAATTACGAGCATTCATCTATATCGTGCCCATACTCACGGTGATACCTACAAAAAAGTTCGTCAGGAAGGTTTTTGGATTCTTGATCTGCTTTTTCTGGCCATTGGATCAGATTTTTTAGCTCCACGGCCATCAAATAGTCGCTCCAGTTTCTCTTCATGGGTATGCGTCTAGTTCTGGGTATACCTAGAGCAGGTGATGCCACATGGGATTAGCTGGAAGCCCAAACATTCTTCCTTGCATGACTTATTCCTATTGCCATCGTCTTACTTTTCTTTCTTTTGTTCCACCTTACTCATCATGTGAGCGTCTTCCAAGTTAACATATTTTTCAGCCCTGGTGAGCAACTCATTGAAGCTTAGGGCAAGTCTCTTGGTTAATGACTTACAAAGGTCTCCTTCCTTCAAGCCTGTCGTAAAAGCACTTGAATTCAGGTCTGATATTGCAGATGATGTCTCTAATGCTGCGGCATTGAAACGTTTAACATATGCATGTAGTGTCTCATCTTCCTTTTGCTTGATGCTAAACAAACTCACAGGAGTTTTCTCGTGTCACTTGCTGCTGGCAAATTGGTACAAGAAATTCGAGCTAAATTCTGAGAAAGATCTAATAGATCTCGCCAGAAGTTGATTGAACCATTGTTGTGCAGATTTAGCCAGTGTATACAAGAGCATCCTACATTTGATAGCATCGGAGTACCTATGTAGCAAAGCATAATTTCAAAAGGTATATAAATGGTCTTCCAGATCTGTAATTCCATCATAAAGTGAAATGGATTGGACCCTGAAATCTCTTGGAAGTTCTTCATTTGCAATGAAATCTATAAACGAAATTCCTGGATCTACCGAGGTCATGCCTCCTGTTGCTTTGCGCTCCAGCTTTCCATCCGCCTTACTATTTCCTCCATTTGCTCGAGCCTTTCTTTTGCTTTCTCTTTCATGCCATGGCCTAACCAATCATATCGGGCAAACACATAGCTATTGGCCTCATCCTTGAGATCCTTACCATGCTTGGTGCGGACTCGTGCTTGACGTTTCTGCATATCGTCCTTTCCGGGCATGTCATTACGCGAGCGCTGCATCTGGTTATGCGACTTGTCCTCATCTAGCTCTTCTTTGTGTGGCTTAGGTTGGGGAACCCAACCTTCCAGATCTTCCTCTTCTTCTAGGGCTAGGCGGAGCATGTAGCATCTCTCTAAAGCTAAGCACTTTTTTGGAGGCACGTTGTCTTCCTCTCCTCCATTTTGCTTTAGGTACTCAGGTTTTTTCCATTCGCTTCCCTGAATTGCCGTCAGGGATAATGTTGCCATTACCCCCCAACCTCCACATTTCTAGCCTTGGGTGTTTTCCTTGGAGGGGGAGATACAACATCATCCTTATGTGCCAGATCGGGCAAACCTGCAAGTTTAGAGTCTACTACCTAGCTGACAACTTTGTTAATGACACCTTCTATTCTTCCTATGAGTTGTTCCAGGTCTAGCACACTTTGAGGAGAAGCATCCTTCCCATTTGTCTGCTTTCGTGGAGAATTGTCCATTTCTGAGTTCTGTTGGTCTTTCGTTAATCGTCTCACCAGGTTGGCCGGCATTGTAGGCGTGGCCTGTTCGACCCCATAAGGGGACAACATTGCCTTCTTCCCATTTCCACCATTTTTGACCAGATTTTTCACTCCCAACATATCCTCCTTTACCATCTCAAATTATTAACTGAAATATAATAAAAAGAATTTGCGAAAAAATAAAATTACCTCACGCCTTATTTTGCTCAGAATTCCGGCAGACGGCGCCAATTGATGTGTGTGGGAAGCACACCAATGATAATATGTGATAAAATATATGATAATATAGTATAAAGCATGAATTAATAGTAAAAATGAACACAAGATATACGTTGTTCAGTCAAAAGAAGACCCATGTCCACGGAGTAATGTTGTTCGATCATTTCATTGATGATTGGAGTTGATATTTATACAAGTTTGTGATTGGTAGGTATAAATGGTAAGTCGACTATACTAAAGATACATTTGGAAGTAGAATAAATTATAATCCTTCCTTCTTGAGCTATATCTAATATGGTATAAATAATGGTTCTGCTGGCATGAATCCCGCAGGTCTATATATGGAAATATATCCCTGGATTGATTCTTGTCTAATATTGCCTCCAGGTTTGCTTTATATAGCTTACTTCACCTGTGCAGGTCAGGGTCGGGCAAACGTCCAACTAAATGGATTTGGATAGAATATCTTGTAGAAGGATTCGAGCCCATGACGCTATTGGGCTTAGGCCCATAAAGTATTGGATTAACCAGCTTGGCCCAAAAATCAATTTCAACCCACATTAGTATGTATAGTTTACTCACTCCAAAATAATAAGGAAAAAGTGATAAATTTTTCATCAAGTTGGTGGTAGTAGGGTAGGGACACCAAAATTATAGAACTTTGTTATTTAAAAATTTTCTTTTTAATAATTTCACCAACATTACAATATCTAATATAGGATAAAATAGCCCGCGTATCCTTTTGCTAAAACAATACACTATATCATATTTATCGATCAAAAGACAGGGTTTACGTGTCCTTTATGAGGTACAAACATTCTTTCAATAAATAATATTCTGATTATTATGTTATTTATCAATTTGAATTATATTAGCCTTGAATTTGGTAAAATAGTACACTTATTAACTAATTTTTGTTTGGTCCAGTTTTAATCCAAAATTGAAGTAGTTTTCCATAATTAGGACCAGCCACTAGTTAAAAAGGTGGAAATGCTTAAATCATTTATTTTAATTATCTATTTTCATTTTCTCCTTTTATTTTTGTTTTTCTTCTGTTTCTTCTTTACATGTTCAACAAAACCTTCCTTAAACAAGAATAACAGACGACCTCTGCTCTTCATCTTTCTTCGCACGCTCTCTATATCGCACCCTGGTTAGGCGAGATCCACATCGAGACCGTTCCGGCACGCCGAGAAATCGGGTGATTTAGCCCCATCAATCTGACTAGTCGGCCAGAACGCCGAAATCGCCCGAACCATAATCCGATCCATGCTTCTATTATGACCTGGAACTTTGAAACGCCGGCCACCGTTCCTGTTCTAACTCAGCCATTCCGGCCGAAAAACCGGCTTTCCCGCGAACCGTGAATTGAGGTCAAACTAGTTAGACACTCAACTATCGATATCAGACATGCCCTGTTGCAACCGAAAGGATAAAAAAGATATCAGACACGTGTGGAGCCTGATGATTTTGGCAAACCAGACTCGGGTTTGTCCTAATCTTGACCAATCATCCGACAATCGATGTTGGATGTGGAGAGATTGGAGATCGTGCCACATGTTTTATCTTAGTGATGCACCTGAATTTTGCACCATAAATTCTGATAAATTTCCTAAATTTGCAAAAAAATAAAATATTAGAAGGCGCGTCGATGATTTCTCTGACGTTGGCCCTCCTACGCTCAAATCAGTAAAATACAGAAAAATCCATATACTGATTAGAGATATCATTTTATTTTTCCCATTTTCATCGTCCAAAGAAGAGCATTTATATATCTCAATCATGGAGCACATAAAACTCTAATTTCTAAAAACTTGTCAAGCCTGGGGCATAATTTAGCCCATCAAGTAATTAATTATGTAAGATATTCGCTCATTAAATATTGTTACCTACATCACTTAGGTCGCTCTATAAACCCCAAAACCTATAAATACTCCCTGGTTTACAATATTGAAACAAGCATTCTATATATGATCATTATTATCTTTAATGTATACATTTGTTTGACTTCTTGGTACATATCAATTGAGGGTTGAAGACTTGAAGTGTTACATCCTGGGCCCACAATCTCCATAATCTCTATGGTGGATCGGGAGTGAAGCTCCCGATACATTTTTCACTACACAATCACTTGTGGTGGGGTGGTTTACACAGGGTAGGTGGGTGTGAAAACCACCCTACTTCAAGTGATTGTGTGGTGTAAAATGGACCGGGAGCAACACTCCCGATCCACCTTAGAATTTTCCATAATTTCTTGGTGTAACACATTATATCGATGTTACACCAATAATTGATAGACAAATGGCTATTAGATTATAAATTATGAGAATTAATATTAATATCAATATAATAATTGAAAAGGAAAATAACTAATTTAGTTACACAAGAGAATATCCTTTCTCGGTTTCCACGTTTCTCCTCCTCTTTCAAGTTAGCTTCCATTGTCTTTTTCTCCACGTGTTTTTTGCACCTTTCTCCTCCTCTTTTACGTTAACTTCCATTGTCTTTTTCTCCATGTGTTTTTTGCAATTTTTGAACTCGCATAATTCCGAATCACGTCACAACACAAGAAAAAAGGTTTGCAGGAAAGGTCGCATCAGTTGTCGCGGAGGTCACCGTTCCAATTCCATTGCCTTGTTGTGGAACGATCGCGGCCATTCCACACTTTTACTTGTTAAATTGCTTAAGAAATTTAAAGTTTAAAATATTACAATAAATATCAAAACATGTAAAATCCATTGATAATTTATTGTCCAAATATAATTTTTAAAGCATATAAATTAAAGTTAATGAGGTTTGTAACTTTAAAAATATTATTCAAAAATTTTCACTTTGATATTTTATAAAATTAAATCATTATTATATTAGAATTTGATAATTAAACTTACAGATGTATGCATGCAGTCCGGGAACAGTTTGGGGTGAACACCCATCCAAACAAGTAGGGTCCATAGTTCAGCATTTAGGCAGTAACATTTAGCAACGAAAAAATCTTTAACCCAACAAGTGCTCTCCGAACCAAGCTAGATAGTCTCCTATCACTAGGCTCACCAACCAACCTGGACTTTTTTTATTATTATTCCTGCCGGATATCAAAACAAACCACAAGGGCTGTTTCCAGCCATGAGTTCCCCTATAACATAAGCGCTCTTGGGGTGGAGTGGACCATCATTCGCCAGGTCTTTGAGTGCCCGTCATACCACGTGGTTGGTGCACTAGGCTGATCCGAGACTCGATTTTTCAGATCTGGAACCTTCGCCCGGCCTGGTCTGCCAGCTCTTAGTGGCTCTACGTCCGGTCGTGCGTGGTATGTTCGCGATTCGTACAAATGGAACGCATCGCGTACTAGAACTTTCCTTTTTTGGGCTGAGCCATTCCATCAAATCTTTGAGAAGGAGCCCAATTTCATGATATTGAGCTTGTTTTTTTAAAATGATGCATAATCAACACCAAATTAAACAAAATATTAAACATAATTCACTCATTTATTTAATCTATTCTTAAAATTTAAATTTAATTAATTTTCTAATTTCCACAATATAAAAGTAATTTGTAGAATATAATATATTTTTTAAAAGCATTATTCTTTCTCTCCCCGTACAGCATACCCCCACTTCTCTTTCCTCTTTTATTCTCTGTTACTCGTCCCTCACCCTAAAAGTCCTTTTCACCGCCGCTGCAGTGAAAAGTTGCCGAAGAGCGGCCATATCTTTGTTATTATCTTTTTTCAGCCTCGATCACACATGAAGACCACCTCACCATTCCGTTCCGCCGAGAAATCAACGATTTAGCCGGTACAATCCGATTTCTCGGTTGTTCCACCGAGAAACCGGGCCCTCCCTTCCGTTCCAAGTCCGACTCCGTTCTAGACTGGAACTTTGGGACGGAGGCCTTCATTCCCGTTTAGACTCGGCCATTCCGGCCGAGTTAACGGCGTTCCGGTGAACCATTAATTGTATTTGGAGGTTGATGATTCTAAATTTGTTGCATGCCCTTGTTGAATTTGAAATTGTACCATTGATTTTTGGGTACTAAGTTAAACGAGGAGTTAACGAGTAGTGATGGATTCAATTATCTTGAGTAATTTTGAATGTCATATTCTTGTCAACGGCATTTCTTCTTCCACCAAGTTTTGTTATATGAAGTTTTAGATTTAGCCTTTTAGGATAGAAATGAAGTATAGTGCTGAAATTAAAAAAAATAATTTTAGGCACTAAAGCAGTGAGCATCTATCTTTTCAATAGAGAATAATGATTTCATGAATGTGTAATACCAGAAGAAATGGAGATGGAGAAGAGAAATGGACGAAGTGAGAGAATGTGGTAACAGTTTCTAATGATTAGGGAACTAACACTTTTTTCTTTTTAATTAGTAAATTATTTATTATAAATTTTCTTCCATTTAAATAAAAGGATAATTACACTCACACCCTCTCAATAATAGGGTAATTACACAAACTTTTTCTCACTAATTGATAATTACAAAACCTCCCCTCGAGCCATTTTTGGGCAGATTTGCCTGCCCGAAAAGGTTAAATGACATGTTTGCCGCTCCATTTTCCGGAAGTAAAAATATAAAAAGTACATAAACAGTAAAGGACTAAAACACCCTTCTACTTAAAATATTACAAGATATTACATTTTTCATTTTCTTTTGCTACTCAACTATACATTCATATATAAATCTATATATATATATATATATATTAAAAAAAATTATTTTATTTAAAAAATAAGTAATTATTTCAATTAAGAATCTTAAAATACCAAAAATTTGAAAACCAAATCAAATATATTTTCATGTTTTTAGAGAAAAATCCTCATTCAATGTTTCAAATCATGAATCAATTCCCCCCCCCCCTGTTTTTCAACTCTACACCCCTCAATTCATGTTCTTTCTTTGGACTAGCTCCCTACCCACCTAAAAGGTCTGAAATACCCCTTCTTTTGCTATTTCCAGTCTATTTTCACTCCCACCAGACCTATATTAAATAATCACCCACCCTGCAACCCCAAAATCTGCAAATCAATTCACCTCTGCCCTATCAGCTCTCCGTCCGTCCTATATTCTCTGATTGGTTTTTTTTCCCCTTTGATAATTGACATCTGAATTGGGTCTGTTACCCGCCAATGACGACGAACATCATCACCACCCCTCTGCCCTCTGTCTTATTTCCAAGCCCGATTGTTTTTTTTTTCTTTTATTTTTTCCAGATAATCGTCATCTGAATTGGGTCTGTTACCCGACCATGATGCAAATGGATACAAGTGCGCTAACATCTGAATTGGGTCTGTTACCACCATCACCACCACCACCACAAGTAGCGATGCAAATGGATACAACTGCGCAAACAGGTGAATTTCTGATATTAGGAATTTGCGCATACAACGACGAGCTTGATGTGATTTCAATTTTTAAAGGGTCTGATGGATGTTTTCACTGTTCTTGCAAGAAAGTGGCCTGAAATGAATTTAGGGTGTATTCAATTGCGATACTTTGCTCCTCCTTACAAATTGTATGTGACTTTAAAAGAGGATGAGGACGTCCTTAATATGTGTCAGCTGCATAAACGCCTCAAACTGCCGATCGTTGACATGATGGCAGTTCCCAATAGCGAGCCAAATGAACGCCGAGGCGAAAACAACTATACTGGCATGTAATACTTTGTGGCATTTACTTTAGGGAATGGTAGCTCTATGTTTTTTTGCTATGAGAAGAAGAAAGCTCATTTGGTAGTATTACTCAAGTTATAAAATACTGCATTAATCATTGAAATTATGTATACATTTGGCTTATGAATACTTGGCAATCACCTCATGTTGCTAGATAGAAATATTGCGTTGGAAATACAAAGTGTGGCATTTATGATGTGAAAATATGTCTACTCTGCACTAAAATTACCTCATATGGGTTAATAATACAAATACTGCACTTGTACGTTTCAATACTGCATTTGTTCATGGATATTACGTCGGATATAAATTATTAGGACAACATTAGGGTGGTGTTGTACAACTTCAATTTACCTTTACTTCTTACTGACAATCATCTTTGTCGTTGTTTTCACTCTTTATATGTAGAAAGAGGACCCGAGAAATGCTGAGCGGTGGAGGAATCCCAGAGCGGTCATGTAGACAAACTAGCTGCTAGAAGATGAGAGAGGCCAATTTGAAGAGTTGTAATATTATGATTTGTACTATGGTTGTGTTGTATTATCTTGTTTCGCTTGTATTACCAAAAATATTACCTTTTTTGGCTTGTAATAAATACTTTGGTGGATCATTTTCTTGGAGATTCACAAGGTGTTGCACAAAATCTATGATGATGTGTTTCATTGACATTCCATTTGAGATATTGTACTAAAAAGTAACCATAAAATCATAAATAACAATATGAATTAAAGTCAAACGACGTATTATTTTCCATCAATTGACGTATTATTTTCATTAATCGACGTATAGGTACAATTGATATGACGTATTAATACATAATATCAATGTATTTTTTTCTTTCAATTGATGTATATATACAGTTGATATGACGTATCAATACATTATATTGACATATGGATGCCTATCAGTTGACGTATAGGTAAATTGACGTATGAATGGAAGCCAATTGACGTATTAGTTTCCTTTAATCGACGTATAGATACAATTGATATGACGTATTAATACATAATATCAACGTATGGACGTCAATGAATTGACGTATAGGTACACTTGATATGACGTATTAGTACATTGAAATTGACGTATGGATGTCTATCAATTGAAGTAATAATACATTAATATGACGTATTAGTACATTCATATTGACGTATGAATGCAAGTCAATTGACGTATTAATTTCCATCAATCGACGTATATTTTTCTTTCAAGTGACGTATAGGTACAGTTGATATGACGTATTAATACATTATATCGACGTTTGAATGGAAGTGAACGACGTATGAATGGAAGTGAATTGACGTATAGGCACACTTGATATGACATAGTAGTACTTTCAAATTGACGTATGCATGGAAGTTAATTGACGTATTATTTTCCATCAATCGACGTACAGTGACACTTGATACGACATAATAATACATAATATCGACGTATGTTTTTCTTTCAAGTGATGTATAGGTACAGTTGATATGACGTATTAATACATTATATCGACGTATGAATGGAAGTCAGTTGACGTATTATTTTCCATAAATTGATGTACAGATACACTTGATATGACGTATTAATACTTAATATCAACTTATGGATGTCTATCAATTGACGTATAGGTACACATGACATGACGTACTAGTACATTCACATTGACGTATGAATGCAAGTCAGTTGACATTATATTTGAAGATAATGTACTAAAATGTATCCATAAAATCATAAATAATAATTCATATTAATATTAAATAGTAATCCCCTTCATTATATTGCCATTGTTAATTAAAAATAAAAAACCTAATATGTAGCCAGCGGTCATAAACATAAACCGTTCTCCACCTCACCATTCTCCATCACACCATTCTACATAGGGTCTTGATGATTTTCATTATCTCCATTCTCCATAGGGTCTTGATTGTCATTCTTCATAAGGTCTTGATCGTCATTCTCCAGCCTTACATATGGTTGTGGTGCAGGCCATACATCTGGATCGGGGATGAAGTTCTCGTCAAATAAGACCTTAATCTTTTCCCAATGTACTTCCCCTTCATACCATTACCGAGCCGCATTTAGGTTATTCTGCACAGACAAAAAGAAATACAAATCAATACAATTATATGAATCACTATAAAATTATAATAAAAAGATACCATTTATGACACTCAAAAGTAAAAACGATACCTGTAGATATGTTTTCCAAAAAGCACTAATACCCCTTATGATGTTGGTGTCTGGATCCCACTCAACTTCGGGTTCCAGAAGAAGAGCACTAAACACTTCGTACCGGTTATGTATCTCTTCAAATCGCTACTCAACTTCATCACTTGTGAACCTACGTGTTGGCCATGCCCAGTTAATTTTCAAGGTTACATCAGACCAAAACTCGCGGGGGATAGAATCTGTAACAGACCTCTCCCAGACATCAACAATAGGATCATTTTCTTTCAGAACAATAGACATATATCAGATCACCGAAGTATGTCCAGGAGTCTCAACTCAGTGGTGTCGGACCAAACAGATCGATAATTATGCTCCATTTTCGAATTCTTTTTGAGGTGGTGAAAAAAAAGTGGGGAAACCGCAAGATATTTATAAAGAAGTGGGATTGAGGAAGGGTTGTGAAGCATGTTCGCTTAACATAGCGTCCTTTCATTTTCACGAAGAAAACTGATGAATTTTTTATGTTTAGTGAGGAGTGAGAAAGGAGCATGGTGTCTCCTTGTATGAGAATGAGGAAGTTCACGTCGGTTTGTGTGAAAAACAATATCGGTAGGACACGTCGGTTTGAAATGTTAAATTTATTTATACACATATGTCAACCTAGTAGAACATGTACGTCATTAGACAACGTACATACGTCATTAGACAACGTACATACGTCATTAGGTCAACCACGTACGTCCCCCCTGTAGAATTAATACGCCATCTTCAATGTTGACATACGGCATTTATATTCATTAATACATCCGTTTAGTCGTTACAATACAACATTTCATAAGTAATAATACGTCGGTTTGCTGTTGAAATACGTGGTTTGAAATGTAAAATTTATTTATACACATACGTCAACCTAGTAGAACACGTACCTCATTAGACAACTTACGTATGTCGTTAGGTCAACCACGTACGTCACCCCTGTAGAATTAATACGTCATCTTCAATGTTGACATACGACATTTATATTCATTAATACATCCGTTTAGTCTTTACAATACAACATTTCATAAGTAATAGTACGTCAGTTTGCTGTTGAAATATGCGGTTTGAAATGTAAAATTTATTTATACACATACGTCAACCTAGGAGAGCACACACATCATTAGACAACTTACGTACGTCGTTAGGTCAACCACGTACGCCGCCCCTATAGAATTAATACGTCATCTTCAATGTTGATATACGGCATTTATATTCATTAATACATCTGTTTAGTCGTTACAAAACAACATTTCATAAGTAATAGTACGTCGGTTTGCTGTTGAAATACGTGGTTTGAAATGTAAAATTTATTTATACACATACGTCAACCTAGTAGAACACGTACGTCATTAGACAACTTATGTATGTCGTTAGGTCAACCACGTACGTCGCCCCTGTAGAATTAATACGTCATCTTTGATGTTGACATACGGCATTTATATTCATTAATACATCCGTTTAGTCGTTACAATACAACATTTCATAAGTAATAGTACGTCGGTTTGATACTTACCCTAACCCTAAACCCCAAACCCTAAACCCCAAACACACACATATGAATATATTTGGACAAGTATTTTATGAATGAATGCATCAATTTGTAGTATTTTATGTTGTGATCATATGAGTTGAATCAATAATGTTACATTTCTTTCCCAAACATAAGGTGTGTAGGCACTACTACTAGTAATCACTTCACTTACCAATGTATGTACCAAAGACTTTGTGTATCCACACTACTACTAGTAGTCACTTAACTGTATGCATAAATGTTTATAGTTTTGAGATATTTATAGACATGATTATACACATTTGACAAACATAATGTGTGTAGACACTACTACTAGGTACACGTATTATTTTTCATTAATCAACGTATAGGTACACTTAACATGACGTTAGGCACATATCAATCAACGTATATTTTTCTGAAATTGACGTATGGAAGATGTCAATCGACATATTATTCTTCATTAAACGACATAAATGTACACTGCATATGACGTATTTATACATAATATCGACGTATGGATGTCGATCGCTCGACGTATTATTTTCCATCAATCGACGTATATTTGTCTGAAATTGACGTATGGAAGATGTCAATCGATGTATTATTCTTCATTAAGCGACGTAAATGTACACTTCATATGACTTATTTATACATAATATCGATGTATGGATGTCGATCACTCGACGTATTATTTTCCATCAATCGACGTATATTTGTTTGAAATTGACATATGGAAGATGTCAATCGACGTATTATTCTTCATTAAGTGACGTAAATGTACACTTCATATGGCGTATTTATACATAATATCGACGTATGGATGTCGATCACTCAATGTATTATTTTCCATCAACCGAACTATATTTGTCTGAAATTGACGTATGAATAAAGTCAATTAACGTATTATTCTTCATTAAGCAACGTAAAGGTAAACTTCATATGATGTGTTTATACATAATATTGACGTATGGATGTCGATCACTCGACGTATTACTTTCCATCAATAGATGTATACGTACACATAGTATGACGTACTAATACATAATATCGACGTATAATTGTCCCAAATTGACGTATGTGTGCCATTCAATCGACGTGGTAGTTTTCATTAATCGACGTATAGGTACACTTAACATGACATTAGGCACATATCAATAGACGTATATTTGACCCAAATTGACGTATGAATGATGTCAATTGACGTATGTATGATATCAATTGACGTATTATTGTTCTCTAATCGACGTATAGATAAACTTTATATCACATGTTTATACATAATATCAACGTATGGATATCCATCAGTTGACGTATTATTTTCCATCAACTGATGTATAGGTACCCTTCATTTGACGTATTAATATACTCGAATTGACGTATGGATGTCCATCAGTTGACTTAATAATTCATCAATATACCGTATTGGTACATTCAAATTGTCGTATGAATACATAATATCGACGTATAGTTGCAAGTCAATTGAGATATATGAAGTAAACTAAGATGTACGGAATATATACAACAAAATGAAATATATACAGTCAACAGCCACCCTATTCAAAAAACAAAACAAAAAAAAAAAAGAAATTATCCATCATCATTCCACATCCAACATTGTTTAAAACAAGAAAATACAACTGCGTGCTCATCATTGTCGTGCCCGTCTCTCACTTTTTGTCGGCCTTGGTGTGGTGCCCGGAGGTGTCATGAAGCCATCTGAATGTTGTTTCTTTTTCCTTAGTCTCTTCACCACTTCAGCCACATATTCCTATACGCCAGAAGTTTGTGGGGCACCGTCCTATTTTTGAGCCTCCTCACCTTGATGCTTTGCATGGCTCACCGTATCCGGATTCGAGGGACCGATGGTTTCAGCCTCCTTCCCATCCTTTTCCTCATCAGCCTCCTTACCATCCTTTTCCTCATCGTCATCCTCATCAGCCTCCTTACCATCCTTTTCCTCATCGTCATCGTCATCGTCATCCTCAGTCTCATTCTCCTTATCCTCCTCTTTCGACCCATTCTCTAGATAAAAAATTCTTTTCTTTAAAACCTCATTCTCTTCCACCTTTACCTTCAACTCATCCTCTAATCTCTGAACGCGATATATCAAGGCACCAGGGACATAGACAAATTATTAATACATAATCTCGTAAAGGATAAATCTTAATGCATAAACTTCCAATGCTAATTTACCTCAATTAGGTGTTGCACTGCATAGATAAATTTTCTTTCGGCAGTATAGGGTATGATGGGATAAACCTGATGACAAGAACAAAATTTAGATCTTTGTTAATTATTTGAGATTTATAAAGAATAGCTAAGGAAACATCAAACAACTAAAGACATTACTTCACGCGAGGGAAGGCTGGTCAGGATAGCGTCGGAAGACTCGACGCTATGGACCTTCTTGTCTACACCCCACTGGAACAACTGGGGTAGCACATTGAACCGTTCCTGCATCCCTAAAGAGAGTACGTGCTCATAGAACCAAGCCTACAATTTGTAAAGCATTGTGAGAATAATTATTGAATCAAACTACTGAATATATTAGCACAAAGCATGCTCACCATCAAGCCGACGACGCATCCCTCGACATAGCCTGATCTCTTTCTTCCTTTCCCGTAAGGCGCTATCTGGGAAACCAGATATGAATATGCGGCATGTCCCCAAGCATATGTCCCCAGGGTACTCAAGTCATCAAGATACGGATAAACAAATTGTGCAGTACAATAGTTACTTTTACAAAAAAAAAAAAAACTAAATAGTAAAAGAACAAAAAGCTGGACAAAATCTTCAATATCCTTTTCCGGACTCCTATGTACATAAATATTCAGTTTTTCAGCAACCAAATCCCGAGTAATCAACTTGACCTTTTTATCCGGGAAGAGCCGATCCAATGTCTTGCTCCGGTCTGCAATGTTAAAATTAACATGTGCACCAACATCGTGCAGTCCGAGAACAAGCGACCACTCGGTGGAGGAGAATGGGATAGTGATATTGTTCCCCACCGAGAAGGCACCGACCTCTTCATTGAACCTTGCAAGAACTGCTTGCAATCGGTGCATGGATATGCCTAGATGAGGCATGTCCAGATATGATGCAAAAGGAGTTCTTTGCAAGAGAATATGGTGGTTCACCTTCATCTCCTCCCTCAACTTCTCACCTTCATCTCCTCCCTCAACTTCTCCACGATGTTGAGGAAGTAAGTAGGAGAACACCAGGTTTGGAGTTCTGCCCTGCTGCGTTTATTTGCAATACTCTTAGGTGAATTGGGTGTAGAAGTGGATGCTGCATTGCTGTTTACCTCAGATTTTTAGCCATCTGTACAAAAGCAATGAAAACTATTACAATATTTATATAAAGCATCTTAAGTATGAAGTAATAGACATTCAGTATGGATATACATCATATGAAGTATCGGACTAGTAGTATGTCATTAAGCATCACGAATTAGCTATCGTATTAAAATGTTGTATTAAGCAAAGCAAGAAGTAATCAAACATTAATCACCAAATAAATGGCAAACTCATAGTATTGAGATGAATTATTCAGACCAAAACAGAGAATAATTAAATTATGATTTTCGAAATTAAATTGGGTTTTTGTTTCTATAACAGTACAATTTCACAAAACTGTTCCCAAATTTGTTTGATGTATGAACACCACTAAGTTGAAGTATCAGATAACCAAAATGAAGTATCAGATAAACCAAAATGACGTATGATAAAATTGATGTGAGAACTTCAAATTGGCGTCAATTCAGTTACAATTACTAATTTTTAGGCTGTTTATAAGACCAAAACACAGAAATTAGGGTTTTCAAAATTAAATTGGGGTTTTGTTGCAATTACAGTAAACATCCACAACATTGTGCCCAATATTTGTTTCACGTATGAACACCACTAAGTTGAAGTATCAGATGACCAAAATTATGTATGATAAATTCATGTAAGATCATCAATTCGGCGTCTAATCAGCCAAAATACCCAATTTTTAGGTTGTTTCTTACACCAAAACAACGAATAGTTAGGGTTTTCCAAATTAAATTGGGTGTTTGTTTCAATCACCGTACACATTGACACAATTGTGCTCAAATTTGTTTGAATTATGAACACCTCTAAACTGAAGCAACAAAAATTAAACCCAAAATGAAGAATTTTTAAAATTAAAATGAAAAATTACCTTCGAATAATCTGAAGAAATGAAGAGGCGGAAGAGAGACGATCGCTATAGCACTGGGGATGAACAACCACTACTTAAACCTCCGGCGAGAAAGACAGACGGCGAAGCTCCGACTTGAATAACGACGAAGAGAAGAGAGGAAGACTGTTTTGCGTTTAAACGGGACTGAAAAAAAGCGGGAAAGAATGGCAGAGTGTAATTTAGAGCCCTTTAGGGGTATTTCAGACATTTCACCAGGCATTAGGGAGTTAGAACAAAGTTTTAAGTTGAGATAGAGAGTTTAGATTTTAAAAACTTGCCTAGGGACTGAACAATGAATTTTAATAGCAATTGGGGATTTCTGACCAATTTTCCCATATATTTTTCCATTTAGAATTTTATTATTATTCTTTTTTCAATTACTTTTTTTTCTTTTCTTTTTTTTTCCTCCTTGCTTCATCTTCTTCCTCGAGCAGCCACCACTCCCACCGCTAATCTGACTTACTTCTACATCACCGGTAATAAAGATAGAAAAAGACCAAACAATCACATCATAACCATCATCAATCTTGTTTGCCAGAAATCCCAGATCTACCACTCACCATAACCGTGATGTAGGTCTGACTGAATGGTAACAGATCATAACCATGAATGGTAACAGATCTACACAAATCCGGACCCAACCACCGCCACCGCAACAGATCTACGCCTCCCCCTTATCGCATCCTGGTGTGTGTGTGACTGAGTGTATGGTGTGTGTGACTGTGGTAGATGGTGGCGGCTGATTTTTAAGGAAGGAAGATAGAGGCGGGGGAGGGAGGGAATAATTAAAGCAATTTTGGATAACTTTTAGGAGTGAAAAAATGGTGATGGTGATTAGGGTTTGGTGAAAAAGGGGGAAGAAGATGAAGAAGAAGCACGAAGAAAAATAATATTTTTCAATTTATTTATGAGTACTGTTGTTATTTATTTTTGAATTCAAAAAAGATTAGTGATTTGTTTAGTTTGATAATTTATCAATTATAATTAATTCAATAAGTTGATGATTTATAAATTAGTTATTTATATTTTATTGAAATTAATTAATTATATAAATTCAATAATATTAAATAGAATATATATATTATTTTTCTGAATATAATAACTAATAAAAATGGTTACTCGTTATTAATGAAAAATATTGATTTAATATTTCAATGATTGATAATTTTTTTAAATAGTAAAATATAATTAAATATTTTAATTCTTTTATTGTTAGCTAAATGCTTTTATTCTGAAATAATAATTATTTATCAAAAATAACTATTTTTTTATTGTTAATTTATTTACTTAAAATATTACAAGATATTACATATACCTCCCCTGGGGTTATATTGGACAATCAAAATTTCTGAACATTTGGTCCAGGCTACACTAGGGGTATTTTGGGAATAGTCATAAAGATTTTTGATGACATCATCAAAAATCTTCCTGAAAAAATTGGCAAAGGGTGCCCGTGTAATCCAAAACATAATCGAGGGGAGGTTTTTGTAATTATCAATTAGTGAGGGAAGGTTTGTGTAATTACCACATTATTAAGGGGGTGTGAGTGTAATTATCTCCAAATAAAATGACATGTATCTCTAATTCATTGGTGTGACACCAAAGTGTTTTAGAAAATTCGCACCGATCAGTAGGAGCCGCCCAATAAGCCTAACGAGCTTATAATTGAGAAAATAGCAGATACCCCCCCCCTCCCCAAACTATGAGGTGATTGTGCTTTGCCCTCCAAACTATTAAAAGTTGCGCTCAACACCCTAAACTATCATATATGTGCACTTTGCCCCCTCGGTCAGCTTCGGGCAGCACAAACGGGGCAAAGTGCAACAAACCGCATAGGTGAGGGGGGAAAGCGCACATCACCTCATAGGTTGGGGGGTATCTACTATTTTCTCTTCTTTTTTTAAAATTCAAATATTCTTAATATTAACTTAACCCCCCTCGGTTAGCTTCGGGAAGTTTTTTACCCATTCATCGTTCAATTTAAATCATGCATATTGGGATTTATTTGGATTTTTCTTGAAATATTATTTCTAGGTTTGAAATAAATAATTTTCAAATATGAAAATAAGAAAAATAAAAATAAAACATGAAAATAAATAAGAAAACAATTAAAAGAAGTATAAATCCAAATATTCCTAATTTGCTAAAAACAAAAAAGACAATTCAAAAATCCGAAAACACGAAAATAAATAAAAAACAAGAAAAAAAGTATAAAAATAAAAAAATAAAAAAATTAGTAAAAAATTAGTAAAAAATTTAAAAAATAAAAAAATTAGTAAGAATTTTAAAAAATAAAAAAATCTGGTGATGTGCGTTTTGCCCTCTCACCTATGAAGTGATGTGCGCTTTGCCCCCTCACCTATGCGGTTTGTAGTACTTTGCCCCCTCGGTGCTGCCCGAAGCTGACCGAGGGGGCAAAGTGCACATTTATGATAGTTTAGGGTATTAACTGCAACTTTTAATAGTTTGGGGGGCAAAGTGCACATCACCTAATAGTTTGAGGGGTAACTGCTATTTTCTCCTTATAATTTAAGCACAAAATTTAGATTCAAACTCATAGATCAAGGTCTTATATGGCCTATGCAAGTCCCGAATATAAGCTATGTAGATACGACCTAGATCAATATTATATGTAATTCAACGAACTCACTGTCTATAAAATGTAATTAACTCCAAGTAAAACACAATATTTTCCAGCTATTATTCTGAAAGTTTGACTATGTTTTTCAATTCCATGGTCGATAACCAGACACTATTTATGCATGGAAATAGGTAAACAAATGGACACCATTTTGTGGCAAAATTGCATATAACCACCTGTGTTATCGTTTTTTTGCTGAAAAGCTCATTATGTTAATTTTTTTTCACAAAACCCCTTTGTGATCATATAAATCATGCACACTCTCCCCCTATCGTTAATCTGCCGTTAAAAATCCTAACGCCATCAACTTTTGGGGGGAAAATTGCATATAACCTCCCTGTGTTGTCTTTTTTTCTGAAAACCCTCTTATGTTAATGTTTTTTGCGTGGTGCCCCCCTGTTATGTAAGGTTTAATTTAGGGTAAAATGCACTTTTTCACCCCTACATTGTGTCTCTTGTACATTTACCCCCTACACAAATGAATTTAGTAATATTCTTTTTCCTCTTTGGTTTCATTTATTTTCTTTTGATCTTAGTTCCAATCATATTTTTTAACTTAAAAGTTCATATTTCTTTTCCAAAAATTAAAAAATTCAGAAAGATAATTTTGTATAGAAAATAATCAGGAAAATAAAATAAAATAGTCTGAAGATGGAGGATAAAAATAAAAAATATGTTTTCTTTTTTCTATTTCCTCTTCCTGATGTTTTTTTTTTCTAAATCCAAAAAGAATCATTGAAATATTAAAAATGTTTGAAAAATAAAAAATGAAAAAATCATATAATAAAAATTGCAGAAAAATTTCAAAAACATCTTCTAAAATCAACAAAAAAATTCAAAATTTTGAAAAAAAAAAATCAAAAAATATTCAGAAAATATTGGAGAAAATTCTAAAACTAAAATCAAGTAAGAAAATTAAATAAATTAAGAAACAAATTAGGAAAAAATCGAAAAAGACAGCAACAGAGAAAAAAAAAATAGAAAAAATAAGTTAAACCCTTCGGACTAGTTTAGGTGGCAGGGGTGTTGGACTTTTGAGGGGGAAGGAGAAGGAATCAATAGAAATAAGGAAAAAGAAAAAGGAAGAAAAAGAAAAAAAGAATAAAGGAAAAGGAAAAAAAGAACAAAGAAAATAATAATAAACTAATAATACTAAAAGTTATAGATTGGAGAGAATTCTAAAAATAAAATAAAATCAGAAAATCAAATAAATTAAAAAACAAATTAGGAAAAAACTGAAAAAAAACAGTAACAGAGAAAAAAAATTGGAAAAAAATACTTTAAACCCTCCAAACTAGTTTAGGTGGCAGGGGTGTCGGACTTTTGAGGTGGGAGAAGCACAGATCAATGGAAATAAGGAAAAAGAAAAAAGAAGAAAAAGAAAAAAAAGGATAAAGGAAAAGGAAAAAAAGAACAAAGAAAATAATAATGAACTAATAAAAATAATAAACGTTATAGATTGGGTTTTGATAACCCATATCCATTATTTCATACCCAATAGATTTTATCCAAACTAGTTTTTTATTTAAATTAGAGGGAAAGAAGGCCAAAATGTTATGTACTAAACATTGGAAGGGCATTATAGCCATTTTGAAATGGTATTTATGGTTAAAAATGCCAAAATGGACCAAAATTCTCACCCCCCGCGCATACAAGCCACTCTCTGTTAAATTGGGATGGCAGGGGTGTTCCGTGCAGGATTTATATGATCACAAGGGTGTTTCGTACAAAAAAATTAACACAAAGAGATTTTAAGTAACAAAACGATAACACAGGGGGGTTATACGCAATTTTCCCCCATTTTGTTACAAAAAGAAAGGCAATGTTTGGTTATGTTTCTATACCATGTTTGGTCCAAAATTCTCACTAAACCATGTTTGGTTCACAAAATATTTGGTCAAAAATACACTACTTTTTTTATCCAAAAAAAACATAATAACACCTACTTTGTCCCTACACTCCTCTCTATATGCTCGATCTCTTCTCTCTCCTTTCTAACAGGCAAAAGTTTCATGATTTGACTGCTACAGTAACTTTTGTTCCATCTGGAAATAAAACCAAACATTATCTCACCAAAAAAACACATCAAAAAACCAACTCCCAAAATAAAACCAAACACAATCTCATCAAATAAGCACGTGTCCCCATAAATTTCTCACTAATAATTCTCACCAAAATACCATCCCAAAACATAACCAAACATAGCCAAAGCTTTTCCAAACTAAAGTCGTATTCACATCCACGCGAGCCTTAGCTGTTTCCTTAACTACTTTACCGTAAGTCGTATGTTAACTGGGACGCCTACTCCGTTAATGGCCGTGTATGAATAGTTGTTATCTGTCAGCGCAGGATGACCAATCTTGCCATGTGACATTCTTTTGTTATGATTTTGTGCTATAAATATTAGCGTAAAATACACTTTGACCCTGAACTATACCCTTTATAATTTGTATTAAATACCCCCTAAATGACAGAAAAATACACTACCCCCGTTAATTGCATGAAATTGTCCCTATTACCCTTGATCATTATTTTCCTTTTATTTCCATTTTCTCCACTATTTTTTTTCTTTTTCACGAATTTTCTTTTCTTGCATAGATTAGTTAAAATTTATCCAAAGTATTATAATTAATTATTAAAATAATAATTTGCAATATTTTTAGCACAAACGTTAAAATATTTTTGGTGAGAACAAATTATATAAATATTTGATAAAATTTGACTAATGCGTTGTGACAAAATTAAAATAATTCAAATAGATTTTTAATATATTTTATATATATTTTGGTAATATATATATATATATGTGTGTGTGTGTGTGTGTGTGTGTGTGTGTGGATTTTAGATCAGGGGATGTAAGGATATCTATATTTTGGGTTAATTTAAATACATGTATATATATTGTTAAAATATAATATGATAGCTTTAAGTTTAGAATATATATATATATATATATATATATATATTCTAGTAAGTTAGGGTATTAAAAATAAGCATATATGTAGTAAGAAAATATACATAAAAGATATATGCTATAATTAATTTGATTTTGTAACGATGCATTAACGTAATTTCATCATACATTAATATAATGTGATGTCACCAAATTATTTTATTATTATTGCTAAAAAATATTGCAAAATATTATTTTAAATAATTAGTTCTAATGAAATGGTTAAATTTTAACTAATTTATGTAAGAAAGAAAATATATGAAAAGAAAAAAATGGTGGATAAAATGAAAAATGAAAAAAAAAAAAACAATAATGGTTGAGGGTGACAATTTCATGCAATTGGGATAAGTGTATTTTTCTGTTGTTCAAGGGGTATTTGGTACAAAGGGTATACTTGAGGGGGGCAAACTGTAATATTAAATGCTTTTATAAATTTTAAAAAGGCAAAGAAAAAAGTTGGTCGTGCAGAATTTGGTTGTAAATTATTAACTATTAAATGCGTGGAAAACTTTTTAATGTCTTTTAACGACATATATTCTCAACGCGTGTATATATATTTTGAAGGAATTTATATATTACATAATAATTCCATAAATAATACTAAAAAAACTATAGCATTTGAGGTTTTTAATTTATTGAATTTATATGATGTTACAAGTTCTAGTAATGATAATTTTATAATAAACTATGTTGTCCAATTATGTTAGAATTGGAAGATGGTTTCTTAGTTTGAAAGCTTTAGGTTGAAAACGTGAAAATAAATAATTCATTGTATCTCACTATAAAAATGAAAAGAACGAAAAAAACGTGAAAAGTGTGATATTATATACGTCCTTAATAATATGGTACATATACATACAATTAGTTGGAATCTGAAATAACTTACTATCTCTATAGTTAGGAAAAGTGGGGTACATATACATACTATTAGTTGGAATCTGGAAATAACCTACTATTTCTATATATATATATATATATATATATATATATAGGAAAAGTGGGTACAAAGTCATTAGCTTTGTCAATAGTTTAGTCTAATTTGTACCAACAAAAAAAAAAAAAAAGTTTAGTCTAATACAAATTTGACTCTGAATGAATATTTCAATTTTTGACTAACTGAAAGCTATATTAGTTAAACGTGAGGAAAAGGATGACAAAACATATATTGCCTCTTTATGAGCATGACTAGGAAAGTTCCTCCGCACTAATAAATTTATAAAGATATAACTATTTTTCATAGATAATTGGTAATAAAGAATATTTATTCTTCTAGAACCATTTCAAGTGTTTAATATATGTCCTCTGGTCCTTAAGTTTATATAGTCACGTGGAAGTGTCATAATATCTTCAATCCATATTGTATAATTTGTGCGGGAAATTTGAGATAGAGCTGCTTAAGGAGGAATGACTAACCGATTACTATTTAGAGAAAATAGCAGATACCCCCAAACTATTAGGTGATGTGTACTTTGCCCCCCAAACTATTAAAAGTTGCACTCAACACCCTAAACTATCATATATGTGCACTTTGCCCCCTCGGTCACCTTCGGGCAGCACACAGGGGGCAAAGTGCCACAAACCTCATAGGTGAGGGGGCAAAGCGCACATCACCTCATAGGTTGGGGAGGTATCTGCTATTTTTTTTTTAAATTCAAATATTGTTAATATTAACTTAACCTCCCTCGGTCAGCTTCGGAAATTTTTTTACCCATTCATCGTTCAATTTAAATCATGCATATTGAGATTTATTTGGATTTTTCTTGAAATATTATTTCTAGATTTGAAATAAATAATCTTCAAATATGAAAATAAGAAAAATAAAAAATAAAACATGAAAATAAATAAAAAAACAATGAAAAGAAGTATAAATTCAAATATTCATTATTTTCTAAAAACAAAAAAGAACATTAAAAAATCCAGAAACATGAAAATAAATTAAAAAAATGAAAAAAAAGTATAAAAATAAAAAATAGAAAAATTAGTAAAAATTTTAAAAAATAAAAAAAATCTGGTGATGTGCGCTTTGCCCCCTCACCTATGCGGTTTGTAGCACTTTGCCCCCTGTGTGCTGTCCGAAGCTGACCGAGGGGGCAAAGTGCACATATATGATAGTTTAGGGTGTTGAATGCAACTTTTAATAGTTTGGGGGGCAAAGTGGACATCACCTAATAGTTTGGGGGGTATCTGCTATTTTCTCTACTATTTAATATTCTAAACTATAAACTGTTAGCTATTCCAACTTATACAACTCTATATCAAATACGACATCGAAGCAAGAGTTTAACTCTTTGTCTGTAAAATGTTAATGCCTTGTGTATGGACTTCGCCAATCGTATCTTAAGATACAACGATTTTATCTTGAGATAGTAATATTATGGGTGTTCGTGGTGCGGTTTTTATTTTTTATTTTTTTTGGCTAATTTAAAACCGAATTGCCAAGTGTGATTTTTTTGGTAGAGAAATCTCAAATTGCTAATTTGAAAAATAAAACTTAGGGTGCAGTTTTGGGCAGTGTTGAGCGGTTTAGTGCAGTTTTCAACTAACCCAAAAAAAAAAAACGAGTCAAACAAAATTAAAAATATATTTCAGGATATTAGCAAAAAAAAATAATAATCTTAATAACATTGTTTAACTAAGCGTGACAATATATTTCATATAGATAAAGGTTAGCACAAAAGCACTAATCTAAACAAACTACAGTACATTTACGAATACTAATACAAAAAACCTAAACTAAAATATATATGATAATGACGGTTCGGTCTGGTGTGGTTTGGTCCAAAACTGCCAGCAAACTGATTTGGTGGTGCAATTTTCTTTTGAAATATAAATCGCGGTTTGAAAATTTGACAAAAACAGTTTGGTGCAGGTTAGTTCAGACGGTTCGAGCAATTTTACAAAATTGTTGCGTAGCCCTAACTAATACTGCTAGAAATATTTATTTTGAACTCTTTTTGAAGAATCACATAAGTTCATAACAGTACAAATTACATGTACTGAATTGCAGAAGGCATAGAAGATTTCTGGATGAGAATGAGCAAATGATTGGAATTGAGGAGTCTTTGAAAAATTATGTCTCAAAAAGACACAATTGGTCAAACATGTTTTCATGGTCATTGGACACAACACTTAAAGCAACGTGAATCGCGTTCGTATAGTTGCAACGGCTGACTATATATATGAATGTGATCGTTTGATCGACATCCAGATCCATTTTTGGTAATGCGTGGTGCAATCTGACTATACCACTTGTTACATTACGAGCGGCTCAAGCACCAATACACGCGTGTGTCGACCATTCAGGTTGAAAGATGCGCGCCGTGTAGTTCATTGTATTACTCTTACAACTTACAAGCATGTAGGACTTCTATCTTCCATAAAACTAAATATTTTAGCATACAGTAATAAATAAAGCATCATGTAAAATTAATTTAAGCTCGAATAATTTATATATATATATATATATATATATATATAGAGAGAGAGAGAGAATTGTGTTTTTGATTCAGTATATTTGGCCTTCTTTAAATTTGGTCTCATTTGGCAAAAATTCTCCCAAAAAATGTTGATTAACAAAGTTGACAGTTAAATTTTGGACGAAAAATTCGGTTTGGATCAAATGTGAAATTTTTTAAAAGTTACGGGACACAATGTAAAAATCCTATAACAAATCGAACCAAAATTGGAAAATGCCAAACATATGGGATAAAAATGCGATACACACACACACACACACACACACACACACATATATATAACCCCTATATAAATGTGTGAATAGCTCATATGTTTGTTCCACTGTGAAAAGACTTTCATATCCTTACTTAAAATCACAATTCTTTTAGTAGTTAGAAATTATTTAATTAATAAAAGAAAAAAAATCCCTCAACAGGAGGACTCAATTTAAGATAAAAGAAAAAGAACAAGAGTTTTAATTTGTTTAAAACACTTTAGAAAAAACCTATCTGAATGCGCCATTTTGGTCATTAAAATTCATCCAGTGAAGCCAATCAATGCCTAAATATTGTTAGATTTAGTAACAACCAACTTTGATTGCACACAATTAAAAGTATTCTTAAATGATTATTTTTCATTTTTAATAGATTAAAATATTCACATGCTTAATATAGAAGTTACTTTTGTACAATAATAATAATAATAGCAAAGGTTGATTAAGAAAAAAAATCTTAGTAGTATGGTATTATTTAGTATAGCGAAATAAAAATATTTAGGCTATAATTTGTTTATGTTTTTGAGTGATGTATTTAGATTTTTTTGAATGTAAATTATGAGTATTGGTGTGAAAATGATTGATGTTCGTTGTGTTTTTTTTAAAAAAATAGTTGGAAGTGGTAAAATATGTCAAATCTAATGTGATTTACCGATATATGATGCGAAAAATAATTTAGTTAGTTATTTTAGTAATAATTATATGATTATTGAAATAGTAAAGTAAGAAAGACAAAAGAAACAATAATTGTAGTAGGCAATAATTAGTGTCGATATCGGGGTAGTAAATTTACAAAAATTTCGATGGAAATTTCGGGGATATTCAAAATTTCGATTTCAATTTTAAAGAAATCGTGGAAATTTATAAAAATATTTGAAAATTTATAATGAAACTTTGTGTAACTTTAAATATCATAATTATGCATTTTTTACATTAATAGTATTCCATGTATAATATATGCATAATGAATTTTGTTGAATAGAATGACTTTAAACCTGTTATCAAAAATATGAAATAATGGTAGTAAAATAATAATTAAATATCATAAAAACTTCATTAAAATAAAGTGCAACACAATTTTAGTAGAAATCATTATTTAAAAGCACATCAAACTTTTAAGAGGGTTTTTATAAGGTCTTATTTAATGATTTTTGTATTCAGACTCGGATTTTTATTAATTTATTGTCTAATATCACTTTCAGATTCGTATTTAAATTTATTGCTTATTGATTTACATAATTGGTCATTTATTAACTTTTCTTTTAATATGAATGATCATTTGACCCTAATTTTTAACTATAAAATATATTTTTTAAAACAATATTATTTTAAATTTCAAAAAATTTCGGGTTTCGACAGATGTTATTTTAAATTTTGCGTATCGACAAAGATTTTGGGAAATTTCGGATTTCGTCAAAATTTCGGAAGATATTCTGTAAAATTGAATTGAAGATTCGATTTTGTTTCGGGACCCCTCGAAATCCGAAATTTCGATGTTTCGGGTGAAATTTAAGACCATGGTTATATTGGGGAATGAAATTTTCTTTGAAAATTGTGATCCAGAATACATAAATGGTATTCAAAAACATAAATAACATGTCCTAAATTTCTACATTATAGATATCAGTGCTTTTATATAATCTGATGTTCAGAATCATTTTGCCTTTATAATATCATATTAAAAAATACACTATCTATTTGTGTGGATAGAAATAAAAAAGAGTACAATTTAGTGGAAATTCAGGAAATGTATGTAGATTGTTGATCATATGCATGGACATACTAGAAAACAATACTAATATAATTTTTAAAAATTATGCATTGTAATGGTATTGGATGGCAACCAATAAATCAAAGGTTAACTATCTTACACTAATAAACAATCAATCATGCTCTTACACAACTATCAATAAACTAATAATTAGATTTATTTGCTAATAAATAATTAAAAATTAAAAAGACTCTTGATATAAGTTCATACTTATTCATTTAAGTGATTTCATATCGAAAGACCACGTGCAAAGCACATAATTCTTTCTAGTATATATATACATATATATACATCATCCATTTATTTACGAGGCAAAGTTGCAAGATAAAGACTAAGTTTTTTCCGTTTTTGCCTAATAACAAAATTCTTGTCCACATTTAATAGATCAAACTCAACTAATTATATCATAAATCTACTACACTTGCTTTTTGGATATTCAATTTCTTTCAACTATCACCATTTATATGACAATCATAATTTACTCATTACATATAAAATTTCAATTCGAATGAATTGGACTAGAGCGAGAATGTACTAGTAAAATGATGTCTAGTAAAGAGACACACCCCACGTGACAGTAATTCAACACATGCGGAATTCTAGTCCGCTCTCATCTCGGCCAAACTTAAATGTATTTTACAAAATAAGTAATTAACACATCAAGTATAATTTACTCACAGTCAATGTGTGATTGATCACTTATTTTGTAAAATACATTTAAATTTGGTCGAACTAAAATTTTCTGACTTGATGCAATCAAAGTTATATTAAACTAAACCAACGACGACCATTCGAACCTCACCCCCCACCCCACTCTTGGTGGGCATTTTCCTTCCTCTATAAATACCCCCATTCGGGCCATAATATTCAACCCCACGTATATCCCAAAAGATCGCTCATCATGCAGTACATCGAAACCATCAACACTACGGCCGCCGCCGCCGTCGCAGCAAAGGCGGAAGGTTGGCCCTCCTCCGTATCTCTTCCAACATCAGCTTCATCTGATCCATTCTCTCCGTCGCCGTCACCGCCAGTGATTCTAAGTCCATGCGCTGCTTGCAAGATACTGCGCCGCAGATGCGCCTCCGAGAAATGCATCCTGGCCCCTTACTTTCCGCCCACTGAACCACTCAAATTCGCCATTGCTCATCGGATTTTCGGAGCTAGCAACATTACCAAGTTGTTGCAGGTAATTCATTCCATCTTCTAAATTACTTTAAATTAATTATAAGCTTTTTAAGTTTAAGAATTCTACTTTCAAAAGCAACACTATCTATCAAGTGTATATTTTAAAAAAATATTTTATATGAATAGTTTTAGTGAAATACACAATAGAAAATCAAATTAATATTAATAAGTCGAACAAAAATTGTGGGTCGAAACCATAGTTCAAAGTTGCGGTATAGAGGATAAATCAGGGGTGCTGTTATATAGCGGTCGCGGCGTATCGGGATATTATCAGGCGATATGATACAAAAGTATGATAAAATGCTCCAAAAATTCTAAAAAAGTTAGTAAAATTAGAGACAAATATAAATGACACAAATTTCTGAAAAAAAGTTACAGCAAAAACCCAAGCAACAAACAAGAAGAAGAAGTGACATAAAGCCTAAGGTTAAAGCTACTCTACCCTCTAAGTTTTTGGAAAAAAAAAAAAACTTACTGTAAGATTCCTTAGTCCTTTAAAGCAAGAGGAGGCGTGAGGTTCTTTCAACACCTAAACAGCATCCTCACAAATACTTGATGCCAAACAGTGTCCCTGAATCCCTTAGAGTCCAAACAATGGCATATTAGAAACTCGGATATAATCAGCTACTCGGCCTATAATATCGGCGATACTCAGATAATATCATAATATCGCCGATATTATCGAATGATATCCGATAATATTGGCGATACTAAACACACCGAATAATGTAATGTAACAACTATTTTTTTCGGATCGGAGAGATCCGATCCTGTTATGTATCAGCCGATATCATCAAATATCGGCCGATACTTTGAATCATGGTCAAAACAGACATCTATCTATCTATATATTATAAATGAAGTTTTAGAACCTCAATATTGCTACAAGACTATAATTAAGTGCGTGCATATATATACATATAGGCACCTCATTAAAATGACCCTTATTGCAACTCTTTATTTAGTCACAAAGATGAAGTGAAGAGGATTCAACCAGACAATCGCAAGTCAATATAGTTTTTATATGTAAACTAAATAAAATTTAGAATTTTTTCCTCAATTGCCATCAATTTGAGTCAAAATATCTATCTCGACCTAGCCAGAATTACTTAAAAATCCGGCCCCATCAAATGTTTTATTATTGTCTATGATCATACGACTCTGTCCTTTTTCTTTCCTTTTTGTCAAATTAAATAAAATTTAGCAGTTTCGGCTCCCCCTCCAAATTCCTCAACTACCTTTCAATTTCAATGAAAATATCTATGTCGCCCCTACAACATTGTAGTGTTTTGGCTCAATTAAATAGTTTTATTAATGTTTTCATCATACAACTTCGTTCCCGTTCCCGTTCCCCTTCTCCCTTTTTCCTCTGATTAATTAAAAAATGATCGAAACTGGCTCCCCAACTTCCTTCCGGATCATAATTTCATTCAAATTTTAAATTCAACACAACAAAATAATAATTTTTATTTATTTTATTTTTAATAATAAAGCACAAGCATCTGAGTATATATAAAAATCTATAGTTATCCAAAGTATGGAAAAATAAATGAAAGTGATTATTTTTCTTCACAATTATTTTCCCATTTCCTGCATATCATATTAAACTAAAACAACATGCAACATTCCAATATTAATCAATAATCATTATTTAAAATATTTTCAGGAACTTCCTGAGACTCAAAGAGAAGATGCAGTGAACAGCATGGTTTATGAAGCAAATGCACGTCTGAGAGATCCCGTTTACGGCTGCGCCGGCGCGATTTGTTACCTTCAGAAGAAAATCAGTGAGCTCCAAGCTGAAGTAGCCAAGTCACAGGCTGAAATCTTGAATTTGAAGTGCCACAATGCTAATTTAATTGATCAATTAATGTGCAAACAGATGACAAATACAGTAGAAATAAGTAGTGATCAAGAACAGTACTTGACACAACAACAAGTACTGTCATATGATCATCTTGAGAATTCAAACTTCTTTATGGATGAAGGCACTTTGGGTGTGGGTTGGGAACCCCTTTGGACATGAAGAAGAAAATGTGATCATGGAGAATATAATTGATTAATTTCTTATCGCATAGTTAGAAACATTTACCCAAAAAATAATTATATTTAATTTTTTTCTTCTTATTTTTTATTTATGTTTAAGGATTGTGAAATTTACTGATATGCAGCGCGGGTTATTCTTTGGAACCCTCCGTAGTCTGATGGGGTTTCGGTGTGGAAGAACAAAGCGTGTTAGTCACTTTGTTCGAAGTGATATATGTCCTGATTTAATGATAAATCATTTTTAGGATATGGCAATATTGTTGGATTTTTTTTTATTTGAATTTAATATATAAGTCAAATTCATTTTGTGATGAATGAGAAATTAATCGAGCAAACGGATTTTGATCAATTGATCGTATCCGTACAGTCAGTGGCCAAGACTATACGGCCGCACCTGTTAACCCTAATGGATGTGTGTAATGACGATTGAACACATTCAACTAAGTAAGCCTCCCCATTCAAAAGCTTATTCAATTCATTCTCTAGTCATTTTCTTCAAAGAGAGTTCAAAACAGAAGTATGTTCGTCGATTCTTTGGATTTGTAGTGCTACTATTACGACAAGTCATTGTATCTTGGGAGACGATTGCCATATTCCGTAACCACCGAGTGCTGGGGAGTATCGTCTTAAGGAAAAAGCGAGTCCAAATCGTGTCTCGACTTTCCCTTAAACCACTTCTTCGTTCTAAATTACAGTAGCCCTATGTCAAATTTTCAATATCTTGGTGTGTAATTTAATTATGGTTTTTATTATGGCGAGGGAGTAAGTCCTGCAAGTGGTGTTTGGTTTCTGTTTTGTGACGGTGGTTACCATGCATTATGCTTTGGTCAACCCATCTTGAGATCACATATATAATTCGGTGCGGCTGTTGAAACTTGAAATTAAATTGAAGAACCTCCATTTGCAAGTTACTAGCTAGTATGAAACGTAACCCATCATACATAGAATCTGCCATACAACACTGAGAATGGCTCAAGCCGCCTCGGCGGCAAACCAAAACCATTGCCGAAAATTTAGAAACCCACCAAATTAAAACGGCATTTCAGAATATAGAAAACCCCTCGATCTCAGCGTGGCCGTTCCTTCATATATACTCAGTGTTGGGACTGTTTCTGCACAAATATTGATTGAAGGAATTACAATTATTATAATGGTGCTAATCTTTAATTTGCCAAGTGACGTTTCTCTCTTGGATAAAAGACATGTTACCCTCTTGTGTTATTAAAAAGGTGTTTATTGCCCGATGAGATCTTCTGTTACAACATTCGTATTACATTTCCTGTTACATGCATAGATGAGTGACAAGTGTATACACGGGCGGTTAGGATGTGAAAAGAGAAAATTATGTAATATGGATAAAAATCTGATATTTCTCTCTCCACATCCCAACTGCCTGTGTATACACTTTTCACTCATCTATGCGTGTAACACAGACGTATAAGAGAAGATCCGGATTGAAAATCAAAATAGGTTGATTACCTCCTTGTATTTTCAGAAATGAGCCAAAATATACCCAACCTCATTAAAATGTCAAATATGCTCTTAAGCATATAGCAATGAATTATTTTACAATATCACCCAATTTTAATTTATCGTTTGTATTGATTTAAAACAATAGTTATTAAAAAGTATTCATAGCATTTTATTTACTAATATATCAAGTTGTTTTAACAAATATAAAATTAAAAATATTGATTTTTGTACGTATTCTTTAATTAAAAATATTATAATTTATATCATAAAATATGATAATTATGTAACATACATACATTATGATGTTCAATATACTTATGGTGTATAATGGCTAGAGATGACCAACGAACCGAGCCGGCTCCAAAACCTCGTCTCGAGCTCAAGCGAAGCCTAATAAGTCGAGCTTTTCTCACGAGCCGAGCTTGAGCCCAAAAAGTGCCTGTTCGAAGGCTCGCGAGTCTGAATCGAAAATAATATTTTTGTAATATTTTTAATATATATAATATAATATTTATTTATTATTTAATATATACATAAATATAGTATAATATCTTATAGTGCTATATATGTATAAATAATAATATATTTAATATTTATTAGATATATTAATTTAAAATTAATAATAATATATATTAATTGAAAAAATTAATTTTTTTTTCTGAGCTCGAGCTCGCCTCGTGGGCACCCCTAATAATGGCTTTTTGAAATTTTTCTTTTCCAATTTTTAGTATACGCATATAAGATAAATAGATTTAAAGTTTACCTATTTTTTCAATGTTTTACACTATTTGAGTAAAATAGCGAAAATACAAAAAAAAACATTATTTCACATATTTCTAAACAAAGTTAATATCAAAATTATTAATAATCAACTACATTATATTTTATAATTTTAACAACTAAAAAAAGGAAAAATAAATGAAGAAGATCTCATAATAATTTCATTAAGGGTGTCTTTGTTTTTTGTTTTTTTTGAATAAATGAGTTTGGGCATTATTTGCCACTTTTTTAATAACACAAGGTGGTGATTAACGATTTTTAATAACACAAGGGTAATGTGCCTCTTTTCAAGAACACAACGGGTAGTATGCCTTTTACCCTCTGTCTCTTGAGTGATTGGCATTATCATCAGATAAGTTTGTGCTTTATCTTTTGAATTTGTTGAAAATATATATGTGTAAAGAAAAAGGCATTTGTTGTTAAAAAAAAAATGGAAGTGCGGTTGAGAGACATGCAAGAAAATAGGTATAATAACGTTGTTCTTGGGAAAATTTTATGCTAGATCAAGACCAAAGGTTCAAGTGTTTATAGCTCTCACACAATAAAATGTATTGTGTGTGGTTCCGACACACAATTGTGTGAGAGTGATAGATACAGAATACACACTCGAATCACTAGATTCGATCTGACATAGAATTACCCTTGTTCTTGTGAGTGTCTGTAATTTTCTCTACTTTGGTGCCATTTTCTTTTGCCCCATAGAGGGGTTTCGTGTTAATTTTTTTTTCAGAAGGTGGCGGGGTGATAATAACGACTATCACATGTAGTGGTTACATGTATTTAACCCTATCTAAAGAAGACTGTTAAAATAAAGAAATAGCAACCCTTGGCCTGTAAAATTCCAAAGATTGGCCATTCAGACAGGGTCGTCATTAAAGCCTTGAGATTACTCAAAACACAAGATAAGTTCTGTTTTTATTTGATAAAATATTCTGTTTGCATGAAGGTAATTCATGGCCCACATATATATATATATGTATGTATGTAAAGAAAATGGCATTTGTTGTTAAAAAAAGAAGAAGATGGAAGTGCGGTTGAGAGACACATGCTAGAAAATAGTTATAACTTGTGGATGTCTGTAATTTTCTCTATTTTGGTGCATTTTCTTTTGCCCCAGGGAGTGAGTTAGAACTTTGTAATGGAAAAAGATGTTACGTGCATGTGGCAATTCAACGTATAACAAAGTGACGACTAATCTTGATTGGTTCACAAAAGGGGCGTGAACTAAATGTGATTATATAGGTGGTGTCAACCTTTTGCAAGTTTTGTCATGTGACATTTTAGGAAAAAATATATAATTGACTATATATGCATGTTGGTGGTGGCATGGAATTGTCAAAAGCTTATGTGAAACTATTTTTAAAGCTTTACCGCCTGTTTATGTCCAGGTGTTGATTTTAATTTAGCCATGAGTGCAAGCATAAATACACTTTTATGTGGAAATATATATAGCTACTCATGTTACACATACATAGAAAAAGTATTGCCATTTGAAAAATTATGTTTCCCAATGCAGAATATTATGGCTATATTTGGATATGTTTCGAATCCCAATTTGGTCCAAAATTTTTGCTCAATTATGTTTGGTTAACACAATTTTGGGCACCAACAAGGTCCAGCACAGTTGGTAGATAGCTGGGTTTCTTTTTAAGTATTTGTTCAGGGTTCAATTCCTGGTAGTATGTATGGAAAAGACTTTGTTGGGAGAGGCAAAACACATTTCGGTGATCTCTACGCCTCGAAGGGAAATAGTCTCCGGCGTCCGACTGGGGAAAACCCTGAGATATACAAAAAAAAACACACAATTTTGGGCCAAAACTTTATTGCTTTTTTTGTTCAAAAAAACACAATTATTATTTATTTAAAAATCTAAACCCATGTATTGTCCACTACTTTTGTCTTTCTCCCTCTCTTAACTTTCAATCAATCATTAACTAATTATTAACAGACAAAAATTTTATGATTTAACTACTAACTTTTGTTCCTTCTAGAAACAAAACCAAACAATATCTCGCCAGAAAAAAAAAACACCAAAAAACCAACTTCTAAAATAAAACCAAACAAAATCTCATCAAATATGCATGTGTCCCCAAAAATTTGTCACCAAAATACCATCCCAAAACATAACCAAACATAGGCTATGTGTCTGGATACGTATTGATTGCCCAAGGAGAAATTATTAAAATTTTCTTTTATGATTCTTGAAATATAAAGAATGTCCCGTTATAACACGTGGTTTCAAATTCGCCAATAATAATTATTTCAATTCCTTTTAGATTTATTTGTGTAGATATATAACCTAAAAATGAGAGGTAACTTAAATTAATCAAACTTTTGCATGGAACTCACCGTCATCAAGGATAGAAACTTTTTTTCAAGCGAATATCTTCATTTTGAAAAGATGATTTTCTATGGAGCGTCCTTGGAAATGAATATGTAGCTAACAAATAGTTAACGAAGATATAAATCAAAATCTAATTCCTATAATTACAAAAGTACACATAAAAACCAATTACAGTAATATACACCAATATAAAATCTTCAGATTTCGTGTGTACTCTCTACAATAAACTCAAAAAATATATACATTAATAAAAAGTTACAATCCGGCTCTGATCACCCTGAGTACTAAACAAAGTTCAACATCTAGTGAACCCATAGCCGCAAACCTTGTCAATGATTGAACCATTTAAATACATATCTTTTCATTGCAATTAATGACTTGTAAGAATTTGAGATGATGAATATTTATAATTTTGAAGAAATTTTCACACTTTCTAGTCATTCCTTTGGGTGAAAGGATTAGATATAGATGAGAAAATTGAGGGGAGGCTTCATATGATTAACTTAATAGTATAAGTTTTCAAATTTATAGTGGGAATATTGAAATAACCGAAATACAATAAATTGGAGATATAAATGTAATATAATAAATACAAAGTCGGGAAAAAGGAAATAATTGAGGAAATGATTAATCAGCGCAAGTCAAGCTTATTTGCCCATGTTATATCTTCATAAGATATGTAACTGAATGAAAATGACCGTGTAAAAATGTTCATAAGAGAATTAGCATTGAGCCCCTAAATATGGAGACAATTGCATTTCACTAAATTAGCTTAAATTTAGGATTAGAGGCTGCAAGAATAGGCAACTGGGGTATAGTATAGATTTGTAACAAAATGATGTCTAACGGGGTTAACCACTAAATTTTGGATGAAAAATTTGGTTGGACCAAATGTGAGAACTTTTATAAATTATAGGATATAATGTAAGAATCTCATAACGAATGAGACTAAAATTAAAAAAGGCCAAATATATAGGATCAAAATGCGATTTTCCCTTTTTAGTATTAGGACACCATTTAGTATAAAGAAAAGAAACAGACTTCGAATTCTAAATCATCTTAGAAATAACTAAAACAAGGTTCCAGCCTACAACCGCTAGCAGGCCCGAATCATGCTCCATATTATTGTTACACATGGAAGAAATACATTTTTTTAGGAGAAATTCAAATGCCAACCCACTTTTGAGATGAACAAAATAAAAAATTGGTTATTAATTTTGATAACACTAAATTATCTATAAACTTTAAGTATTTAATAGTAATTGATTATTATTAGTGTCGGATCCTTACTTTGAGTGAGTAGTGTTGAAGGTAAAATTTATTTTAAGAAATGAAACTTCCTCCTGCTCAAAAAAAAAATAAAAAATTAATGATAGTATATTATGAATCTATTGATGAATCATTTCTTCCTTAAAAATATTTATTAATTTTTTATTATGGATATAAAGGATATTTAAGTTAACATTATAACATTTGTACAAATGGATTATCACCTATGTTAGAAGTTCGTATGTACTTGAAATGGTTAGAAATGAACAATAAATATTTTTAAAAAATGTGACTGAAAATAAAATATATAAGTAATTGTAGCAATAATATGAAATTTCATGTATTTAAGCTTAAAAAAAATCATAAATATGAGTATTGTCGTGTAATATGATATTTATAATTATTTAATTTGAAAATCTCATAATAAAAAATATATTGATCTATATGATAGCAAGTAGAATTATGGAGATTGATTCTGTATTTCTCAACATTATTAGAAACAATTATAGAACGAAAGAAATAAATATATTTGCATGAATAAGAAGGAAGAAAAGATAATGTCAGTGACATATTAAGAGCAGTATTTATATACATATTAATTGCCATATATTTGAATGTACTCGAAAATAACATATTGTTCTTGTCAAAAGCTTATTTTGCATTCAAATTGATCGGAACATTGCATGTGCTTAATTAAAAATGCTCCAAGTATAATAAAGTTTGATTAAGGAAGAAGTAAACTCTTAGGACGTGTGTTCATATTTTGAATACTAAATATTCCACTTTGACAAATTAAAATCATGTGTTGTTTTACCTTAATTCTAAGTACAAAAGTTCATCACTTTGTTTCTGCCAAATAAAAGTCAAAGATAAAAATCATTTTCAACCCTATACTTACAATTTCTAAAGTAAAGCTTGCGATGTCTGTTAGAATTAATATAAAGGCGTAAATGAGTTCCACCCACTCGTACCATTTGTGTTGGATGTCACACTAAAGCATAAATGGATTCCGACTCATTAATAAAAATAATAAAAGTATTGTATTATTTACCTAGTATATATACACATCTACTCACAACAACATGATTTCGAAATATAACGATCTGTGATGTAGTAAACATCCCAACAAAAATACTAATAACTTCGAGAGTCTATTAAGTCAACAATAAAACATAAATAAAACAAACACATTTTTATGTTTTACACAAAAGACTTGGAGAACCTTTTTTCTAATTTGAAAGTGATAAAAATGATATCAACGTGTAAACAAAAAAAGTCAGTAATAGTAAGAAATTATTTAGTAGAACAAAAATGCGTATTTAAATTATTATATTGTCTAAAATTACAGACAATATTCTAAAAAGATTAATTGTACATGAGAAGATGTAAGAAAAAATATGATAAATATTAGTGTATCTATAGAGTTAATATAAGCCCAGCCCATTTGTATAGTTAGGGCTACGGTATTTGTCTATATATACACTTGCCATGTACTCTTGTAAGAGGTGGAACAAACAATCATAATGGAAAATAATTCTATCATGGTATCAGACACCGAGGAAATAGTTCCTGCGATTCTGTCTACCGCCCTCACGGCACCCATAGCCACCAGTGAGCCAACTCTCATCTCCGGCATCTCCATCGCCGACGCCACTGTTCCGGCCACCTCCCCTCTTTCTCTCTCCTCTCTCTCCTCTCTTACTGCCCTCACGCCACCTTCTTCACCACTGCTTTCCAATCCCATTGCCGCCGCTCATCTTGAGACGGCGATTGCGGCGGATCCCTCCATCTCCGCCGCACTCCAACTTCTTCTCCGCCTCACCTCTCCGACACATACCACCACACCTTCCGCCTCATCTACAGCTACCTTACCTCACGCAGCCGCCGCCGTTCTTCATCCAAGAGCTGCCGTCGCTCTTCCTCACGCCGGTCTCCATCCCGCCGCTGCCGTAGCTCTTCCTCACGCAGCCGCCGCCGGTCTTCATCCAGGAGCTGCCGTCGCTCTTCCTCACGCCGCTCTTCATCCCACCGCTGCCATCGCTCTTCCTCACGCCGGTCTTCAAGATCCCGCCGCTGCTGTTTTTACTCCAGCCGTCGCCGCCGCTGCTCATATTCCCGCCGCCGCCGCCTCCGGTTTGCCATCCACGGTCACCACCCCTTCTTTCTCTCTTGGAGGCGGAGGCGAAATGGCAGGAGATGGGTTGTATTTAAATACAAACCCTACATTTCATAATAGCCCCCAACTTACCCCTTTCTCTCAAAACAACCCCCATATTTTCCCTTCCCTCCAAAACCACCCCCACATTCCTTCTTATTTATCAAATAGCCCAAAAATCCTTCCTCCCATCCATAACAGCCCCCACACAACCCTACTTCCCCCAAATCAGTCCGCCACCTCTCTCGTATCTCAATCTGTGCTTCCATCTCACGTGATACAATCTCCTCCTACTCCTCCGTCAACCCTCCCTACTCTTATGACTACGAAGTTAAACGACAATTCGTATCTCTTATGGAAATCCCAATTTCAAAAAATTCTTGGCAGTTACGATCTTTTGGGATATATTGATGGTACTCTTCCGTGCCCCTCATCTCTTGTTACTCATTCTACTGGCCACCTTGTTCAAAATCCCGCGTACTCTTCTTGGTGTCGCACTGATCAAAACATCCAAACTTGGATGTATGCCACTTTTTCACACGATATTCTTCAGGAGGTTCATACATTACCCTCCTCTCGTGATGTGTGGCTTGCTCTCGAAAGACGTTTTGTGCAGCAATCTGTTGCCAAACAATTGCAATATAAACGGGAATTTTCCACTATTCAGAAAGGTGACCTATCATGTGATGCGTATCTACGCAAAGTCAAAACTCTTGCGGATAATCTTGCGGCCGTCAATTATCCTGTTACTCCACTTGACCTCGTCATTCAGGCGTTAAATGGTCTTCCCTCGGAGTATGAATCATTTGTTACCAGTATTTCCTTACAACGTACACTTATTTCCTTTGATGATCTTCGCGCCCATCTTCTCCAAGTTGAACAACGTCTCAGTCAACTCCAGTCATCCTCTCCTATCTCTCCCGCTTTCGTTGCTCACCCTCATTCAAATTCCTCTAGTGGTAAAGGTCGTGGAAACACTCGGGGTCGCAGCTCTGGATCTGGACGTGGGCGCGGTCGTAATGGTCGTGGCACCCCGTCTTCGTCTTGGCATTCGTCCTCTCAGGCTTCTCAGCACTACCATGCTCCGACTCCCCGGCCTCTATCTGGTTTTCAGTCATCTGGTCTTCTCCCGAATCCCTCAGCTTCAGCTCCACCATTTTGTCAAATTTGTGATACACCGGGTCATCTGGCAAAAGCTTGTATTCAGCGGTTTAATCATGCCTATGTGACAGAGGAATTACCACGATCCTTCTCCGCCTTGTCCACAGCTGGCACCTCTGACCTGGCCTGGTATCCGGATAGTGGTGCCTCCGCTCATATGACTCCTCATGACGGTAAAATTTCTAACTTAACTCCCTATACTGGTACAAATAAGATTTTAGTAGGAAATGGTGCGCTTTTACCTATTAAGCATGTTGGCTCTTCCTCTCTACACACACCTACCGGTCCTTTACACTTATCTAATGTTCTTCATGTTCCCCACTTATCTCATAATTTATTGTCTGTCCGGAAATTATGTCAAGATAATGCATGTCTTATTGAATTCTCTTCACATGGTTTTTGTGTTAAGGACAAAGCAACAAGGAAAGTTCTTCTGGAGTCCCCTTCTACTAATGGTTTATATCCCGTCTCCTCTCATCTGGTGTCCTCCTCCCTTAGTGCTTTTGTTGCCCGTACTATCTCTGGTGATACTTGGCATCGGCGTCTAGATCATCCGAGCATATCTACTCTTCAACAGTTATCTCGTCGTGGTGTTTTTGAATCAAAAGTTAGTTCTGTTAGTTTTTGTCAATTTTGTCAATTAGGTCGTTCTCATCAACTGCCCTTTCAGCATGTTGATAGGCGTAGTAGTTTTCCTTTTTATTTAATACATTCTGATGTATGGATGTCTCCTGTTACTTCTGCTTCTGGTTTCAAATACTATGTTATTTTTATAGATGATTTTACTCGTTTTAGTTGGTGTTACCCTATGCGTGCAAAATCTGAAGTTTTCACGCATTTTTGTTTCTTCAAAAATTTAGTTGAAAATCTTTTTTCCACGAAAATTAAAATTTTTCAAAGTGATGGCGGTAAAGAATTTGATAATGCTCAGTTCCGCTCTCTTTTTGCTGTTTCTGGCATTCAGTTTCGACTGTCTTGCCCATACACCCCTCAACAAAATGGTATTTCCGAACGCAAGCATCGTCATATCTCTGAACTCATTCGTACCCTGTTGCTCACTGCACATCTTCCCCTCTCTTTCTGGGTTGACGCTCTATACACTGCTGTTTTTCTCATCAACCGTCTTCCCACTCCCATGCTCATTCACAAGTCCCCTTTTGAGGCTCTATTTGGTCGTTCACCCGACTATGCCAATTTTAGGACTTTTGGTTGTGCTTGTTTCCCTTACCTAGGTCATCGAGCTTCCCATAAACTTGACCCTCGTTCCGCTGCCTGTATTTTCTTGGGCTATGCTCCAGATTATAAAGGCTATCGTTGTTTTGACCCCCTCTCGGGCACTATCCATGTCAGTCGTCATGTTATCTTTGATGAAGACACCTTTCCTTATTCTATCTCATCAGTCGCTTCCGCCGCCGTCTCTAATCCTTCCCCGCCCCTTTCCTCCTCCTTACCGGTCTCGCTTCCTCATCCTCCCTATCTAGGTCCTGTTCCCGTCTCATCCCCTCCTATTCTTGCTCCCGCTGTGTCCCTCTCCCTCCCTTCAGTCACTCCTTCTGTCTTGTCTCCTTTGCTTGCTAGTCCTTCTCCATCCTTTGATGTATCTGTCTCCCCGTCCTCCCCTCCCGAGTCCTCTCCATCCTTATCTCCTCTATCCTCTACTGATGGATCTCCTTTAGTCCCTTCTTCACCTTCCCCCCCTCTTACTGTTCCGTCACCACCATCTCGTCATCCGATGATCACTCGCTTACGTGATGGTACTCGTAAGCCTCGTATCCTTCCATCCTTCCAGCCATGGCTGATGAGTTTGATGCTCTTCAAGCCAATCACACATGGATCCTTGTGCCACCACATCCTTCTCAAAATATTGTAGGTTCCAAGTGGGTGTACAAGGTGAAATTAAAGTCTGATGGGTCAGTAGAGCGATATAAGGCCCGCTTGGTCGCTCAGGGTTTTAAGCAGCAGGCTGGTATTGATTTTGGTGAGACTTTTAGTCCGGTGGTTAAACCAACTACGATTCGCACGGTTCTTTCTATTGCCACATCTCGACACTGGGTTATTCGTCAGCTAGATGTGAAGAATGCTTTTCTGCATGGTGACCTCACAGAGACAGTGCATATGGCTCAGCCCCGTGGTTTTGTTCATCCCCAGTATCCCACTCATGTTTGTCGCCTACAGAAGGCGCTCTATGGTCTGAAACAAGCTCCCCGGGCTTGGTTTCAGAAGTTTGGTTCTTATCTCTTGCGTCTTGGGTTCACTAGCAGCAAGGCGGACATGTCTATGTTTGTCTATCGATCCGGCTCTGTTACCTTAGTCCTGCTGCTTTATGTGGATGATATTATTTTGACAGGAAATGATGCACAGGCTGTCACTTCTCTTATATCACATCTTTCTCAGGCGTTTGCTATGAAAGACCTGGGCGATCTCCACTATTTTTTGGGCATTCATGCTATGAGGGACTCTCATGGCCTCTTTCTTTCACAGAAAAAGTATGCGACCGAGCTTCTTCAGCGCTTTGACATGATGAGCTTAAAGCCCGTTGCCTCTCCTCTTTCTGCGAAATCCACTCCTTCTGCTCTTGAGGGTGATCTATTCTCTGATCCGACACTTTATCGTAGTATTGTTGGGGGGCTCCAGTATCTAACGCACACACGGCCTGATATTGCTTATGCTGTTACCTTGGTCAGTCAGTTTATGCATTCGCCGCGGGAGGTTCATTTTCAGATGGTCAAGCGGATTCTTCGGTATCTTCGGGGTAGCCTCGACCTTGGGTTTTTCATTCGCCCATCTTCTTTGGATTCGCTTACCGTCTATGCAGATTCTGATTGGGCTGGTTGCCCTGATAGTCGTCGTTCCACCACTGGTTATGCTGTGTATCTTGGTGATAACCTGATCTCTTGGTCCGCCAAGAAACAGGCCACGGTTTCCCGCTCTAGTACTGAGTCTGAGTATCGCTCCATTGCCTATGCTGTTGCTGAGACCTGTTGGCTTCGATACATACTTCGTGATCTGGGTATCTTTCTGCCACATCCGGTTCAGGTCTATTGCGACAACATTAGTGCTATATATCTTGTTCTCAATCCTGTGTTTCACGCTCGCACGAAACACATTGAAATAGACTATCACTTTGTCCGGGAAAAAGTTGCCGTTGGAGATGTTTTGGTAAAGTATGTCCCCACTTCAGATCAGATTGCTGATATTTTCACCAAAGCTTTACCTGCTCCTACATTTTCGCGTTTACGAGCCAATCTTCGCGTTAGTCCCACTGCTCAGATTGCGGGGGGGTATTAGTGTATCTATAGAGTTAATATAAGCCCAGCCCATTTGTATAGTTAGGACTACGGTATTTGTCTATATATACACTTGCCATGTACTCTTGTAAGAGGTGGAACAAACAATCATAATGGAAAATAATTCTATCAATAAATATGATAAAGTTCTTAAAATTATATATATACACACACACACACACACACACATATATATATATATATATATATATTGTTGAAGATGGCTTCATTTCAAGAAGCTAAATTATCCCACATTGGAAAATGGTTGTAAAGGGTGGTCCCTTTATCCTATAAAAGGAGACCACCTATTTACATTTAGAAATATCCCAAATTGCCTAAATCTTTTAGCAATTTCTTCTTTCTTCCTCTATAGTTTGTAATAGTTTCACTTTAGTCTTTTAGTGAAATATTTTGGTGGGGTCCGAGGACGTAGGCTAAATTAGCCGAACCTCGTTAAATTTGGTGTTCTTTATTTTGTGTTATTCTTCAAGTAGCCATTGTTAGTTATAGTTGTAGTGTTATATTGTGCTATTAAATTCGTCTAGTTAATTCTGTCGAGGAGATTGGGTTTTAAGCGCGACCGTTGTGATGCCTCCAATCTTTCCTGGGAATTAAATCTAGTGTGATTTTCTAGTACAACATTTCTCTCTCTATTTCTATATTTGGTGGAATATGACTCTGAGTTACACAACAAGTGGTATCAGAGCTCGTGTATTCTAAGTATGCTCTGTGGTCGCAATTTAATCTGATCTTCCACATCAGAAAAGTTTTCCCGGGCTATTTGGCTTTCGCAGTTGGAGGGCTATTGAAGAATAATTTGTAACCAAAAATGGAAGTTACCTCAAAAGCATCGTCGTCGTCCATTTGGGCGAGAACCACTGTGGCGAATACGTGATTGGCAGTGGAGTCTTTTGATGGCACAGGCCATTTTGGTATGTGGCAAAGCGAAGTTGTAGACGCACTCTTTCAACAAGGTCTATACTTAGCTATTGAAGAAAAGAAACCAAATGATATGGAGGAAAAAGAATGGAGTATGATGAATCGGTTGGCATGTGGAACAATTCGTTCGTGTCTATCCAGAAAGCAGAGATATGCGTTTTCAAAAGAAAACTCTGCATATAAATTGTGGACGGCACTGGAGGAGAAGTTTCTGAAGAAAAATTGTCAGAATAAGCTCCATTTGAAGAAGCGGCTCTTTCGCTTCACATTTGTTTCGGGTTCCACTATGAATAGTCACATTACCAGTTTTAATCAACTGGTTACCGATTTGATCAATTTGGATGAGACTTTTAAAGACGAGGATTTGGCTCTGATGTTGCTGGGATCCCTTCCTGAGGAGTTTGAGTTTCTTGAAACCACTCTACTTCACGGGAAGGCTGCTGTATCTCTTAGCGAAGTTTGTGCTGCCCTGTACAGTTATGAACTGAGAAAGAAGGACAAGCAAGTTAGTTCAGGCGGAGATGCAGAGGTTTTGTTCGTCAGAGGTCGTTCACAAAACAAAAACAAAGGAAAGAAAGGGAGATCCAAGTCCAGGCATAAACTAAGCAAAGACGAGTGTGCCTACTGTCGAGAAACAGGACACTGGAAGAGAGATTGCCCAAAGCTGACAACTAAGGGCAATTCTAAGGCCGTGGCGGAATCAAATGTAACCGCGTGTGATGATGCCGAATCGGACTTCTCATTGGCGACATCATCCAGCGGTGCTTCTGAAGTATGGATGCTGAATTCAGCATGTAGTCATCATATGACACCACATTTGGATTGGTTCTTTGATTTCAAAGAACAAAATGACGTTGTCTTCACAGCAAATGAAGCTCCTCTTACTACACTTGGGATTGGTTCAGTTCGCTTGAAGAATCACGATGGATCAATCATAACCCTAAAGGGTGTTCGGTATGCACCAGAAGTGAGGAAAAACCTTATTTTCGTTGGAACTTTAGAATCGAAAGGTTTTGAAGTAAGAGCTAAGGATGGGGTGATGAAGATCATCTCTGGTGCACTCGTGGTAATGAAGGGAATTCGGAAGAACAACAATACGTATCACTACATGGGTGGTACAGTTGTGGGTGCAGTAGCAGCAGTTACTGTTGATGATCGGAATTCAGAAGCAGTTAGGCTATGGCATATGCGCTTGGGACATGCAGGTGGAAAATCCTTGAATCTCCTCATAAATCAAGGATTGTTGAAAGGAGTGAAATACTCCAAATTGGAGTTTTGTGAACATTGTGTTCGTGAGAAACAAACAAGGGTTAAATTTGGAACAACAATCCATAATACTGAGGGTATCTTGGATTATGTTCATTCGGATGTATGGGGTCCCTCAAAAATGAGTTCTTTGGTTGGGAAACACTATTTTGTAACCTTTGTTGATGATTTTTCCCGGAGAGTTTGGGTGTATACGATGAAGACGAAGGATGAAGTGTTTGAGGTATTCCTCAAATGGAAAAAGATGGTGGAAACTCATACTGATAAAAAGGTCAAACGTCTCCGTACAGACAATGGTGGAGAATTTAGGAGTGGTCCATTTCAAAAATTTTGTGAGGATGAAGACATTGTCAGACACTTCACTGTTAGACATACACCACAACAGAACGGAGTGGCAGAACGCATGAATCGGACTTTGCTGGAGAAAATTCGGTGTTTGTTATCCAATTCTGGGTTGGGTAAAGAATTTTTGGCTGAGGCTGTGACATATGCGTGTCATCTCGTTAATCGTCTACCATCTACTGCTATTGATGGAAAAACACCATTGGAGAAATGGTTTGGAAAGCCTGCTGCTGATTATGATTCCTTACATGTGTTTGGTTCCGCTGCATAGTATCATGTTAAGGAATCAAAGTTGGATCCTAGAGCAAAGAAAGTTGTGTTCATGGGGATCACCTCTGGTATAAAAGGCTATCGTCTTTGATGTCCAGAAACAAAGAAAATAATCTTTAGCAGGGATGTCACCTTTGATGAATCTACCGTGTTGGAAAAGGTGAATGCAAAACAGCATGATGGTACTCCCAAACAGGTGGAGTTTGAAAAGTTTGTTGTCCCAGCAGATCAAGAAACTCTTGATCATTCTCCTACGGTAGAAGGAGATTTTGAAGAAGAGGAAGTTCAACCCCAAGAACTTCCACTGCAACTTGAATCAATTGCAACTAGCAAGCCAAAGAGGACAATCAGAAAGCCTGCTCGCTTTGATGATATGGTGGCTTGTGCATCTGCAATTGCCGCTGATGATGTTCCTACCACTTATATTGAAGCAGTCAAAGGACCAGAGAAAGATAAGTGGAGGATTGCCATGAGTGAAGAAATGCAGTCCCTTCATAAGAATCAAACATGGGAACTGGCCAGTCTCCCGAAGGGAAAGAAGGCAATTGGATGCAAATGGGTATTTGCAAAGAAAGATGGATTTCCTAGCCAAGGTGATGTTCGCTACAAAGCCAGATTGGTGGCTAAAGGTTACGCTCAGAAGGAGGGCATTGATTATAATGAGGTGTTTTCTCCAGTTGTAAAACACTCCTCCATTAGAATTTTGTTAGCTTTGGTAGCACAGTTGGATTTTGAACTAGTTCAGTTGGATGTAAAAACTGCATTTTTACATGGAGACTTGGAAGAGGAAATCTATATGACTCAGCCAGAGGGATTCAAATTTGCTGAAAATGAAAATTTGGTTTGTAAACTTCAAAAATCGTTGTACGGATTGAAGCAATCTCCGAGGCAGTGGTACAAACGATTTGACAAGTTTATGATGGGAATTGGGTACACAAGAAGCAAATACGATCATTGTGTGTATTTGCACAAGCTACAAGATGGATCCTTCATATATCTTCTTCTGTATGTTGATGATATGTTGATTGCCTCCCCGAGTCTAATAGAAATTGAGAAGTTGAAGACTCATTTGAAAAGGGAGTTCGAGATGAAGGATCTAGGTGAGGCGAAGAAGATTCTCGGCATGGAGATTTTTAGAGATAGAAAATTGAGGAGGCTTTGTTTGACTCAGAAACAATATCTGAGTAGGATGTTGAGGCGTTTTGGCATTGATGAAAAGTCAAAACCAGTTAGTACTCCGCTTGCTCCTCATTTTAAGCTTAGCGCCGCTTTGTCACCGAAATCTGATGCAGAACGGGAAAACATGTCAAAAGTACCGTATGCAAATGCTGTTGGTAGCTTGATGTATGCTATGGTGTGTACGAGGCCTGATATTTCGCAAGCAGTGGGGGTTGTGAGCAGGTATATGCATGATCCTGGAAAGGAACATTGGCAAGCTGTGAAATGGATTTTGCGATACATCCATGACACAGCTGATGTTGGTTTGATATTTGAGCGGGAACATAGTGAGTATGTAGTCGGATATTGCGATTCAGACTATGCTGGTGATTTAGATAAGCGTAGATCAACTACAGGCTACGTATTTACTCTTGCTAAAGCACCAGTCAGTTGGAAGTCTACCTTACAGTCAACGGTTGCTCTGTCTACTACGGAAGCAGAGTATATGGCAATTTCAGAGGCTGTAAAGGAAGCAATTTGGCTTCAAGGGTTGCTTGGTGAACTAGGGATTGGACAAAAGTATGTCAAAATTCATTGTGATAGTCAAAGTGCTATCCATTTAGCAAAGAACCAAGTTTATCATGCAAGGACGAAGCACATTGATGTTCGGTATCACTTCATAAGAGGGATACTCAAAGAAGGTGGAGTCAGAATCGAGAAGATCCATACTACTGAGAATCCTGCTGATATGTTGACAAAAGTTGTGACTGCAATCAAGTTCAGATTTTGTTTGGACTTGATCAACATTGTCAAAATTTGAAGATTGATTTTGGTGACCCCGTTTGACGAGGAGATTGAAGATTTTGAAATTCGCCAAGGTGGAGATTTGTTGAAGATGACTTCATTTCAAGAAGCTAAATTATCCCACATTGGAAAATGGTTGTAAAGGGTGGTCCCTTTATCCTATAAAAGGAGACCACCTATTTACATTTAGAAATATCCCAAATTACCTAAGTCTTTTAGCAATTTCTTCTTTCTTCCTCTATAGTTTGTAATAGTTTCACTTTAGTCCTTTAGTGAAATATTTTGGTGGGTCCGAGGACGTAGGCTAAATTAGCCGAACCTCGTTAAATTTGGTGTTCTTTATTTTGTGCTATTCTTCAAGTAGCCATTGTTAGTTATAGTTGTAGTGTTATATTGTGCTATTAAATTCGTCTAGTTAATTCTGTCGAGGAGATTGGGTTTTAAGCGCGACCGTTGTGATGCCTCCAATCTTTCCTGGGAATTAAATCTAGTGTGATTTTCTAGTACAATATTTCTCTCTCTATTTCTATATTTGGTGGAATATGACTCTGAGTTACACAATATATATATATATATATATATATATATATATATTTCAAATATGACGTGTTAGATTGAGACAAATATTATTAATAACAAAAGTTCGCTTACATATGATATGAGACTCATTTAATCCCAATTGGTAGGTCCATCTTAACAAAATTATATTTTAAATAAAATTTGAGAATATTAAACTTTTAGCATTTAATATATTAATGGTTAACTGTCATTACAGTTAGACTTTACATGAGTAATTTAGAAGAATAAAACTTTACATGAGTAATTTAGAAGAATGAAGTTCATTTTACAAAATGAATTAAACCTTATCTTGGCACGTTGAAACAAGAAAACAATAATTATGAGACCTTCAATATTGTAGTTGGTTCTGAATACATAGACGTATATTTTAGAAACGTTGATAGATCATTTTTCTTGCATATGAATATTTTGTGGATTTATAAGAATACATGCATAATTAGTTAAAGTTCTAACATGATTGCACGAATGGATTATCATCATATTTATATGTTCTTAAATCCAAATGCATGACTAAAAAACATAGAAAAGATTTTGCTTGAACATAAAGTCGTATAAGTAATTTTATGAGAATATGACATATTTAGTTTTCAATTTGAAAATAAATCATAAAAACGAGTAATTTAATGTAATATGATGCTTATAGTTATTTTTTGTCTTTAAAATTTTATAATAAAGAATGTTAAGATATATGTTATTGTATATAGAAATATGGATATTAATATTATATTTTCAACACTATCAAAAAGAGTTAGAGTATAAAATAAATAAATAAATCAATTTGTGTGGATCACAAGAAAAAAAAATTCAATTTCAATAAATCTAAACTATCCAAAAACTTCTACTATTTAGTAGTGACTAGTTGTTATTAGTGTGTGAAACCCAGGATATTGCACATCGCATGTGTTTAAACATGTCTTATGTATAACATATAATAAGGGTTGATTTTTTTTATTTTTTTAATTCTAGACGAAGGAGAACCTGATGCGATAAACTCGGACTGATAGTTTTTAATTATGAGTGATAGACCCTATAATACTCCTAATAAGGAGAGAAAAATCACAACTTGTGATAGTTGGATTTGAACACAGGACCTCCCACATGAAAATGAAAACTAATACGACTAAACTAACAAGTGTTGGATAATCAGGGTTGATTAAGAGAAAGAAAAAAAAATCCTTAGTCGTAGGAAGTGCTCAAGGAAAATAGACATATGTAGAAAAACACTTAATCATACATGAGAAAAGTGTGATAAAAAAAAAATGGTGAAGTTCTTAGCGCAGATTATATATTTGAATCCTTGCATGTTCCACATTAATCAAAACATTATGTTAATTGACTAAAGGTAGTATCATCCTGAATCCCTGATATATTGAGCTGCGTGTATATATTTATGATATCACAAGTCAAAAGTCAGATATAATCAATTAAAGTACAAACAATAATTATCTTTATAATATAATTGATAATTTTTTAAAAGAAAAAAGAATCTTTACATGCCCTCGTCGTTGGGTGCACACATGTTTTCAGCAGCAAATCTCCAACCCATTCCAACAACAAAAATTTAAAGAAATATAATATTTTTAAAAAAAAATTCAAAAAATACCATAAATTTAACTAAAAAATAAGAAATACCACAAAATGCCTTAGGGCAAGGCGTGATCACTGCAAAAAGTGGTGGTCACGCCTTGGCCTATAGCGTGACAGTCAAAGTTGTCAGATTTTCAATGGTCACGCCTTGGGCCAAGGCGTGACCATCTCTTTATATATATTTTTTATATATTTTGTTTATTTTTCTTATTTTTCGCTCATTTTTCTCCTTTTTTCATGCATTTTTTAGTTTCGACTTGAACATAAATTATAGACTTTCATATAAACTTTGTAACCACACAAGAATGAACTCATTCTGATACCCGAGTGAAGAAATATGACAAGTAAAAAATGACACATTAGAACAATTTTTAAAAGAAAATAATAACGTTGTCTATGTTTCCGGCTCATTTTTCTCCCTTTTTCGTTCATTTTTGAGTTTTGACACATGTATTGTAGATTTTCATATAGACTTTGTAACCACACAAGAATGGACTCATTCCGATACTGAGTGAAGGAATATGACAAGTAAAAAAAAACACACATATACGGATTTTTGGGTAAAAAAAAAATTTGTCGTCTTCGGGATGATTTTTCGACCTTTTTTGTACATTTGCAGGCTTCGACTTCAACACAAAAAATGTAGATTGACTCACAAAGTTTGTAACGGTATAAGAATTGATTCATTTCGATATCCGAGTGAAAAAATACAATATGTTAAAAAGGAACGAATTTTTCGGAAAAAAATATTTTTCATCATCTTCGGGATGATTTTTTGATATTTTTTGTACATCTTCAGGTTTCGACTTCAACACTAAAAATATAGATTGACTCACAAAGTTTATAATGGTATAAGAATTGATTCATTTCGATATTCGGGTGAAAATACACAAAATGTTAAAAAAGACATATATATACGAATTTTTTGAAAAAAAAATAATTTTTCGTCATCTTCGGGATGATTTTTCTACATTTTTTGTACATTTTCGGGCTTCAACTTCAACACAAAAAATGTAGATTGACTCACAAAGTTTGTAACGGTGCAAGGATTGATTTATTTCGATATTCAGGTTTAAAAATACAATAAATTTAATAAAGACGTTATTAAACATGTTGTATTTTTTCATCCGGATATCGAAATAAATCAATTCTTACACCGTTACAAACTTTGTGAGTTAATCTACATTTTTTGTGTTGAAGTTGAAGCCCGAAAATGTAGAAAAATCATCCCGAAGATGACGAAAAATTATTTTTTTCCCAAAAAATTCGTATATATGTCTTTTTTAACATATTGTATATTTTCACCCGGATATCGAAATGAATCAATTCTTATACCATTATAAACTTTGTGAGTCAATCTACATTTTTAGTGTTGAAGTCGAAGCTTGAAAATATACAAAAAATGTCGAAAAATCATCCCGAAGATGATGAAAAATATTTTTTTCTGAAAAATCTGTTCCGTTTTAACATATTGTATTTTTTCACTCGAATATCAAAATGAATCAATTCTTATACCGTTACAAACTTTGTGAGTCAATCTACATTTTTTGTATTGAAGTAGAATCCTGGAAATGTACAAAAAAGGTCGAAAAATCATCCCGAAAATGACAAAAAAATATTTTTTTTCGGAAAAATCCGTTCCGTTTTAACATGTTGTATTTTTTTAATCGGATATCGAAATGAATCAATTCCTATACCGTTAGAAACATTGTGAGTCAATCTACATTTTTTGTGTTGAAATCGAAGCTTGAAAATGTACAAAAAAGGTCGAAAAATCATCCCGAAGATGACGAAAAAATATTTTTTTTGAAAAAATCAGTTCCGTTTTAACATGTTTTATTTTTTCACTCGGATATTGAAATGAATCAATTCTCATACTGTTACAAACTTTGTGAGTCAATCTACATTTTTTGTGTTGAAGTTGAAGCCCGAATATGTACAGAAAATGTAGAAAAATCATCCCGAAAATGACGAAAAATTATTTTTTTCCAAAAAATTCGTATATATATGTCTTTTTTAACATATTGTGTATTTTCACCCGTATATCGAAATGAATCAATTCTTATACCGTTACAAACTTTGTGAGTCAATCTATATTTTTAGTGTTGAAGTCGAAGCCTGAAAATATACAAAAAATATCGAAAAATCATCCTGAAGATGAAAAATATTTTTTTTCCAAAAAATCCGTTCCGTTTTAACATATTGTATTTTCACTCGGATATTGAAATGAATCAATTCTTATACCGTTACAAACTTTGTGAGTCAATCTACATTTTTTGTGTTGAAGTTGAAGTCTGAAAATGTATGAAAAAAGGTCGAAAAATCATCCCGAAGATGACGAAAAGATATTTTTTTCGGAAAAATCCGTTCCGTTTTAACATGTTGTACTTTTTTCATTTGGATATCGAAATGAATCAATTCTCATACCGTTACAAACTTTGTGAGTCAATCAACATTTTTTGTGTTGAAGTCGAAGCCTGAAAATGTACAAAAAATGTCGAAAAATTATTCCGAAGACGACAAAAAAAAATTTTTACCGAAAAATTCGTATATGTGTGTTCTTTTTTACTTGTCATATTCCTTCACTCAGGTATCGGAATGAGTCGATTCTTGTGTGGTTACAAATTTTATATGAAAATCTACAATTTATGTGTTCAAGTCAAAACTCAAAAATGAACGAAAAATGGAGAAAAATGAGTCAGAAACATAGGCAACGTTATTATTTTTTAAAAAAAATTGTTCTAATGTGTCCTTTTTTACTTGTCATATTTCTTCACTCGGGTATCGGAATGAGTCCATTCTTGTGCGGTTACAAAGTCTATATGAAAGTCTACAATTTATATGTTCAAGTTGAAACTCGAAAATGCACGAAAAAAGGAGAAAAATGAGCGAGAAATAAGGAAAATAAACAAAATACAAAAATAAAATAAATATATATAAAGAGGTAGGCGTGACCACTAAAAATCTGACAACTTTGACTGTCACGCCTTGGGCCAAGGCGTGACCACCACTTTTTGCATTGGTCACGCCTTAGCCCAAGTTGTTTTGTGATATTTCTTATTACCTGATCAAATTTATGATATTTTTCGAATTTTTTTTAAAAAATATTATATTTTTTTAAATTTTTCATTCCAACAATTCGATCCAAAAGTAATTAAGACCTATATGGAAACTTTGATAAGTCATTATCGAAACACGTGATTGGTCTTACTTTCAATCATGGTTCTACTTATTTTTTTTCTTTCTCACCAAAACATCCGAAATTTTTTTATTTTTCGGCTTATGAAAAAAAATCATGAAGTAATTTAGAATTACATTATTTCATAAGAAACTTTCAATGTTTCCATAATTTCCATAGAAACTCTCAATATTTCCATAGTTTCTATGAAAACTATGGAAACATTCAAAGTTTCATAGTTCTTAAGTGCTAAATTCCTCTTAGATAATTGACCTAATCATGTGAAATCTTGGTTTATCCGCACAATATGCACACAACAAACCAAAAAGAATTAAGAATATTGGAGGTGATAATTTTTCTTATGACGTTGGAAATGATGGTGATTATGATAATTATACGTAACTTGAACAGAGGAAAGAATGTGTGAATGAATATCTTGGAGCCAGTTCAAAAGAATATCATGCTCAAACTAATCAACCAAATATTTATTTCACGGAGGGGCAAATTATTTATCATGTCATTCATGGTGACTCGATTAAAATGTAAATATCACATTTTTTTTTAATAATTTGCAGAGGTGTTTGAAATCATAGTATCATATTGATATTAATTTTTTTTTCTTGCAGTAACATTTTTAAAAATATTTCACAATTTAAGCTACTAGAACTTTGTCGATTATATGCTCTATAAATGCTAAACATGAATCCAACATATGTTTGTTAGTGAAATTTAATCAATTAAATTGACTTTTTGCTAATAAAAAAAGGGATCAACTCTCATTTTCTTCTTTGTCAATATTCCTCTCTTGTTTCTAGCATTTTGCAAGTTTTCTCTGACGTTTCCGAAATATTTTCGGTACTTTTTTTATATTTAACAACTCGAAACTTATTTTCGAAATGAAATTTTGATCCTTGCTTTGAATATAATATGAACTGATTAAGGGCAAATGGTGTGTGGGGATAGGCGAATTAGACAAACGGGTCCTATGGCTAAAAATGGACTAAATCATGAGTTAACTCTGGTTAACTCTCCAAGCATGGAGTATAGAGCATTTTTGGAGGACGATGCAACGTAACTGGCGTCACTTAGCCTCGTTTTATTACTATAGACCTGGGTATGTTGGGTTAGATTATTAGGGTAGTACTTCTCGCTTAGAATTGAAAAACATTAAGGGTAATCAGGGACAGAGGGAGAGGGGGGTGTGCTGGTGGGTGCCACCCCCTCCCCTCAATTTTTAATTTATCCAATTTGCACATGTAAAAAATTTGAAAATTTTGATTTTGCCCCCCTCAAAAATTGCAAACTTAATTTACATCCCTAATAAACTAAAGAATAACTCATATATATGGTAATTTGTAAAGTAGCTAACCCACTTTTAAACTCAAATGGACTATAACTATATATTTTGACCCATATATCCAAATATCAAGCTAAATTGGAGTTCCACTTTTGTATATATTCATAATTCACAACAGCCCAATAAATTTGACTTATGAGTTATGACTTTAAATTTTTTCCTTCAACTTTCCCCCTCCAAACATACTTTTTAGGCTTTTTATATTTTGTTTTATTTAATATCAGGACCATTTGCTATTTTAGTTTTAAAACTATATTTTATTTAATTAGTTATGAAAATGCATCAAATATTATTTTTATGTGGTTTGGCAATCGCCTACGTCCACAGGAGAGGATAAGAAAATTTCATTATTAACAAAAGAGGTATAGAGTACAAAGTATGTCAAAAGTGTTTTTACTAAACCTAATCCTCAATTTTTTCGCATACCTATAGTGTACCATACCGCGGGGGGCTTTGCTACCAGGTAAATGAAACTTACAAAAATCTCGCCCCTCCTCAGTATAATTTCTGGCTCCGTCCCTGAGAGTAATTCAAGTAATTAATCTCAAATGACATTCATAAAACAATGCATGCATGTATACTATAAGAGAGAATAAGATGGTGAAAAAAAATATTAAGTGATCATATTAAATTGTCACGAAAATATGTTTTATCACGTGTTGTTATAATAAAACTTATAGTGACATATATTATATATAAACGTGTAAACGTCTGTTACTGTTGATATTTAGTGAATATATCAATAACAATGCAAATAGAATGATAATTATGTTAACTTTTATTCAATTAAACCAATGAAAATTACTTTTGCAACAAAAGAAAATTTCTGATTAATCAATATATTAATAAGGAAGTTACTTTTATCAATGACATCCTTTATTTGTCGTAGTGACAAGAAACCACACTTAGAGGGTGTTTGGTTAAACTTATAAGCTGCTGTAAACATCTTATAAGAAGTTTTAGACCTTATAAACTCTATAAATTTGTTTGGTAATTTTTTTAAAAAAGCAGCTTATAAAATCAAAAAATATATTTGGGTCTTATAAGTTATTTTTAAAAAAGTAACACAACCTCATCTTTTTTTAAACATCTTATAAAATGTTACATCTTATAAACTCCTAAAACATTTTATAAAATGTAAGAGCTTATAAGATGTTTCGGATAAGCTTAGCCAAACACCCTCTTAGTTTAGCTGTCGATTATATGTATAATGTCATTGGATTATGCTAAGTTTTTCAATTAGGAGTAAGAGGTTAGAAGAGATATTGAGTATAGACTCTATAAGAGAAATACTACAAGTATTATAGAGATTTCAAACTTTGTGCACTATAGCTACACTAATTTATTGACTTTGATTGAAGATTCTTAATTTACTTTCAATATAATTGACTTATCTCATATTTACAATTAACTAAAAGATCACGTGGAATCGAGTTTAATTATGTGAAATTTCAAACTTAAAAATTTCCGCGACAAACAAAAAGAGTTTTATAATGGGCATTATTCTCTATATGTATTACAATTAAGTCATGATAATCAATTAATCATGAACTCTAAAGATAGATAATATAATGGCATTATTCTCTATTATATGTATATATTGTAATTAATTATGAATCTACTAGATTGTTCTTAGAAACTCTACCAACTCGAAATTTTGGATAATTACAATCATAGAGGATTTATATAAATTCTACTATTTACAAATAACTCAGAAATTTTGGATAATTACAATCATAGAGGATTTATATAAATTCTACTATATACAAATAATTGTGATTATATAAAAAATTATTGAATCTCAGTGTAAGTTGGAAGCGGTGCAAGAAAACTGTTTGCTATGCATATGTGTGTGTATGCGCGTGAACAATTATTGTTGAAGTGAATAATCCTATACCAAACGAAAATTAATATATATATATATATATATATATATTAATTTTACTTTCAGTGGAACTCTTAGTATACATTTTCTATCAACCATCTATCCATCAAAACCTGTTAAGTCGTAAAAAGGTAAAAGCCATCTTGCGTTCTTGAAAAAATGCATGTTACCCCCTATGTTAAGAAAAATATAGCTAATTATCCCCTTGTATTAATTATTTAACAACATAACTCACTTTTCCCAAAGTCTCCAAGTTTTTGACTTTCTCGAAATTGACAATTTTGCATCATTGAATATTATCATTGAATATTATCTCTTTTGGGAGCTAATAAGAGAGCCGGAACACACTATACGTCAGAGCTTACCATCTCATTTTTAACTATTGTGAAGAAGTCCTAGAGTCCCATCGAAATTAAGGCAACTGAAACTGAAAGCTGTACTAAGAAGTTTTATTGTTATTCGTTCAGAAATTAAGATAATTACTTTTTATGCATGTTAGTGAATTTCAAAAGTTTCTTTTTTTTTACTCTCAGTTTTCGTTGTAATTAATTAAGTCAAACTCATTCTGGGGCTTCAAGTATTTGTTTGATTACATCCACTTTTCTTTTGATTCAATATTCAAACATTCAGATAGTAGCAAAAAGAACCATATAGAAAAATCGAGAAGAATATTACTTCCCACACGGTATATTTGATTAGAATAACCCTAGTTTGTTCAACACCAGACAAAAAAAATAAAATCAGCATTTTATGCATACGATTATATTACATTTTTTTTTGTTAACAGTTAAGATGAAAAAATTGGTCAAAAACTATGGAAATGGATACCATTAGATTCATAGATGGTTGAATAAAATATGAGTGTAAAATAATTGTTTAGAGGTAAAAATACGACATAATTTAATATTTTTCTTATATTTCTTCATGTTTCTGTTCTATTTTAATCTATGATGTGACAATATTTTGTATATATTGCTACATTATTTTACTTATAATTAGGTAAATATAAAGGCATACATTTAAAAACAATTAATATTTTTATAAAATTAACAAGCTTTGTATTTTTTTAATTGTATGTATAAATAAGACTTAAAGTAATTCTAAAATAGTTCTTAGGTTTTAAATAAAATGGTCAAAATGAGGTGTCAACCGTCAAGCAATGATGCACAGACACGGGATACGAATACGACACTGACACGAGATACATTAACTCTTTAAAAATGATGACATGACATGTCTGCCCATATTATACATATATTATTCATAGAAGCAGGGAAAAATTTACATAAAATAAGAAATGTTGTTAATATTGTAGAATAAAGGACTAAATAGCCTAATTAAAACCATAAAATGTCATACTTAGGGTTTAAAATTGGGGAATTTGGTACAATTTTGGGAGCCCAAGATTGAGAGAAGGGCAGCTTGTACCTTACCTTCAGTTGCCGGCAACGATGACAATGTATCTTTTCCTGTGGGAGCTAATGATTTGAGAGAGAAGTGAGCGCGACTGATTACAGGATTTCAGAAGTCTCAACTATATGAAAGAAGCGTGCATATGCCTCGAATGTTAAGGTAAGAGAAAATATTTCTTCAATTTTCTATCTTTTTTTGGCCCCTAAACCTTTTTTTTAAATGCCAAAATAAGCTCAATCGGGTCCTAAACATGTCCATGATGTGTCTAACACTGCACGAGATGATTTTTCGGAATATCCGTGCATCATAGTCATCAAATATAATATAAAACTCTAAAAATTATTTCAAAAGCATAGTATTATTTGCAAGGTTCAAATATACATGAAACATGAATATTTTCAATTATTCATATGTATGTATGTCATTCGGTATAATATGTGTATTTAATAACTTCCAACATCAATGTTTTTCAATTATTCATACGTATGTATGCCATTCGGTATAATATGCGTATTTAATAACTTCTAACTCGCAAATATAGTAGGAAACTACAAATTTGAATTAAATCACTTCAACTCCTATATATATATGCACACATTGCAGTCCAAATTTCGGTAGCCAACTATTCTTCGAACTAGAATTCTAAATTTCTAATCTCAATTTAGTTTATGTTGGGTTGAGAAATAGCAGGCATTTGCGCTGTGGTTTTTAAATGACCAAGTACAGTACTCGGGCTTGAAGACAAATTGGACATTTTAAGTACGAAATAAGCAAAAGATATGAAACCACTTTCATGGTCTTGGTTCAAATTGGGCATATGGGTGTAAAATGCTTTGTTTTTAATATCACAAGCGAGTAATTAGCCCATTTTGATAACATAGGGGATAATACGCCCCTTTTCAGGAACACAAGGGGCTAAAACGCTTTTTACCCTCTCAAAACTCAGATATTACATAGTTAATATTGTCATCTGGCTTCTATTTATCCTTAACTAAAGACCAACATAAGAACGAAAAGATCGACAAAGACAAAACGACTCTCAAAACAGAACCAGTAAAAACGACTTTAGCAGTACGCAATTCATGTCCAGAAACCACAATGTCATAACAAGAAACCCCGCAAAAATCATATCAAAGCAGCCTCCTTTAGAAAGAAAGGGAAAAAGTGACATTTCGACAAATTAACTGTGAGCACGAACAGCTCTTGCATCAAGGAAACAGATCAAAAAAATTTCCCGCAGGCAGCTTTCCACATGCTATATAATTACAAAAAACGAAATAGTCACCTCAGAAAAACTTCGGCTAAATTTGGTTCTTGGATTTTGATGAGGAAAAAGAAAAGAGAGATCAAAAAATAAAGTGCAAATTACTATCTTTTGAAGCCACAAGAACTTTTCTTTTTATTTTCCTCACAAAAATTCAAGAATCAAATATAACCTCAAAGCTAGATTTGGTTCTTGAAATTCGCCCAGGAACAAAAAAAGAACAATATTATGCGTGCTTCAATTTGTAGTACTTTGTGTTTTATTTCTGAATCACTCATTATTCTTTTCATTTTCTTCGTCAAAATCCAAGAACCACACATATCCTTAGTCTAAAGCTGGAGAGCTATTTCTGCACGAGTGGCTCGCCATTTTCCTCGTTTTTGTCCATGGCCTTTCTTGCAAGCTCATAGCCAGCAAAATTCATGGCGCCAAGTGGAGCAATCCAGAAGAACCGGGGAACGGCTCCTTTGAATAATCCAAGGGGCCCTTCGTGGCGCAAAATAGAGAATGCTACTATTGATAATGTCACAGGCCGTCCCTGAGGAGCAGTCATCGACCTTGTCTTTATTACATCAAATGGAGTTGTCAAGACGGCACTTAGCCCACCAGATAAAGCCCCAACTGCAATTGTTTCCCAAGGTTCAAGCTCTCGTCCTAGAAGCTTCTGGATGGCCTAAAGATAGTCCAAGTGGGAATTAGATGAGATTTTTGTCTGGAAAACAAAGCAAATACTCGAGACTCGACTCGACTCGACATAGATTGTTAAAAGCATGATTGACTAAGCTATCTATAGCATCTTCTATCGTTTGAAGTTTGACTCGATTAGTTAAAAGTTGGTCACAAATGTGGAAAATAAGGTACTTGAGCTCGAGTCCTGTCTGTATCGATTAGGGTTCGTCGAGCTCGACCTGTTTGACAATTCCGAGTAAAATAAAAAAATTAAACCAAGTCCAGAGAAACATTCGTCATTCTAAAAAAGTCCTTATTCATGAAAGGACAAACAATAGAACACTTTATGACCAAGAGAAAAGAGAAACAAATGACCATGCAAATATCAGCCACCAGAAACTGAGCGAGTAGAAGGGTCTGGATCTCGTGGTCGCCCTGTGATCTTGTATACAATCTCACATTTTATATGTAAATCAAATTGGATTAAAAAAATTTCCCTATTTCAAATTTCTAAGGTTATGTTTAGAAATGCTTTTGAGTTTGTTTTTAGATAATTAATCGGGAAAAGTGTAGTACAGGTGTTTGTGCGAAAATGGTGGGTTACTGAATGTGTGTTTGGTCATGTTTTTAAAAATGGTTCAAATCAGTGAAATATATCATATCAAGTGGGTTTTGTTGATGATGTGTAAAATGATTGAATTAGTTATTAGGTAATGATTCAGTGATTAAATAAATAATAAAGTAAGAAAGCGAAAAGAAAGAATAGTTTCAGGTAGTTTATATAGGGAAGTGTAAAAGTAAATTTGAAAATGGGTGTTTTCTGTTGCAAATGACTTGTAATGCAGATTTTCAGAAAATTGTGATCCAACAAATAGAAATCTGTTTTTGAATACGTATCCAAACATGGGCTAAATTTCCCCCCTCTATGTGAGCCAAAAACCCACGGGCTAAATTTCCCCCCTCTATGTGAGCCAAAAACCCACGGGCTAAATTTCCCCCCTCTATGTGAGCCAAAAACCCACGTAGAACCAGAACCTGGTTCCGTCCTATCATTCACCAAATTGAACTTAAGATTAGGATAACTTGTACCTTCTTGGATTCAGCATAAAGGCCCATGCCAGCAACATAAAATGGAACCTCCCGGCATAGAGTCGCACCAGTGCCACGGAAGAAACCCTTGAGCCCATCTTGCTGCCAAGTTCCCACAATAGCTTCCCCGACATTGTTGAATAGACCAGCCTGCAATCTTTGCTTCAACACCTCACACGGTATCCTCACTGCTGTTCCGAGAAAAGTGCTACAGAATGATGCCACAGATTGAACCTAAACAAGATGTTCAGAATAAGCAATTCTTCATTTGGTAGGAATTTTGTTGAATTCATGCTATTGAAAATAGAAAAGAAAGATCTTATAACATTATCCTCAAATCACTAAAGCTTTACTTATTGTCATGCCACGGACCCACATGGTGGGGATCTACAAGCGAGACCTTGCACAACGGGCTGCGTTAGCAACTACTCCATGTTCGTCTTCGCTTTGGAAATAATTAGCCTAAGTTGCTAAAGGAGTTCAATGTATGGTTGTACCCACTTATCAACCATTTCAAATCTCTCACACAACCAATGTGGTATATCACAATCACCCCATGTTGGCCAAGCGACGTCCTCGTCATCCTTCCACAATCCAGGACAGCACCCATTACACATTCAGCAGCGCCTGCACACCGATAGTACCCCAGGGGTCGACTCTAACACCATTTTGTCATGCCCCGAGCCAACGGAGTAGGGATCAACAAGCGAGATCCAGCACAATGAGCTTCGCTAGAAACTACTTCTCTTTCAGCCTCACTTTGAGATTAGCCCAGGTTGTTAGACTAGCCCAATGTACCCGCTTATAAGCCCTTTCAAATTTTCTCCCACAACCAATGTGGGAGATCACACTTACCAGCCACAATTAAAAACAAAAAGGAAAAACTCTTGATCATGTTTCGTTAAATAAGTTCAATTTGAGATAGCTACAAAGAGTGCAAGTAACAATGTTAATCTCCCAATCATTAAGGCTAGAAAATGTGGTCCAAACTATCTTTTTTGAGCTAAAATGCCGCAAATATGGAAACTAGCACATGTGAAAATAGCTACATCACAATTATATGTAATAATAAAAGAGATATAACAAGGGGAAAAAGGAAAATTATCATGGCACATACCTGTATTTCTGGAAGTGTTGGTGCAATATTTACCAACACAAGTCTGCTTGCTTCGAAAATTCCAGTTCGTAAACCATGGCTGCATTATTCATTAAACTTAACATCTTGAAAAAGGGTGTAAATCATCTATAGTACAAGAAAGAGGGTAACCAATCATGATGCACAGATACTTCTAAAATCGACCCCGTGCAGTATCGTATCCGTATCATACCCGTATCCGGCACTGATACTCTCAGATACCGTGTCCAGACCATTTTTGAAGTGTCCAAAAACAAAAAGAAAAGAAAAATTCTGGATACCGTATCCGACACAAAATTTGAATTATCCGATACGTTTTGAATACCAGATAGAATATTTGTTTAATACTATATAATACTTTTTGGACTAAAATAAGAAAATAGATGATATTTTCGGTCTTTTGTTAAAAATTAACACATAAAAATTAAATAAATGACAGAAATTTACAGAACTAGACAAAATTTTATTTATATCAATGAATTTATCGAATCAAATTTATATGCATATATATAGACGTATCCTTGGCGTATTGTATCCTAAAATTTTGAGATTTGCATTATTTCATATCTGTGTCGTATCGTACCCGTATCCTCGCATCCGTATTCGTGCATCATAGGTAACCAAAGCATACCTGGAGAATTGTCCTAATATAGCTGGAATGGATCCCCGGTACAATCCTTGGACTCCAAGTTCAGGAAGCTTCGACAAAATTTCTGGGAAGGTAAGGGTTGAAGCTTGCACCCGTGTCTGACAAACGTGTTAACAATAGTTAGATTGCCTCGTGGAACAGTGTAATCAGATGACCTCTACCATTTATAGGCTAACACCTACTTGCCTCATTCAATTACTTAGTTTTTAGTTCTAATCCATATCATACAATACTAAACCGAGACCAATCTCTATACAATCACAACTAAAAATCAAATGACATGCCTCGAGAACTCCCCTGATCATATCATGCTAGTAACCCAAGGTTACTTAGCCATCGTTCACTATGTTTGATGAGCCTGGATCTTTTTGAGCGATGAAGGCCCTGGATAATGAATGGGCCCGGTGAGAAATTAAAAAAATGTTGGATATGGGATCTGGCCCGATACCTTTGATATAACAATCAATGTCGTGGGTTATGCTTGATAAAGTGTGTGGAAAAGGCTTTGGATCAATGTCACATTGGTTGTGGGAATATCACCATCTTAAACATGATTTGGATGGGACTACATAATCACGAAACCCATCAAACAAAATGACCGGGGCCTTAGGAAAAGGAACATAAAATGCTTCAGTCACCTTCATAGAAAAATATTGTGTACTATAAACAATAAATAAAAATTCAAATGGTGCAACTTAATGCACAAACCACAACCAATACACAATACCAGAAAAAAAACACTACGAGGATGATGATGCGTTTGAGCGACCTAAGTCATGTGGAGACATCAAACACTATTTCCAGATAAATTTGGTCGTAATAAACATGTTAAAGCATTGGCTGCTAAACCTATAAGCATTCTAATATTACTGAAAAATGATCATTTATCTAATTTATGTGTATAAGAACTAATAGTGTCACAAAATGAAACTTGGTGCCCAGAAAGAGAAAAAAGAATCGCAAGAAGACTATGCCCGGAAGGAGAGGACGTGTTAATATGCAATCGCACAATCACCAAAAAAATCATAAAATCTTTTCGAATATGATTTCAAAATATGGAAATGAAAAGACCAAAACAGAATTGAGCTATACATTAAATTAGTTGTCATTCAAAACTTTACCTTAACCGTGTCAACAGGATACAGTAAAGATGTGGACAATGCACATGAAAGCCCTCCAATCAAAGCTGATTTTAAAACACTCCCAGTAGGTATTTCCACAGGCGGAGGAACAGCTACAACGGTAGCAGCTTCAAACCAGATACTTCTGCACGTCGTAAAGTAAAAAATAACTTTAAAAAGTTGTACTTTCAATGCATGAATCTAAATTCTGCTATGAAGAATCTTAACCGAGTATCAGATTCTATATTATTATGTATGTGTTTGTGTGTATTTCCAAGTTCTGAGACTTTATGACCACGGTTTTACAAATAGAAAAGAAGAAAGCTCCAAGACGGAGAAAGCTGCAGTTTAGAGAATTAAGATACAAGACTAATTCCTGGAAATTAGGAGGCAAAAAAATCTACATTAAGCTCGTGTTTCATGAATGTCCGTCTAATAGTCCTTAGTACAAGGACGTTTAGGTTGTGTTTGGATTGATGGATTTGAGGAATGGATTTGAAGAAAGATTTCAAATGATTCTAAATTAGGTGGATTCTAGCTCAAACTGAGTTCCACGGGATTTGAAATCCATTGCATTTGAAATCATCCAAACAAGTTCAATCAAATTGTTGATGAATTTGGAATCCATAGCTTTCAAATCCTTCAATCCAAACGCAACCTTGTGCACTTTCCGAATGACTCTCCCTCTAAAACATATAATAAACATTCTCTAAAGCCCATTATTCCATCCTGCTTCGATCATACCAAAATAAATTGATCTAAGAACAAATCCCACCAAGATTGTAATATAACACCATTATTCACAAAAAGCTTATACAGAAGCGGGGTACTAAAAGAGAAACCTTAATTTACCGTGGGTCTTCTTGAAGTCGATCCGACGGGAGCAAAACCATGAAATTCCGAAAATGCCCATAAGATATAGATTCCTCTGTGTCAGCATTCAGAAAACGCATCATGGCAACAGCATTATCTTCATTAGCTGGAAGTCCTGCATTGTTGAGCGAAGCCAAGATTTCACTTTTCTGCAGTGTTCCGGACTTGCTTAAACAGAGGCTCGTATAAGCCCGAAGAATGGTTGGTTCTTTCTGTTCCATCAAGGACAAGAACTGTTTCCAACCAAAAGATTTCGAAAACAAGTGACTTCTAGTACGTCGCATGAATTCGTGAGCATATCTCTTAGGTAGTTTTCTCTTTCTCATAGCAACTTCAAGATCTTCTAGAGTAACTTGCCCATCGCCGTCTCTGTCCAACTCTTGAAAAAACCTCTTCCCTATACAAAGGAGATTTAGATAGAGATTAGCAAATTTAGATAGAGATTAGCAACGAGACTGACAAAAAATATATTATACCAATTTTTTCGCCCATTGATATATAATAAGGCTACGGAGATAATAGCATCGCAATTAAAACTTCAGGAGACAAAAGGTGAAATCAACAATTTCCTCTTATGTTAAATTCCAAATATATAGCAATCATGTTAGTCAGTTAAAGGCGACATAGTTCTCGCAACGTAAGGCTATCGACAGTCTAATAATGTAACTCCAGAAAGAGGATTCCTTAGATATAGAAATCTCGGAAGAAACTACAAGCCACATTTTGGATTTATTTGATCATAAATATAATTGCGATGTATATTTCTGCAATATAAGCAAGATAAAGAGTAGTAACCTAAAAGAACATATAAAGGAGTTTCTTGGGAATTTCTGTTCAACTGAAACACCAAGGTTGTGCTTGGATGTGTTATAGAAACAAATTTTCATTTTCAACGGAGTTTAAAATGAAAATACACTCTCTACACCATTTTCAAATGAAAATACTCATTTTCATTTTCACATCCAGTATAACTACTTGTTGCTTCACCAAATAACATCACTCATTTCCCCATATATTTTTGAAAATTACGGTTGAAATTGAAATGAGAACACATTCAAACACAGCCTAAAATGTCCATCAAGCATGTTTGGTCAAATAAGGACTTTGAAATGAAAATTACACCTTCGGTTTCTGTGTATCTGAAGAAATCCTGGACCGAGAACAGTTTCTTCTTGTCGGGATGATCTTCTTTTGTGGATTTCCCTATCTGAGGTAGAAGCTCGATTAATTCTGTGAACGATACAGTTGAGAGTGTCGATCTCAAACGCTCAACATTAGACAATGGAATACTTAGCAAACCGTTTGCCAACTTTTGTGCTGAATTCCCTCCATCATTATCTTCCTGATTAACAGCATTACTAACACCCTCACCCTCCTCAACATCCTTTACAGATGGCATGTCAACTATACTTGATGGCACACCTCCAACTCGTGCAAACTTCAAATTCCCCAAGAATCCATTCACATCCGCTCTTTTACCTTCTAAAATACTGGTAAGTACCTTGAAATGGTCAAAATTAGTATTCTTAGACTCGTGATCTTGAATACCGATATGGAATTTAAGCAAGTGACTCAAATCAAATACAAAATCTATTAAGTACTCAAATGCTAAATCTTTGCCTTCTTTAACATTCAATGCCTTCTTACTCTCACCAACCCTCTGTTTCAATTCCAGTTTCACGTGTGAATCATCGCAATTAAAACCATCCTCATTACTCATTTTCTGAACCCATTTCTTCTCAACCTTAAACGGGCGCGGGATGGCCTGTAAAAGACCATTTATCAAAAATGGCAATGCCACCTCAAAATGCAAGCAACTAGAATTCTCTTCCCCACCATTATAACTTCCACACCTCTCTTTCTTCGAAACATCCATATCCAATTTCTCGACCCCATCACGAATAATATCACAAATATTCACATTACTTCCACATTTCGGGGTAAATATTCCAACAAATATCTTGATTGGAACTTTCCCTTTTTTCCCATCATCACCATTGACAACCACACTTTGACCACTCTTATTCTTCTTCACATTCAAATGAGCTGCCAGCACCTCAACATTAGTATCACTGACACTGCTATTCAAATTCACATTTTTCGAAACCCCATTAAAGCAATGCTCGAAATTCTTCGCAACCTTCCGAAAATTCGACTCTAAAGGCGAAATCGCATTCTTAACAAACTGAATAGGGTTCAAAAACGACTCTAATGGATCATTCCCGGACACCACCATCACTCATAAACCCTAGCTCAATCACAACTCATACGAAAATCCCACGTTCTAAACACAAATTAATTCCTAACCCAACAAATATATCAAACCCAAAATACAAAATCAGCTCTTAATTCCAAACCAATCAAAAATAACATCAATAAATTCAGCAACACATAAAAGAAAACGACACCGTTTCAACACAAAGAGCCGGTGGAATGCTTTGTTTATCACTGTGTGTTTCTGCGTGTAACAATATGTATTCACATAAATGTAAATATGTGTTTACATTTGGATGAATTTTTCGCTGATATTGAAAGTGTATATATACATAGATATTGTGTATGAATATTTTGAGTAGAATAAGTTGATAAAGCGATGATTTTCTGTCACCTGGAAATAAAATCTACAGGGTGGGTTTAATAATTATGAGGCTAACAAGATTTCGGATAAGAGGATATTAGTAAATTTTGCAATTATTCAGACCAAATCTGAGGAATGCGGAAGATTTGGTAACAGCGAAGAAGAACAAGCAGTAGAAGAAGAAGAAGATATTCTTTACGATATTTTATCTACATAATTTTAATTAGTTAAGACAATTAAATATATCGAATCGAGTTTAACAAATTATTGTTAAAATTTATTTTAAGTATTATTGAACATTTAAATTTATTGTTGATTTTGGTTAAATTTGTATCTGAACTGATATTGAATGAGCTTTAATGAAATTATACTCGAGTTATCAAGTAATTTAATTTTTTAACGTATGTTATCATTTTTTACTAATAAAATGAAGTTGGAGCTGAGCTTTAAAATCTTTGAAACAAAGGGAAAATGTTCGGGCCTGATTCGTTAAGTTAAGAAACTGGATTGAAAGTTGAAATGAACGTGTAGTTATCGATCTTAAATTGAGCATCGAAAAATTTAGTTCGTTTTTTGCCAAAGCTATGCATCTAATTAAATTATTGGGCACATATATTAATCAAACAGGAGTTAATCAAGAGAAAAATAATATGGTTTAGAAAATGACAAGGCTACCCTTAATCTTGATTCTTATCCTTCTACACCTCATCATCATGAATTTTAAAAGGGTCGTCGGCTGATTTCCTACATGGGGATATCACTATCATGCAATTGGGGATTTTCTTAAGTTAGCATAGTTTAATTTGTTGGAATATTTGAGGGTCCAACAAGTCTTGGGACTTTTGACCTTGAAGCCCATAAGGTTCTCAATCAAGTGTTGGCCCGGCTCAGTTGAAGATTGGCCCAATTTGTCCAGCCCATGTTCCTTGGTGTGGGGTCAAATCGAAGATGATCGTTGGTGCAGGGGCTGAAGTGCAAATATTATATATATTAGTCTTAAGCCCTATTATTAAATACATACACACTTGCAACGATCAGATCACATCATCTTTCTCTCTACAATACACACAGCTTATGCCTCTTTCTCTCTCTCTAGTTTACCTGTTGGAGAATTCTCCATTATTCCCTTCTTCTAAATCTTGTGATAGATAGTTTAGTTCTATTGATTCTATCTATTTTAGTTTAGAGAGATTGTATAGGCAGAAATATTCTTGCTTTGTAATCTTCTCTTTTATTTTGTTTTTATAAATCAAGCTTGTAATATTTTTTTTGATTTTTCTTCAATAATATGTTTATCTTTGTTTTTTAACATAATTGAACTCAAGTATGATTAATAAAATGAGTGAACAATTAGATGTAAAATATAATTCATCCATCCTGAGAATTAGGGTTGAATTCAATCAAATAAAATTCATTCAGGATATAAACTTTCAAGTTTGTTTATTGATTTTCAAATCTAATTCATTGTGAGTTTATATGTTGTTCCCCAACTTGGGTCTTATTTTTGGTCATTTATACATTAGGCTAATTTAATTGCTAGTAATAGATATCTTTCATTTTTGTCAAAATTGATTCGGAACTATTGAAAGGATAAGTTAATTCAAACATGTAATAGTCGATCTCAGTCAATTAAATGACATTACATTTTTAAATAAATAATTTAAGCGTGATTAAATTCGATTTGATTTAAAAATATTTTTCACCCTCCGCTCAATCCTAAGCAGTGGAGGGTATTATGGACAATTAGTGAGTGCTTGCTTTTTTTTTTATGGAATGTCATTATGAATTTGTTCTTTATTTTATTTCTCTCTATCTTTAATTTTCTTTATTTAGAATTGTTGATAATGTCTTAAACTGGGAAATGCTTATGGATAAAATCTGAGGTATAATCCGAGTAGGAAAGGGCACTTCACCTGGGTCCATTGCACCTAACCATGTTTCATCTCTATCCACTTTCACATGATGTCTATTTTATATTTAGATATAAAAAACTATTTTATTTTATTTTTGAAAAGATAAAAAACTATTTTTAAATGATCGAGAATTTAAATTTCAATATCATCACAATTATTTATATAGTGATTTGGGAATTCATTTTACAATTAACTGAAATTCAAGACTCCTAATAATCCTCATCTAGGAATTCAAAGAGCTCAAAATAGCAAATGATTTAGAATAATATTTTAGAAACTACGAATATTTCCGTAACTAGACTTTATCTTCCCCGTTAATGTTGCCAAAATCCATCTTAGGGCAAGATGATGTTTTGTCATTTGGATGTTAGCTATAGTTACGTGATGTAATGCTGATGAATTGATGCGTTTGACCTGCAAACGTTATAGACACTTAAAGATCCGATTTGAAAAATTAAGTTGTATATGTCACTCTTAAAAGAGGATTGGGCCTATATACTTCAATATTTACATGTTAAAAGGCCCAATATTAATTCCTCAGTGTGCTATCACATACAGTCGCGGTAACTCCTTTGGAAGAAGTTTTCTGAATACATATTAATCTGAATTAGAGACATCTTACTTAAGTCATCCAAGGCCATCCACTCAGCCCTCAGGTCATTCTCGCTGGTTCTTGTCTACTTTCTTGCAGTTATGGTAAAGAAAGACTAAAGAGTAACAAGCAACATCTCTAATAAACACAGAGAAAGTTGAACATTTATGCTATGTGGTCTAGTTCAAGTTTTGACAGCCATCAATCCTACATTAGTTTCAATTTCTTCCTACATAGTTGTTTTCCCTGCAATGTGTTTCTAGGTTATGCTTGGATATGTTCTTAAAAAAAAGTTAGGAATTCATGCATAAACACATATTTATGTGAAAATGATGTGATATTTGTTGTGATTCGTTTTGCTTTTAGAAAATGATTGGAATCTATATGCATATATATATATATATATATATATATATATATATATATACTATGGATACCTAAGTTGTTTCTTCCAATTGTAAATAGACTAATCTATCCTTATTAATATTAAAAATAAAAATTAATTATTATTTTAATTTGAATTACCTTAAATAACAAAAATTAGTTCATCCATTAATGGCTGAATTAATAATGAAATGCAACTTTCCAACTCCTATACATGTCTCTTCATATGCAGGACGTGGTAGTGTATTGGTGTAATCTAATTGATTGTATTAAAATGGCTGATGGTTTCCATAACTTTTCAGGTGCTAAATTCCATATATACTTAATAATTGCATTATATATCTAGGGGTAAAAATATTAATTTACCCGAACTTTTCGAGTTTTGGCGCCTTTTTAAACACATTATTTTTTACACTTTTTTATTTCAACTTTATGGGTTTTGCATTTTTTTTAAATATTAGCATATTCCTGAGGAATAAACAAACATTTTTTTACACGTTTTTATCCAAACTTATATTTTTTTTACACTTTTTTTATCCAAACTTTATTTCTTTTACACTTTTTTATCTCACCATGGCCGCATGTGTTGAAATCCCGCCGGAATATGCTAATCTATCTAACCCCTATATAAATGTATGAATAACTCAATTGTTTGTTCCATTGTGAAAAAACTTTTATACCCACCCTTACTAAATATAATTATTAATTGTTATTAAGTAAAAGAATCCATTGAGTAGTAGGAAACCATTTAGTAATAAGAGTCCAATTACATGTCCGATTACATTTTTATTATAATTATGAGGAGGAGGAAAACCTTTCGGTTGACATATCTATAATATTACCTCAAAAACGACAGCCATGGATTATTAATTATTCAACGAATTTGCTGGTTGTCTAATTGTTTCTATTTGTTAGTGAAATTTGCGTTGTCTATTATTAGACAAGGAAGATAAGAGAAAGCAGGGTAATAATATTTTTTTATTGTAATCATTCCTGCGTCACCAATGTTGTGGCACTTTTTTTCTGTGTAACTTGAAAAATTGCTTGCATCCCACGGCGATAACTGCTAGGCCAAAAGACGTGATTAGAGGGTGGTTGACCCTTATTAAATAATATTGTGTGATAACTTCACCCTTCATAAACAACTAGCGGCCGGAGCACACTCTATGCGTGTGCAAAGAAAAAAAATATAAACTAATTATTTTGTATTATTCAAGTAAACAAACACTATAAAAAATATCCATTTGCCTTTCTAAGTAAATATTTTTCTCATTACATATTGTCATATGACGGTTGAATTTTTTCACTGAAACTATGTTCTTTAACAAAATTAGTCAAATGAATATAAATTGAAATTAAGAAGTTAAAAAAAGTGAAGAAAATTAAGGATACAATGCAAGTTTGATTGTACTGCATATTTAACAAAGAAAAACTGCAAAAGTAAAAAACTTGGTACATTCTGGATCAATTTAATTTTCAAAGAAAATAAGGGCAAGTTAGAAACTTAAAAAGTTTAAAAAAAGTTGAATCAATAAGTACAGTTGAAAAAAGAATCAATTATTAGTAATATATCTTCAGTAGGAGAAAAATAAATAAATAAGAAAGATGAATCAACTATAGTACCCACACTTTGGAAGGGAATCGAGTTCCAGTGTAGCGGGAATTCAACGACTTCGGAGTTTCCCAATATTCCTATTTTCAAAACATAACACCATCAAACTTAAAAAGGAAATAAGTAATAAGAATGAAGCAATTTCATATAATTTGAACATTTTTGCATTTGTGAAGAAGTTTTCGCCACGAATCCGCCGGAAGGTATGCTTTTGTTCACTTCCATAAACTTCAAAAACAGATGTCCACATCCGTAACCCAGGATGACAACATTTGATGTCATTTAATTTCATGAAAATCAATTTGCAAATTGATGAATTCTATTAAGAGAAAAAAAAAATGCAATGGAGGTTACTGAAGTGCAGAGGAATTCTATCGAAAAAAGAAGTGCAAAGGAATGTGGATTGATTTGAATCTTCACGTGTCCTCCTAGTATGGATGCGGGTTGGCCGGTTGCCAGAGATTTAAGGAACATGGGTGCAGTAATTTACTAAAATAGGTTTTGTTTTATATAGTTGAGAAAAGGGAAAAGGGGTAATTACGTAAATATGCATAAAATGCCATACCAAAAATGGAGCAGTCCAAAATTCAAACTCTAGGGTGCTCATGCTTTATAAAAGAGTATAGATTACATGAAATTCAATGTTACATGACCAAATCACATAATTTTCTTGGTCTTTAATTCATATGTACATTAATTGATCTTCTCTGATCATGTTCCCTCCAAAAGCTTTGGATACCAGTACTCAACATGCACTGTTATAGCAACCTGTAATTAATAATTGTTTAACAGAATAATTGATTATTTGGTAATGTCAATCTAATGCCTTTTGTTTATTTATTCTGTAGATTATCATCATATATCTAAAACTTTGTACGTATTTAGAGTTATTAGCATGAATAACAAATTTCAAGGTGCAATCAATGAGTATTTTGGTAATTCCGTGTTCAAAGGGCTCGTGAATTCGAGGCGTGACTAATGGTAACAAAGTCAACCGTCAATTGGAGGGAGCTAGTTTTATGCGGGACAAAATGCTACATATTGTGGAGCCACCTCTAAAGTTTCAACCTGTGACGACCTATGGGTTAAATCCCGCCACAATGAGGATGTCGCATTCTTAAGAAAGGGTGATTGTAATGCATCATGCAATAATTCCTCAACTCTTAGATTCATCCCATTAAAGTCCTTGGAAGCTTTTTTTTTTTTTACTTTTGCAAAAAAAAAACAAATTCCTGTAAAACTACCTACCAACAATCTGCAACAATTAAAAATGGGTAACAGAGAAGCAACGGCGAAAAGAGATGAACAAAGGGATTTGCAAATGGTGGATGAGAAGGAGGGAAACTTGGCAGATGGTAGAGGAGGCGGAATGGACAAGGCAACATCGTTAGATTTGCAAAGGATGGGGCGACATCGTTGGATTTTCAGAAAGTGGGTGTAGCAATATTTGATTTTCCAAAGATAGGGGAAAGTCATTTGATTTTCTGAGGGTGGGGGCGGCGGCGCAATTTGAGAAGCGTGGCAATGGTAGCAACACGGACGGTGCATGGAAGGTAGAGAGGATTGAGCTGGGAGAGTGGGATGAGAGAAAATGTGGGTTAAAGTTAGGGTTTTGGGAAAAAATGGGGTAAAAATTTAATCTAAAATAATTAGAAAAATATAAAATAAAATAGATAAAAGTAGGGAATTTTGCAAGAGTAAAAAAATACCTTGTCCTAACATGGTGTAAGTCACGTGACTCAAAATTCAGTCAGTTTTTAAGAGATAATTGACTCAAAAGACTTTAATGAGATAAATCTGAGAGTTGAGAGACTATTTGAGCACATTTGAGAGACGAGGGACTAAAGTGAGACAAATAATAACTTGAGAGACTATTTGAGTGTGTTTGAGAGATAAGGGACTAAAATGGGATAAATAATAGAGTTGAGGGACTATAGGTGGTATTTCAGGTCAAAAGTATAAGATAGACTCTACCAAATAATCAATTTTAACCAGTTATTGATTTGTCAATAAACTAGACATTTATTTCAATTTAATTTCTCATTGAATAACCAAGTGCAAAGCACGTGATCCTTTCTAATATATAAAAAAGTGCAAAACCCGTAAAGTTGAGATAAAAAAGTGTAAAAAAAAAAAAGTTTGTAAAAAAGTGTCAAAACTCAAAAAGTTCGGGTAGGTTATTGTCTTTAGCCCATATATCTATTTGGTTGGTGGTGAAAGAGCATGTTTTGGTTCAGTTTAGAGTTGATGGATATTCATAACTTCGAATACCTACAGATTGTGTATTGAATTGAAGGTTTTGACTGGTCCACATTTGGTAACAAATTGGATGAACTTCGATTTGAGGAGAAGATAAGTCGTGAAGGATGCACATATTTTCTAAATTACATTTCGAATTTGTTTGAAAATTTTCTAAAAAGAAGATGATTTGGATCTTTAGTATTGTTTCAAAATTCATAGAGTGTTGGACCTCTCTAACTTGAGGTTTGTTAGTTAACTTTCATTTTCTATTAAAGTTTCTCTAATTTGGAGAATAAGTTGTATGAAATAAGATATTTGACACTGTTAAATTTTTATTCTTTGAAAATGTTTAATAGTTAAATTCGTTATCTTATCATATAAATGTAAAAAGTTTAAATATATACTAACATACGCCAAAAATTATTTTTGATGTAATTAGTGAAAAATGTCATTTAACAAAATTATTCTAATAAATATTTTCATTGAGCATTAGCATCTCTAACAACTTTGTATAAATGTAATCTAACTAAACTTTTACTATCCATATTTAAGAATTTGTAACTTGCTATTAATTTTTAGGCAAAACATTGAAATGAAAATAAATATAATACAGAAACTTTTTATATGATTAGATATTAATTAATCTCATCATGTATTTGTTTAGAAAAAGGCAATGTAAAATATATTATTTTCAATGATAGATAATGAAAATCAATATGATATGTTAGTTATAAACTGCATATTTTTTTATATGTAGGAACAAATATTCAATTGAATGGTAAAAGAATAAAAATGAAGGTCTACCAAAATAAGAATGAATAATCTTCTTTAATTCAAATGACCATTAAATTGAATAATCTTCTTTAATTCAAATGACCATTAAATTAACTTATCAAAAAAAAAAAAAATTGGCCAGATTATAATAAAAAAATTTAAACAAAAACTAATTATTGTCAATAAAATGACTCAAAAGTATGTTTGCACGATATTAAGAGGGTGTTTGGTTAAGTTTATCCAAAGCATCTTATAAGCTACTACATCTTATAAGATGTTTAAAAAAAGGTGGGGGTGGGTTACTTTTTTAAAAACAGCTTATTTTTTAGTCTTATAAGCTGTTTTTTAAAAAAATTTACCAAACAAATTTATAGAGTTTATAAGCTCTAAAACTTCTTATAAGATGTTTAGAGGAGCTTATAAGTTTAGCCAAACACCCTCTAAATCATATTTCAATTATATCACTGACCATTTATCAATTCCACGGGTTCAACGCATACTTTTACAGTTGGGGAGGGGTAAGGAAGTACTATTATGAGTATGAGACGGTGTTATTTAGTCTTAATAAGTGATGTAGATAATAAGTGAAAGCAATAAATTAATAGTATTTCGAAGATTAAATCTCTCTTTAATTGTCCAATAATATTATGGGAAATATGGGTCAGCTTATACTTTTGATAATTAAAACTACAATGACAACAAGTTAAATCGTGACAATGCAAAAGATAGAGGAGAAATTGTCCTTCAAATACTTTTTTCCACCGTTATACAAACAAGAAAAAGAATAACCTTTTTCCACCTGAATAATAAAAAAAAAACAAATGAAAGCTAAAAAAAACAAAAAAAAAAAAACACACACACACACACAAGAGAATGATATCACAAAATTTCTAAAACTCTTATGTATTATAGTTTATATTTCTCATTTGTAAAAAAGAATATGAACTTACGTAGTTTTTGCTAGTTAATAAAAAACATGTGATTTGTTGATATATACTGTGTAAAATAATTGAGTTATAAGGATGTTGGATACAATGGTACAAATTGTGGTTGAGTACGAAATTCGAACGCCGTTAGTATCCGGGATACTTAAGATTATTGGATAATCTTAATCTACGTTCCGAGTAGATGAGTTTAGCATTTCGAATTTCTCTAATCGGAACGAATGAGAAATTAAGTGCTAAATTGAAGGGTTTGAATTGTGTATCCCATATTTTGATATAATTTTATTTAATATGTCATGCATATATTATGAATGACACAACACATTTTAATGGAAAATATGTCATGAATACATCATGAATGACATATGAGCACTTCAAGGTGGTGGAGCATCTTGGATGGTGTGGATTGATTCTTATGGAAATGGATTTTGCCTATAAATAGCAACCATTCCAACCATTTTGAAACACACCAACTCAAAAGACAACATATTTCTCTCTAAGTGTTCTTGAGTTTTATAAAATCATCTTCATCTTTTTCTTGAGATTTCAACAGTAAATTAAGTTCGTAGTTTTCTGAAATTGAAGTGGTTTAATCTTCAGAAAAAGAATATCGTTGTATCTTGGGACACTTGTTGCAAGAACTCGTACCACCAAGGCGGGACAATTTAGTGTTAAGGATAGAGAGTTCTCTCTCGCCTCGATATAATCTTTCTTTGTTATTATCAATTTGATACGTTTGTGAAGTTTTGAAACAACAAACTTAACACTAAATTTTTCTTGTTGTTGTTCAAAAGTTATCACTTGTTCAAATGGAAAATATGGGAAATGTTGATGGTGCTACTCTTGATTTCGGTCTTGGACCAGGTGCTATTCATGGTCTCGGTATTATCAATGGCTCCGGTGGAGGTTCTGGTTTTAGTTACGGTTCAGGGCTGGGTCCTGGTTTCTGTTTTGGCATTGGCTCTGGTGGGGGTGCCGGGCTAGGTTCTGGTTCAGGGTTGGGCCTTGGTTCCGGTTCTGGCTCTGCTCCGGTCCCTCCATTTGTTTCAATGGCTAATCCTGTTATACCGGTTCAGGTTGAAAAACCGGAGAAGTTCAGCGGGGCTGACTTCAAGAGGTGGCAACAAAAGATGTTGTTTTACCTCACGACTTTGAACCAAGCAAGGTACTTAAGGGGAAATGCTCCTTATGTCCCGGTTGAGTTGATCTGAGGAAGGCATATGATTCCTGGATACATGGTGATTTCCTTTGCAGAAATTACCTACTCAATGGATTGAATGATTCGCTTTACAGCGTATATTCTGAAGTAAAAACTGCCAAAGACCTCTGGGAGGCACTGGACAAGAAGTATAGAACTGAGAACGCTGGACTAAAGAATTTCGTGGTCGCGAAGTTCTTAGACTTCAAAATGGTAGACTCTAAGTCTGTGACAAGCCAAGTTCAAGAGTTTCAAATTATATTACATGAAATTCATGCTAAGAACATGGCTCTGAGTGAGTCCTTCCAAGTAGCTTCTATCATTGAGAAGTTACCGCCTTCTTGGAAAGATTTCAAGAATTACTTGAAGCACAAACAAAAGGAGATGAGTCTAGAAGACTTGGTTGTCCGACTCAGAATTGAGGAAGACAATCGGGGATCAGACAAGAAGCTCCTTGTGCAGGCAATGGCAAACATTGCTGAAGTTCCGAAGAGTTCTGACCGGAAGAGAAAATTCCAAGGAAAATTCCAAGGAAATTCCCAGAAAAAGAAGGCTGCCGGGAAAGGAAAGTCAAGGGCGGGAGACCGCTGTCACAACTGTGACAAACCTGGTCATTGGGCCAGAGATTGTAGAGAGCCCAAGAAAAACAAGTTTCATGGGCAAGGTTCTGGCCATAACCAGAACAAAGGCAAGAACCGGGTGCAAAATGAAGTGCACCTAGCTGTTGATGATGTCCAGGGTATCAACAAGATGATCGATGACCTGTCGGACAAACAGGTGCCGATCGATCTAACAGATTTTGATCTCACTGCCGTCGTGTTCGAAGCCAACTTGGTGGACAACCCGAGGGAGTGGTTTGTTGACACTGGAGCTACTCGCCATATCTGTTCAGATAGGGCTGCCTTCTCGTCCTATACCCCAACTGAAGGACGAAAACTGTTTATGGGCAACTCAGCCACATCTCCAGTGGTTGGAATGGGGAAAGTTGTGCTGAAGATGACTTCAGGCAAAGAACTGACATTGACTGAAGTTCTGCATGTTCCGGAGATTCGCAAGAATTTGGTATCCGGTTCAGCTTTGGTCAAGAATGGGTTCAAGATAGTTTTCGAGGCTGATAAATTTTCTTTAACAAAGAGAGAATTTTATGTTGGAAAAGGTTACCTTGAGCAGGGCCTTTTCAAGATGAATGTAATGAATGTAATCCGCTCTGTTGTAATTGAAAATGAAAGCAATAAAAGTATTGAGAATTCTGTTTATTTGCTTGAGTATTCTAATTTGTGGCATGTCAGACTAGGACATGTAAATTATAATACTATTCGAAGATTGGTCAACTTGAACTTATTTCCAACTTTTAAAGTTGAAAATGAACATAAATGTGGAATTTGTGTTGAGGCAAAACTAGTCAAACAACCGTTTCCTTCAGTGGAAAGAAACACCGCACCACTAGAACTTATTCACAGTGACATCTGTGATTTGAAGTTTGTGCAAACTAGAGGTGGGAAAAAGTATTTCATTACATTCATAGATGATTGCACAAAGTATTGTTATGTGTATTTACTAAGAAGTAAAGATGAAGCTCTAGGAGCGTTAACACATTACAAAACGGAAGTTGAAAATCAACTTGGAAAAAGGATAAAGGCTATCCGTAGTGATAGAGGTGGCGAATACAGAGCACCGTTTGATGAATTTTGTGCAAATTCAGGCATTATACATCAAACAACGGCCCCATATTCACCACAATCAAACGGAATAGCGGAGCGCAAGAATCGAACTCTTAAGGAGATGATGAATGCGTTGCTGATTAATTCAGGTTTACCTGAGAATTTGTGGGGGGAGGCGATCCTCTCCGCCAATTATATCCTTAACAAGATTCCCCACAAAAGTAGGAGTGAGACTCCGTACGAACTTTGGAAAGGTCAAAAGCCTTCTTACAAGTACCTCAAAGTGTGGGGGTGTTTGGCTAAGGTAGAAATACCCAAACCCAAACAAGTTAAGATAGGGCCTAAAACTATTGATTGCATATTCATAAGTTATGCACTTAATAGTAGCGCCTATCGATTTTTGGTACATAAATCAGAAATATCTGAGATTCATGAAGGTACTATCATGGAATCTAGAAATGCTTCATTTTTCGAGGATATCTTTCCAAGTAAGGAAAGAAATGAACAAGTTCCTCTCAAAAGAACATTTGATGAGTCTACGAGTAGTTCTAATCCCGGGGATGAAGAACCACGTCGTAGCAAAAGGGCAAGAGTTCCAAAATCATTTGGTCCCGATTATGTATCTTATACATTAGAAGGGGAGCCAAGGACGATTAAGGAAGCTATGTCCAGTCCAGATGCTCAACTCTGGAAAGAGGCTATCAATAGTGAAATCGAGTCTATTTTGCACAACCATACCTGGGAGTTGGTTGATCTTCCAAAGGGAAGTAAGCCTTTAGGCTGTAAATGGATTCTGAAAAGAAAGTATAAGGCTGATGGAACTATTGATAAGTATAAGGCCCGTTTGGTAGTCAAAGGATACCGACAAATAGAAGGTCTTGATTTCTTCGATACTTATTCTCCATTAACGAGAATAACATCCATAAGATTATTCATCGCTATTGCTGCGCTGCATAACCTTGAGATACATCAAATGGATGTTAAGACTGCGTTTCTGAACGGAGAATTAGAAGAAGAAATATACATGGAACAACCCGAGGGGTATGTTGCTCCTGGAAAGGAGAAGAAAGTGTGTAAACTTGTAAAGTCGCTATACGGACTTAAACAAGCGCCAAAGCAGTGGCATGAAAAATTTGATAGCACAATGTTATCAAATGGTTTCAAGATCAACGAGTGTGATAAGTGCGTGTATGTTAGACAAACACATAACGCATACGTCATAGTGTGTCTATATGTAGATGACATGTTGATAATGGGTAGTAATCATGAAATTATCATGAATACTAAAGGAATGTTAAAGAAGAACTTTGACATGAAGGATATGGGACTCGCAGACGTCATCTTAGGGATTAAAATCCTGAGGACTTCTGAAGGACTAGTCTTATCACAATCTCATTACGTTGAGACGGTTTTGGAAAAGTTCCTTCCGAGTGATAGTGCACCAATTAAGACGCCAGTGGACTTGAGCGTTCATTTACGCAAGAACCATGGCGAACCCGTATCACAGTTAGAATATGCTAGGGTCATTGGGAGTCTGATGTATATCATGAACTGTACTCGCCCTGATCTAGCTTATTCTATGAGCAAGTTGAGTAGGTTCACAAGTAATCCAAGTGAAGAGCATTAGAATGCTTTAACTAGAGTTCTTAAGTATTTAAAGTATACTAAAGAATATGGATTACACTACTCAAGATATCCAGCTGTAATAGAGGGATACAGCGATGCTAATTGGATATCAGACACGAACGACTCTAAGTCCACAAGTGGATATGTATTTACCGTTGGTGGAGGAGCAGTGTCGTGGAAATCTTCTAAGCAAACTTGCATAGCCCGTTCCACGATGGAATCAGAATTCATAGCTTTAGATAAAGCTGGTGAAGAAGCTGAGTGGCTAAGAAATTTCTTAGAAGATGTTCCCTGTTGGGAAAAACCTGTGCCTCCGATTTTGATTCATTGCGACTGTATGTCGGCAATTGGGAGGGCTCAGAGTAGTATGTATAATGGTAAGTCTAGACATATTCGTCGTAGGCATAATACCATTAAGCAGTTGATCTCTAACGGGATTATTTCCATTGATTATGTGAAATCAAAGGAGAATATTGCAGATCCTTTGACGAAAGGATTGCCTAGAGATCAAATATACTGCCTATCAAGAGGAATGGGATTAAAGTCTACAATTTAAGAATAGACACAGCGGAAACCCAACCATGTTGACTGGAGATCCCAAGATCATGGTTCAATGGGAAAACTAAGTTGTGAACATTCATTGAGGCACTTAAGAGTTAATTAATAAACTCTAAACCCATTGCCTAGGATAAAGAAGTGCAACCTGCAAGTTGTAGCAAAAGGTTAAGCCGGGCTTTTAATGATTCCTATACTGTCTAAATGAAGTGGAGTATGGCAGGATACTCTTAATTAGGAAGTCACCTATGTAAGTGTGAGGTGTAGGCCGCCTCAACATTGAGTAAAATGTAAACACTTTTGAAACCAAGAGGGGGTGCCACGGCCAAAATGGACCCAACCGTGAGAACTGAAAAACTGCTGAAAGTTTATTATGTGAATATTGTTGTCTAGATTTACACGAACGGCTGACCAATTCAAGACATCACGTTCATTGGAGAGCCTAGTAAATCCGATGATATTTCACTAGGAAAGGTTCAAAGCCAAAAGCTACCTCATTTGATGTGATAAACTTTCAATCGAAATCTCAAGAGCATGCATTGCATTAATTTCATTCGTGTGGGGGATTGTTGGATAAAATGGTACAAATTGTGGCTGAGTACGAAATTCGAACGCCGTTAGTATCCGGGATACTTAAGATTATTGGATAATCTTAATCTACGTTCCGAGTAGATGAGTTTAGCATTTCGAATTTCTCCAATCGGAACAAATGAGAAATTAAGTGCTAAATTGAAGGGTTTGAATTGTGTATCCCATATTTTGATATAATTTTATTTAATATGTCATGCATATATTATGAATGACACAACACATTTTAATGGAAAATATGTCATGAATACATCATGAATGACATATGAGCACTTCAAGGTGGTGGAGCATCTTGGATGGTGTGGATTGATTCTTATGGAAATGGATTTTGCCTATAAATAGCAACCATTCCAACCATTTTGAAACACACCAACTCAAAGCACAACATATTTCTCTCTAAGTGTTCTTGAGTTTTATAAAATCATCTTCATCTTTTTCTTGAGATTTCAACAGTAAATTAAGTTCGTAGTTTTCTGAAATTGAAGTGGTTTAATCTTCAGAAAAAGAATATCGTTGTATCTTGGGACACTTCTTGCAAGAACTCGTACCACCAAGGCGGGGCAATTTAGTGTTAAGGATAAAGAGTTCTCTCTCGCCTCGATATAATCTTTCTTTGTTATTATCAATTTGATACGTTTATGAAGTTTTGAAACAACAAAGGATTAAGGAGTTGATATTGGAGGTGATATCTACACTATCTATCTATATTATCTATCTATCATACTTTTAGAATACATGATGATGATATAGATAGATTATGATCCAGAAAACAAAAAATGAAATCCGAACATAGCCTTAGTTTTCAGAATTTGATGTACTTTAATCATGTTTAACCCCGAGTGGAGAGGTCAAAATATGCATATATATGGATTGAGTCTTTTCCCTTTTTTATATAATCTTGATTGAGTTTGCAAAGATGACAATTTCGAGCTTTTCGCATAATCAATTCTATGAAAACAACGATTTTTCATAGTCGATTTTACGCAACAGTCGGACCAAACTCACCTAATCCACGTATATCAAGAAAACAGTGTGGAATCAACAAAAACTAGATAGGCCAAAGATGCAAAAGCCCACATTCAGAAAAACTTGAGGATAGTTATGTACACAGAGTAACATGATAATGATACAGTTCAATGTAGATTACAGTTTTACTTCACAACAAACCACAATCACTTCTGCAGAAACCAAAATATAACCCTGTCTTAGCATTCAGCAAATTGACATTATACAATGAAAATAGCAACGACAGCGAGGCGAATGAGTTAGTAATATAGCTGTTTCGTATGAGAGGTAAGAGTACTTAACGCTTCATGCTTTTGTTTCTGGTTTTGCGCTTTCAATTCTCCATTAGGAACTAGTGAGACTAAACTTTCAACATAGACATCCGCTTCAAGAAACGCTCCAAAATCAACCATGTCGGGTCGCTTAAACCAATTATCTTTCGGATCATACATTACGAAACTCGATCCATACACCAAGAAAACTTCTCCCTTTGGTCCTATGAACAATGGCGTCGAATATGGACCTTTCCAAGGATCCCTGAGACTATAAGGAACCGTAACGACTTTATCCCAAGACTCTTTCACCCCATAACGCTTCAAAACCCAAACATCCACACTAGTTTCAGGGAAATCACAAAGCACACACAGACATTCCCCAAGAACGCCCAAAGATGGCGAAAAACCGCCCTCCACATAACTAGGCTGCTCGACCGTTCCACATATTTCGCTGTCTAAATCGAAATAAACAACATCCCATTTAGAATTGGAGCCATTTCTCCTCCCCCAATGAAGCTTTCCACTCACAAACTTCCCATTAATATCAAATGGAAGCCCATCCTTAAAAACCTCAATTTTTTTCCAAGAATTAGTCCTTAAACTATAAACTTTCACCATAGTCTCGAACCTACCGACACTAAAAAACCCGGACACAATCCCAACAACCTTGTAATCATCGTTACACTCATCGTAACCAAACCCGTACTTCGTTATGAACAGATCATTTTTCATTTTACCATCCACATCAGGCAATTTCTTGTGCTGTTTAGTAGATGGATTCCACAAGAAGAAATATTTGCCATTAATGGCAATACAAACTAGTCCATTGCAACAACCCACAATACGAACTGAATTTTTGGGATTTTTCATTGGATAATCAAAGTCAACTGCGTAGGTAATGGGGTTGTATAACAGAGAGTGCAAAGAACAGCTTTTGAGGGTGTAATATGGGTGTAAAAGTGTTGAAATGATGCTGTGATGGTTGAATTTTGTGTTTTTTGTTGAGATTGTGAGATGGGATTTGATGAAGTGTTTGGTGGAGATTAAAGAGCGCCATGATTTCGAAACGCACCTGAATTTCAAGAGGGATTTGACGGGGAGTCTTGATAGAATTTCTGTGATGATTTCTTCGGGGAAAATGGGGTGAATTTCAGCTGTTGATGGGGTTTGGATTTTGATCTTTCTGAGTTGGTGATGATGATGATGATGATCGTAGATTGATGATTTTGAGGGGATTTGGCTTTCCATTTTTGGGTGGCTTCGTTGATTGGTTGGGTGTGGCTTCTGCGTTTTCCGAGGAGTAATATAACTGGAAGAATTTTTGACAATGTAGTGTCATGATGAGGACATATTTTCTTGTTCGAGCCATAAGAAAATTGTTAGGGCTGTGTTTGTTTATATTTTTGATATAAAATTTTGTAAATTTTTCGTGAAAATGCGTACTATATGGATTCATGTGAAAATAATGTGATATGTGTTGTGTTTGATAATATTTTTAAAAATGGTTGAGATTTGTAAAATGTGTCAAATAAATAGTTGATATATGATGGGTTAAATGATTGAATTAGTTATTTGTGTAATGATAATGTGAATAAATAAATAATATAATAAGATGGATAGATATGTAATGTTATTTTATTATAAAAATATGAAAGATGAATACAAAAGTAATGATTGGAGGAATGATTTTGAGTGATAAATATGTGAAATAATTGATATAATGAGTGATAGGTAGTAGTTATATAGGGGATTGAAAAAGTCAACTTAAAAAAAGTTAAATTTATATAAAAAGTAGTTTGTGTTATGATTTTTTAGGATTTTGTGATCCATGATATTGAAAATGGAATTTAAAAGCATAAACAAACAAGGCCCTAATATTTAGGCTATGTATTTTCATCCGATATTTTCTAAATTATATGGAAAAATGAGTTTTTTTTTTTGTGTGTGTGAAAATGACGGCATGTTTAATTGTGTTTCTGACAATTGTTGAAATTGATAATTTGATAATGTATGAAATGATTGAGTTGATAAAAAGTAATGATTATGTATATATTATACATAAAATAATAGATAATTTTATATTGATTAAATATACTTGTAAGTGAATATGATAAAAATTGATCGAAAAAAGTATTCAAAATATTCAAAATTAGTCTTAAAATGTGCACAAGCCTATGAAGGTTAATACGATATATTTTATTACACTATAATACCACAATTGTTGACGAAAAAATGAATTTTTAAAAGGAGATGTGTGTGAGAGGGAAAAAAGTTAGTGTGAATTGGTAAACTAAAGTTAGTTGTTGGAGAATGTGAAAATAAAAATGAAAATAAATGGATTTTCAGTTGAGAATGTTGGAAATTGTATATTTTTATTTTTAAATGAGAAAAAAAATAAAAATGTAAGTCCAAAAACACAAACAAACAGAGCCTTGGGGTTTGAACTTGATTATTTTAGTATACAAACTTAAATTTAGCTAACATTTTTTGTACGATAAGATTTGAGATTGGGCTCCTAACTAATTTATATAAGATGACAAAAAGTTGGCATTTAGTATGTACGAGAATATGAAAAATATTGTTAAATTATGCTGAAAAACTCGGCTAAATAATATGGAACAGGAAATGAGTAAATTCGTATGAATAAATACAAATACAAGTGAATTGTTTTTGGAAGTACAAATACACATTATTTTGTGAAGTATATTGCATGTACCTGCTTTTACTCTACAAAATAAATATTTTGTATGCATGAGTACTTAGTTGATAATATTTAATATTTTGCTAAGTTATTAAAGTTTGTATTTTTAACTGCATAATATTCAATTATACCTTTCGACTTTAATATAATTTTCAAATTTTAAATACAAGAGAATTTTTTTGGTCAAAAAGAATATTATTTGTCAAGTATAATAAGGGATACCTAAAATACATAAATGATTCAACTCAAAAGTACAATCATTATTCGTTAAAGTCAGAATCCGTAGGAAAAATAAAAGTATTATTTAATTATATATGTGTGTACATGTATTATACGAATGTACATGTTTTAATTAACAGAGGGTTTGGGCTCGAGCTCAACATAATTAGCTAAAAAGATAATAAAATATGTGCAAACAGATCAAAATATTCAAAATCAACTTGTGTTCAACTCGATTCAAGCGTGATTTAATTAATAATCAAATCAAGCTCAAATACAGATACAAATTTTTGAAACTGGTAAAAAATTAAAACAAGCTCGAAGAGTGTCTTGTAGGCTCGGCTTCGTTTTATCTATGGATAACTTGTGAAGGTATTATTTTTTTCACAATTTTACAAATACCAAATAGATCTTGTCAACTTGTAGGCATGTAGGTTTTCAAAAGAATTTAATTTTATTAAATAATATCAGTAAAATTGTCGAAAATATATTGACTAATTTAAGAACATATCAACAAATTATCTAATTAGTTTACAGATATGGAGTACACTTATATGTAAAAATATTATACAATTATCTAATAAGTTCATGATTTACATGTTATAGTGTAGCGAAGGGGGATAATCAAGCGAAATATATTTGGATGAGGCATAACTATTTTTTTCCAATGATTTTATGTCTTCAATTTTTGCACATTCTTTTGTAAATCTCCAGTCTTGCAAAACATAGAAAAATATAATCATGTCTAAAAAGTGTCAAAAACGATATTGATCGTCGGGTTTGTCTTTTATTATTTAACTCATGGACACGGGTTTGTCTTTTATTATTTAACTCATGGACACGGCGATCAACATGTTGGGTCCGACATGTCTTTGTGTGTCAACACGGTGTCCAACACTTGCTCGACATGATACGAGACAATTTTGGGATTTCAGTCCAAATTGATATAAGGCATCTCATAACACAATTTTGCATTTAAAACGTACTTGATAAAAGAATGGATTTGCTTACAGTACATTATAATGGAAAATCACAAAATAGAAAGGTAAAACAACCAATCATAAAAGTGGTTTAACAATACTTGAAGGAAGAAGAAAAACTCAAGCTAAAAACACATAAATCTTGCCTAAGACGATGTAGTTTCTCCGTAAATTTTCACTTCGTCTTCGACACATCTATTCGATATAATGTGTCTTGTTTACCATAAGTTTTTTAATGGGAAATTTTATCTAACACTAGAAACAATACTCAAATTGTTTTCTCTTTTTCTCATGTACAGTAAAGTGCACTGTTTGTGATCTTCATACACATTTGGTTTAAAGAAGTTAGACACATAAACACGCTAAGAGCATTGTACCTGGTGTTACACAGAGTTTACCGCTCCGGACTACACTCCCTTACGAGTTTGATTTGATAGCATTTACCGGACTAATATCAATTTTTGGGGGACCGGAATGCCTCCTAGGGCCAGCAGGCGAACCAGAGAAAGACAATCGTTTCTTTGCAGAACCACCTGAAGACGACTTCTCAGGCATCCTGACTTTTTCTACTCCCAACGGGCTAGGCCCCCGTGATTTAGCTCTTGCAGATTCTGTTGGTGCCATGTAACCTCGAACAGTTGAGGTAGAGCTTGCTACGCTCTCATCATCTCTCACTGACGAACCAGCAGTGCTGTGCCTCCTGTATCTCTCTGATTGCGTGCTATTCACGCTCTTTGAATCATCGTCCGTGCCAACAGACACCCTTCTCGGGCTTGGTGCTGCCCTTAATTTACCTCCAACTTTTGAGTTCGGAGTCGAAGGCCGACTATGTTTGCGGGCCGTAGGAGACCGAATCTTGGCATCGGCCCGAACAGAAACTGAACGACTTGTGGTGCTCTTTGTGGAAAAAACGTCAGTGTCAAGTTCTTCGGGAACAATGGCGTTTCCATTTTCCCATGGTCGGGCAGCCATCCATCGCTCTAACCAACTCCAACCCACACGAGGATTATTCGGATCCATACATGTTTGGTTTGCAGAGTTCTTCCATGTTTGCTGATACAGAAATTTATGTCCAGCATGTTTCATGATTATGTTAATCGTTATACACAAGAGAATTACATTTATTTCGACTTTAGTTTTACCAATAATCGTCAAAAACACTTTCTCGATAGCTCCAAGAAATCAAGATAAACAATATTACCTGATGCGAATACGCATAAGCCAACGCTCTCTCCCTTCTCGTGGCGGCTTCTTGCCTATTATGAAGATTCGCTTCGATCTTCTCTTTAGACTGCAAGCTATCATCCCAATTCTCTCCCATCTAATTTCATAAATCCACAATTTCATTATTTTCATAGACTAACTGCAAAAGCAGTAAAAGAAATATGTAATAATCAAGTTGAAAGGAAGAACATAATCCCCGGCCACTTACAGATACGCTCAACTTCTCGAGCTCATTTTCACGCTTCTGCTGGATTTTTCCTTGTATAACTGAGTTCTCTTCCGAGATTTTGATTCTCCTAAAACGAATCTCGGATTGCAGACGAACCATAGTCTCCATGCATTTTAAGGTGGTGGATACTTGACGTTTGACAGATTGCCCTCCGATCAATGATTTTAGCCTCGCAAGACCTCTTAAAGCTCTCAGTGCTCTCCTTGACTAAATTTTTAACATGAAACGATGATAATTTAATGGTACTATAGACGAAAACCAAATACACAAGTTCAACGCATATTTTACGTATTTCTCATAACCATTATCCACATGTATTTTTTATGATCCATTCTTTCATCTTTAAATGATGTGAAACAGGAATCTAAGTCCTTCGAAATTTCATCACAAGCTACTCCATTACCCGGGGGGGGGGGGGGGGGGGGGTGAGGTTCAGGCCTCAGCCCCTCACTCCCTCTCCCTGCTTCCGACTATCTAAACCTTGAAACTTTTACTCACTCGAGGGATTAGCTGTCAAGTTCAGCCCCCAACCACCCACTTCCCCTGTCCCGTCCCCTTCTATGTATTCACATTCGAAAGCCATTTTACTATAAAGAATGAAATGTCGAAACTGTCTTTACGACAATAAGAGAGGTGTTGTCGTACCAACTACCAAGTAACCTCGAGAAGTCGTTTGACTCATGCTAGAGGGCAATTTGGAGTTTGACGAGGGACAAAACATTAAATTTCATTTTTCAAATATAAAACTTGGAACTTTTTTCACTCGACAGGGCGCCTACCAGGTTCAGCCCCCAGCCACCCATTTCCCCCATCCCGCTCCCATCTACGCGAACACATTCGAAACCCATTTCACCGATAAATAACGAAAGCAAAAAAGAATGTCTTTACTACATTACAAGAGGTGTAATCATACCAAGTAACCTCGAAAAAACGTTTGAATTTTGATAGCAGCTATCTCCTCCTTTGTTTTGGCTGCTGCACCTCTGAGCCGGACAACTTCTGCAGCAGCATGAGTGGCAGCGACCGCTGCCTCGGCAGCCATTGCAGTTGCAAGAGCAACAGAATAAGCATGCCTATTTTGTTCATTCTCAGCTTCTATCAACTTCACTTCTTCAGTGGGAGAATGAGCTCTCACTGCTGCTGCATTTTCTGAATCCAAATCTATGCTCCTCTGTTTTCCAAACCATTTTATCGATTTACGGATTTTCTGATCATAGAAAACAAAACAAGTGTTGTGCTTTTTCATCTTCAAACAACAAGAAAAGTTGTAACATTTGTCCCGGTTATAGGAGGGTGGCAAATTTGGTCTTGTAAATTGTGATACTTGCAATTTAAGGACCCTAACTATCCAATTTTCACGGATTAAGGACAAATTTCACCAAAAATGAGTAGTCGGTTGAAAACTTGCATGTGTCAGCACATGCCGTTTCTAATGTCAGAGTTTTCAATTTTAGAGGGAAAATCATCACTTGAGGATCAAAAAATACCACTTAGTATAACTTAGAGGATTAAATTTGCAAACACGGTCCTGGATTAACTTGCAATGTCAGTGCCGTATGGTAGGATAAACTGGCAATTTTAGTCCTGTAAATTAGTGGGCAACAAAGTATCATCTTTGGTCCTCACATGCACAAAATGTGCTATTTTACCTCTAAAATTTGAAAATCCCAAATTACATCGTCAGGTGATTGGCACATGCCACTTACACGGCCACTTTTTTTTTTTTTTTTTTCAATTTGTCGTTAATTTGTGAAAAAAAGAAAATTAATATACTTAAATTGTCATTATCAGGACTAAATTTGTCAACCACTCTTACTTACAGAACTAAAATTGCAATTTTCCCTCAAACAACACAACACATTCAAAAGGAAATTATGGGAATGATAAAATTTAGTTTTCTACCTTTTTTCTGTTTTCTTTGGATTCACAAGTGATTGCTTTCTTCAGTGAAGAAACCCAGGCCCTTCTTCTCCCCATTTCTGATCAATACATCATGAGGAAGCTTAAGTAAGAATCTCTAAATTGAGCCAAAACAAGACATCGGAATTATGTAAGTACAACATCGGTGATAATATCGACATGTGTTGTTTCACGTCGGTCACAACGTATTAGTATATTATTGGGCGACACGTAACAAATACATTATAGGACGCAAAAAAGGTTCTAATCAAAATTGTGAACTTGTAAAAAAACATGAATAAGATAAGCTTCCACTAATTGGTACATTGTATAAACATAATGCTATTGTCAGAGTCTAATTTGAGATATAAAAGAGTTTATTAATAATTATGTAGAGAGTCTTCATTGTATATGCATTAATACATAATTAGATTATATTACAAAGCATGTTTACGGAAAATAAATGAATTTTTTTATTATTAGGAATAACATTCAAGATGCCAGATATTATCTGAATTACCGCTAATTGTATCATTGTGTTAGCGATATCATCCTATGAGACATATGAAGTTGGAGAATAACAAATATTGTATGAGAGTAAGGGCTGATTCATAGATACGTATAAGCAGATAATAAGATATATGTATAGGCCGATATTATCGGATATGGCGGATACTTTGAACCTTGATCAGAATGGCAACAATATAACTATAATCTCAGTGAAGAACTGAAAAACAAAGAGAACTTCATAACTCAACCATTTAGCCACCAAATTATCCTCCAACATAAAATTAAAATGAACCCAATAAATTAAAAAAGCATTCTGAAAAAAAATGCAGTAAAATTGCAATTGTTAACATACCAAAAACTGAAAAATCTGCACACTGATTTCTCTATGCAACCAAAGCTTTCTGGGAAGAGAGAGAGAGAGAGAGAGAGGGGTGATGACTCTTGTTTTAAGGAAAACTGGTTTTAACAAATGTTGTCGTGGACAAAATAACGGACAAGGGCAATTTTGGTATTTGCTATTACACAAAACGGCCTGCAAAGGGAATTGGGTGGGAGACATGTCTGGTATGGCCCACCCAAAGTGGGCCTAGGGAGATGTGTGGGCCCACAGCTGATTCTGACTTGTCTGAGGGGAGAGATCAACCGTAGGTTGACCATATTATCTGCAAAATTTAATTATACGTTCAGTCGATTTCAAATGTAATTTATTTATTTTTTATTAATCACATATAAAATGTGTAATTCACTCAGTTGGTGAATTACAATTAAGTTTGGGTAGATTGAGTTTTCTATCGATTGTACCTTATAAGTTGATTCTATGTTGACTCAAATATAAATTATTGAGTTTGACGACGGAACACCCACACTTAAATCAAAAATTGACTCAAATCCAGCATATAAATTTATACGTGTTTGGACTTATTTGGTACTAGCCGATACTAGTGAATTCACTTTTTTTTCTATCGAAAATGAAACTATGGGAAGAAATTGGTATTTACAAAGTGATTAGTGAAAAAAAAGCTTTCACAAGTTCTAGAACTACAACTTAATTGAGCTGGATGTATTCAAGTTGAAGCTTATTAAGTTTATGCTCAACTCATAAATTAACTGGGGCTCAATTTTAGTACTCAAACGCCACCATTTCATAATTAAGTAGGAAGATTGACTTATAAGTGAGAAAGTAGGTTTTTTGAATAGGCTCGACTCAATAGTCTGAATTTTCTTTAACATAAAAATAACAGTATACTAATGATCAATTAGCCAAAGAAGAAAATATTATTATATAGTTTCAAAGTGGCAAAGTTCTTAAAAAGCTCCAAATTTGCCAAAGTTATAAAATAAAGATTTAAGAAAGTGGCAATAATAATAATATAAATGTTCTTGATGGCAATATGGTTGTTCAAAATTAGGTTTGTGATGATGGCAGTATTAATGTCTTTCACATGTTGGTTGATACCACTTATTTCATTTTTCTTTTTTTCATGAAATTTATTTAGGTTAAACTTTTATCAAGTGATAGGTCCATATCCCATGAGAATGATTGATTAGACCATAATGAAATTTACACTTGTTACACGATTAATCCGGATCAATAAAATCAGATTTGGAGTAAAAGTTTACGAGAATGTCTCTTGCTTCAATCCTTCATTGCCCTTTCTTTTCGTTGATTTCTTTTGTTCACTACATCTACTCCGAACAACAAATTAAGGATGTTCTGTTAAGCTATGTTTGGATCGAAAATTTCAATGAGGAAGATGAAAAATGAAAAGGTCTATGGAATAAAGCACAAGGTTACATAATTTAAAGCGAGGAAAATATTTCCACAAGTGGCTTTCTCCCTAATTAAAATCCAAATTTTTTCCATCAAAATTCAAGTACCAAACATAACGTTTTATGTCGAAAGTCTAGAATTGTCCTTCATAAACATACTTTTTGAATAATATAATTTTTTTAATGTATCAATTAGAGAGAAGACTTGGGCCAATTCCCAAATCTTAACTGTCCATATAATGTGACCAACCTCTTCACCTCTTACTTGACAGCCACTACCCCTTGGGATAGAATGAAGAAATAAATTTAAAAAATAAAAATAAAATTCAAGAAATAAATAATAATAGAACAAAAGTAAGACGAAGAAGTTGTTGAGCATATATAAGGATTGACAATGAAATGATTCATGGTTTATCACTATCTTCCTAGAACGGTTCAATTTGGCTTTTCAAATCACTCAAAATTCGAGCTGGTGTCTCGAGACTTTAAGTCCCGATATAAATTCCATTTAAATCCAAACACATGCTTTAAAATATTATATATCCAACGAGTACTCTTTATGACTCATATTAAACAAGAAAATAATATAATTGTTTTAAACTCATAATCAAGATTTTGTTGGAAATAACTTTTAAATTGTTTTGATTATTTATTTCTAACATTATGCATCTCTTTAATATGTTACTTATTCAATATTTGTGGCGTGATTTAATGAAAATTCTACTATGGTTTTATGACATTTTCATAAGTATTTCATCGTCTTATTTGTTTTAACTTTCATGTATGTGTTCATTATGATCCTGAAATTATAGTGAGTTTTGCTATTTACAGAATCCAACACGACTTTTGAATCCCGCCTTGGCTAAGGCTATTTATATATTCTTTTATCATTTAACCTCGAAAAGCTTGCTTATTATTATTGCTGTTATTAACTTTATTATTACGTCATTATTATTAGGGAATTAATATTTGCACTCTTCTATTTTTATAATCACACTCCACCTAACTTTATATTTTCATTCTTTACCAACATACCCTTTTCTTTATTAAACAATACTTGACTTAATTTATTTGATGGACAAATAAGTCTTTCCATTATTATTTGGAATTCTAGTGTTAAAAACGTGAATGCATTTTTTATTAAATAATAATAAAAAATTTCAAATATTATAGATTTAATTTAAAAAATTTAACAACTTAGAGATGGCACCATCCAAGCTCTTTTCATCACTTTCTTTTTATTATTATTATTTTTAGTTTGAAAAAATTTGTGAAGACGGAAAATTCATGAAGAGGGTGCCGTCTTCACAAATTTTATATTTGTATTGTAAATAAAACGATGTTTTAACAAATTCTGAAAAAATTAAATAAAATTCATGAAAAAGGAGCCTTTTTCGTGAACTTTCCAAAAAAAAAAAGAAAGAAAGAAATGAAAACGGCTTGAATGGTATCGTCTTCAAGGTGTTAAAAAATTTAAATTTATAAATTTCTTAAAAAAATCTTTAATATTATTTTAACAAAAAAGCTATTCACGTTTTTTTAAACTAGAATTCTAAATAATGATGGAAAGGTTATTTGTTATTTGTCCATCAAATAAATTAAGACAAGTATTGCTTAATAAATAAAAGGGTATATTGGTAAAAGAATGAAAATATAAAGTAGGGTGGAGTTAAATATAAAAAAGAGGAGTGTGAATATCAATCCCCTATTATTATTGTTATTATCATTCTTTACCAACATACCCTTTTCTTTATTAAACAATACTTGACTTAATTTATTTGATGGGCATATAAGTCTTTCCATTATTATTTGGAATTCCAGTATTAAAAACGTGAATGCATTTTTTATTAAATAAAATAATTTTTTTTAAATATTATAGATTTAATTAAAAAAAATTAACAACTTAGAGACGGCACCATCCAAGCCCTTTTCATCACTTTCTTTTTATTATTATTATTATTTTTATTTTGGAAAATTCATGAAGAGGGTGGTGTCTTCACAAATTTTATATTTGTATCGTAAATAAAATGATGTTTTAACAAATTCTGAAAAAAATAAAATAAAATTCATGAAAAAGGAGCCTTTTTCGTGAACTTTCCAAGAAAGAAAGAAATGAAAACGGCTTGAATGGTATCGTCTTCAAGGTGTTAAAAAATTTAAATTTATATATTTTTTTAAAAAATCTTTAATATTATTTTAACAAAAAAGCTATTCACGTTTTTTTAAACTAGAATTCTAAATAATGATGGAAAGGTTATTTGTTATTTGTCCATCAAATAAATTAAGACAAGTATTGTTTAATAAATAAAAGGGAATATTGGTAAAAAAATGAAAATATAAAGTTAGGTGGAGCATAAATATCAAAAGGAGGAGTGCGAATATCAATCCCCTATTATTATTGTTATTCTAATTCTTTACCAACATACCCTTTTTTTTATTAAACAATACTTGACTTAATTTTGTTTGATGGACAAATAAGTCTTTTCATTATTATTTGGAATTCTAGTATTAAAAACGTGAATGCATTTTTTATTAAATAATAATAAAAATTTTCAAATATTATAGATTTAATTTAAAAAATTTAACAACTTAGAGACGGCACCATCCAAGCCCTTTTCATCACTTTCTTTTTATTATTATTATTTTTATTTTGGAAAATTCATGAAGAGGGTGCCGTCTTCACAAATTTTATATTTGTATCGTAAATAAAACGATGTTTTAACAAATTTTGAAAATACAAAATAAAATTCATGAAAAAGGAGCCTTTTCGTGAACTTTCCAAAAAAAAAAGAAAGAAATGAAAACGGCTTGAATGGTATCGTCTTCAAGGTGTTAAAAAATTTTAATTTATATATTTTTTTAAAAAATCTTTAATATTATTTTAACAAAAAAGCTATTCACGTTTTTTTAAACTAGAATTCTAAATAATGATGAAAAAGTTATTTGTTATTTGTCCATCAAATAATTTAAGACAAGTATTGTTTAATAAATAAAAGGGTATATTAGTAAAAGAATGAAAATATAAAGTTAGGTGGAGCGTAAATATCAAAAAGAGAAGTGCGAATATCAATCCCCTATTATTATTGTTATTATTATTAGTAGTAGTAATAATGACGATAAATTTGATTTCTAGTATTCACAGGGTTTCATGAACTATATGATATCCCCAAATAAACCACAATCTGTGTGCAGAAAACCCTTTTCATAAGCCAATTTTGGATGAACAATCATTCATACAGAAGCTGTCGATATTCATAAGTCACAACACAGATGAGAATCAGAAAATGATCTAATTACTTATATATACAACATCAAAATAAATTATGTACTTGAAACTAACTCCAAATATTATTCGAATTGGATAAGAATCAGTTGACAATAAATCGAACCTTGCTAACCAAACCCTTCAAGATTTTTCCGTTTCATCAGCCTTGGCTCGTTTTAAAGGTGGACTAAATCCACTACCATCCGGTCCACAGTCCTCGCACGTTTCCCGTTCAGATGATCCTTCGTTCTTGTCTCTATGTTCTTGATCATGATCGGATGATTCTGCTTTAACGTTATCTAACGAATGCTTTTTCTCCACGGTTGGCTCGTCTGAGTTTGATGATGAAGTTTTTAATTTTTCTTCCTCCATTTTCCACTGCTGCTTGAATATCATTTCCAGGTGCTTCCCTTGTTCTTCGATTCGCAATTGCAGGTTTCTTTGAATCTGAACGAACATGCTTCACGTAATAAGTCAACAGTAATGATCTGGAGTGCATATTCAAGAAAATTTTGGACCATATATACGGTCCCTCTATATAAAAGGAAAATTATATAAACACCCTGTGACTCTAATTACTTTAAAACACCCTGTAGTTTGAAAAATAACCATAACTAACTATATTACAATTTCACCCCCTGATAGTTAAAACAGATTTCAATATTCACCCCTATTTTCCGAGTTTTCAGGATCTGACAGAGGATGTGTTGGTAATTTGCAATACCCCATGGGGCTCGTGGTAATTACCCATTAAGTTAGGGGCGTGCATGTAATTATCCCTATATAAAACTAAAAAAAATGATCTTTGGACGAAAATGTCGATCGTACATGAACTAACGAGAAAATCTTGTCAAGACCAAAGTTCGATCAAATCATAACTAATCACGTGGCAAGTGAATCACACTTGCATACAGGGGAGAACGACCAATCATAAGACAAGACAGGTGTTGTAAGACTTGCCTGTAATTTGTCGGTGTGACAAACTCGATTTGGACAAGAATTTCCCCAACCAACCTCTTAGAAATTACCAAAGATTATAGAGATTTACTTTCTACAGTAGTAAGATGTAACGGTAATTACGGATAGTAGGAAGTGAAATCATTGTATTCAATACCAATTTGGTGGGAGTGAGCTCAACTATAAAGTTATATTACCTCAAGTTGTTCATGGAGCTGCTTCTGTACTTCCATCTGCAATCTGAGTGCTTCAGTTATTCCCATTGTTCTGCCATTAAAATATTATCTAAAGTTGAGATTCTCAGATTCAATGGCATAGAAATTTATCGATCTCCAAGAGGAGAGATTATGCTGTCTGCCGCTTCATTCATTGTTAACCGACCTTTTCGCTTATACAGAATACTTAATACTTAATTCGTACTACACGTATATATATACAGGGATTGAGCTAGAATTCTAAGTCCTGAGTTCACTTCACATAGGAGGACAATTTAGGAATTTTGAATCTCATTTGCTCTACCATAAATTTTGATATTATAAGCAAGTGCACGGGGCCACCTGTTGTCCACGCCCAAGGCTCGCGAGCCTGTTGGACGCGAGAATTACCTTTAAACTTTATTTCATATAATGAGTGTCATTGCTTCCAAAAGTTTTAGAAACTATACTCTAGTTTCGAACCTTCCGAAAAGAAAAATATGATATGAAAAATAGGAAGCCAGGTGAATATCATGGCGCTACGGGTGTATGTAAGAGATGGAGAGGCCACTTACGTCTTCAAGTCCAGGGATGTCATCTCAGCAACACTTTTCGACTTCTTCTCTGTTGATCCTAAAGTCATAAAGCAACAAAACTAAATTCTAAACAAACACGAGAAGTTGCGCAACAACAATCCAGAATAAGTGGTGAATTAAGTGCCAAGAATCAAGAAATTTGGTCAATTAGTTAATTGAATCTTATTGTATAAAGACCCAGATTAAATGGAATAAATGCGAAAGTAATTAGCAATTTTATGCATGATCATAATTTGAAGGGATAATTACAGGACATCCCCTGAGATTTGCTCCAAATATAGATAGACCCCTCGGCTTTGCAAAATTACATCCATCTTGCCCAACATTTGTTATTATCTTACAGACACCCCTTGTATTTATCTTTCTAGTGGAAAAAGACAATGCCAATCAATTATTTTACACAAATCTAAACCTTGACATAATTATTTTTGTGAAATTTGTAAGTTTTAGGCCCACCGAAGCTTGTCCAAATTTACGATAAGCTCCCCTAAGTTTTGTACAAAAATACACAATCCCTTGCTATATTTGTCAAACTTATACTAATTTACCCTGAGACTTAATATTATTCACCTTTCATGAAATTTTGTAATTATATGGTACAAGGTGAACGAGCAAAAATTAAGTTCCCGCATATCCACCGTATTTAGCTGTAGACACACCTACGTGAAACTTTTAGTCTTGGAAGACTGTAACTGCGCCAATGAGCATTGTGCCAGTATTGGTATCGCTAACATTGTGAACAACAATTAGACCACCCATATCCCACTACCGTAGAGGTCAATTTGAAATTTTAGGCTTCAAGGAGATCATAATTTCGGCAAGGAGGAAGAAAAAATAATCCAACTATAGTCTAAATCCAAAGTTCAAACATATTATCACGGGCTCGAATTTGTAATAAGACATCTGGCTTTGCAAATGGTTTAAATGGTGTTTATGTTTAAGAGTTTTTTTTCTTCTTTTTGGTGAACTATAGGGGGTCTAATTGTAAAATATGCAAAGCTCAAGGAAGGTAATTCTAATTTGATAAACCATATGGAATGTTCCTGTAATATGAACGAACCTCGGGGAGGTTTTTGTACTTTTCAATTAAGGATAAAATAGTCATTTCGTGAAAGAAAAAATGTTCGAGTTTTAACTGCAGTAAGCGCCAAGGACTGTGGATGTGATTTCGGAAACTTGAGGAGGTTTGCATGTAGTTAGACCAAAGCTCAGGGAAATTTATGTAATTATCCTTAATTTTGGATAAATAAAGACAACTAGAGAGACCATATTTCTACCTTCAGTAGTCTCAGATGACTCTGGCTTGTATCTGGCAGTTCTATATTTCTGAATTTTTTAAGGAAAATAGTAAGTACAAAACTTTTCGCCTTTCCACAGCATAAAAACCAAATTCTCAGAAAGAAAGGAAAAAAGGGGAAACAATAATAATAAAATAAAATTCTCGGGACCTGTAAGTGGCTCTTGACATGATAGATAGTCAGTCCTTCGACATTCATGAGTTTCAGGACAGCTTTTGGTGTGGCTTCTGAATAGATAATAGCATAATGTCACTTCAACAAGAATACTAAAGTTTTCGATTTCTAGACTCTTGAGATTATTAAACAAAGTATATTGATGAGAAAGAAAATTACTTTCGCTGCCACCGAGCTTATTGACAGAGTCCACAAAAACTTCATGAAGTTCTGGTGTCCAACGCATTCGTGTTTTGGTCACGGGTGAAGCACAAGGAGAGCTAACTAAAGGACAGTCTTGCCCTCTCGAGATTGAAGGATGATGATTGTGATGGATTTGTTGCTGGTACACTGAGACTTCAGATGGAAATTCCAGCAGCTGGAAGCCATTAACAGTTCCAATCAATTTTCTTTTTTATTTTTTTGAGAATAGAAACAAAACAAGGAGAATAGAGTAAAAGAAATGAAAGAACTGAAAATTGATAATTTGAATCAAACCAAAATCGAACTGAAAAATGGGTCCGGTTTTAGGCACTGGTTAACCGAACCAAGAATCAAATCATATATATATATATATACACTTCCTTTGATTTGGATAGAATTTGCATTTTTTATTTTATCTTTGGTTGGAATTTCGGTTAGCCTCACCTGAACCGAATCAAACCGAATTTAATTCGGTTTTTAACTGAACCTAACCGATCAATTTCAGTTTGGTTCTCAATTTGGATATTCAGTTAACTAAAACTTCGGTTCGGTTTAACCGAGTGCACACACCCACAATTACTAACATGTGTCTCTGAAATGCCAATGACATACGACAAATCTGAATTACGGAACAGCATACGCTGCTAGATTAAATGAAATCTTCATATGGTGCGACATGTAACAAGGAAATAAACATTCAGAGAAGAAAATAAATATAATCAGTTAATTTTGGAAATAATATCAGAAAGCATAAAAAGACGCTATTTAACTATTTCTTGATGTTAACTCAGAGATATTGAATTAAAAGCTGGTAACAGAAACGAAACAAACCTTTACATCCAGATCAGGAAGATTGACATCGACAAGAAGATCATTCAAATTTGAGTCATACGTATCATCAACTGTGATTAACTGATCTGCCCAGTCCTGCCAATCACTTCTCTTAGTATGATCTTCTGGTACAGTTTCTACTTCACCACTCTCGACAGGGATATTGATATCGAGAAAATTCTCAATTGCATCAGTATTCCAGGAAGCATTGTAGTTCTCAAAAGAAACTCCATCGTTCATTGGCTTAGAAATTAAAGGCAAATTTTTTGATTGACTTATATCTGGCGAAATCGAAGAATGATGAAGATTTGTGGGACCCAAAATTTTGTTGTTAGATGGAAGTGTACTATTACTCAGTTCTTGTGCTAAAACGACCCGAGGTGAATCTGGCGACTTGGGAAACTTTTCTTGTGTGCCATTTGATTGTGTTTCACTAGATTTCTTCTTAAACAATGCAGGGGCCATTTTCAATCCATAAACAGGTCTTCAGTATAAGACGATCGGCTGACAGTTTATCTTTGAGCTCATTCCTGGAATCCCCGGGTTTCTACCTCTTAAGATTCGCAACAGTCAAAGGTTGTTTGTTTTAGCATCTGGAAAACAAAACATTGAATCCAAAAATGTGAATAGAATGTGAACTGAGTTTTATGCAGAAACGGCTTCCAACATTGAGCTGAAGCTACAAAATACGAGACAAGGGCAAGTAAACTGATTCAATCACTATGTATAAGATTTTCAACATTCAGAAGAAGCATCTGATATTTTTGTTTTGGTGAAAGGGCGAAAACGAACTCAAACTAACTCCAAATGTAGTACCGCTACTTAAGAAAACTATAAACCTTATTAGCATTGAAGAGGATATTATGTTTGATCATAAATGGAAATTCCCGAAGCATTCATACTCCTGCACATTGAAGCTCGACTAAAAACTAAACTTAGAATAACCATAACAATCACATGTAACGTATCATGCTCAGCTATCTTAAGGACAAACTCAATGGGATCGAACTGCTGACCCCACACGTGGTTGCTTGAAATGTCTCAAGACTCACCGGTCCCGAAACTGGCCAAGAATCACTCACATGAAACAACCAGCATCAGCTTAAGGTGTTGCCATAAGAGGTCATCACTATTGAAAGTCCACACAGAGGTCCTATTAATCATCATTTTCATCATTCCATTTACAAAGTTCTCAATCCATAAGCTCCTAAAGTAGACCGATAGCCGGACTAAAACGGGCAACTTATGAAACATCATAGAGTATACATACTTTTGGTGAGTTAACTAAAAACCCAATTCAGTTCAAGAAAATTAAACCCCAAAAATCACCTAAACCATATCTTTATTTATATATATATACCCTGCAGAAAAAGTATTACATACAAAAAGCAAAAAGTTGTATCCATTTCTGATTTCCCTGCAGAAATCTACCTCATTTACTCTGATTTCACAAATATCAATTTCTTCCAAGAAATTCACGAAAATCCCATTTCAATTCAGGCAAAATTAACACCACAAATCCCAGTTCATTTCAAGGAAAACTAACTATAATTAACAAAATTGTTCAGCACATTATGTATATAAATTAAGAAAAATTAGAGATAACGAAATTGAAGAGAGATGAGAAATGAACCTTTGGGAATAGAGAAGCAGTAGGAGAATAATCTGATGGAACATGAAAAGTCTGGCGGCTGAGTATCTATGTACATTTTTTGCATACAAATAAGACAGTATAATGAATTGATAATAACTAGAGTCTAATACTATAGTAAAGATAATTCAAAATCAAGTGAAAATGGGATGAATGTGATGTGAATGATTGTTGCGTGTGGGTGATTTTGGTGTTTGTCTATTTGTGGATAATGATATTATGGGCCATGGATGCTTAATTAAGGTTAATTACAGAGGATTCTATTTTCATCTATTATGCTAATTTCTTGATTTAATAATGGATAAACACCATTATTGGTTGGTTTAGTTGGCAAGTTGGGGTACTGGTAGGGTCCAATGCATATTGTATTTGCGGCTTTGGAATCATTGTTCAAGGAATTATCAAAAAAGAGAAAAACAAATAGGTAATCATTAGTGAGGGCTATTTGTACTGATTGTGATTACATGAGTCCTACAGGGGTGCTCACGAGTCGAGTTCGAGGTCGAGCTTGTTCGAATTCGAGCTCAAAAAATAAATATAAAAAATAAATTATTATTTTTTAATTAATATATATATTATTGTTGATTTTGTATTTATATATATAATTAAATATAATCATCAATATTTAATAATTAATACATATATAAGATATTATAAAAAAATATATATATTTTTCATTCACCTTCGAACAGGTATAGTTTGACTCGAGCTCGGCTCGAGCTCGAATTTTCTAGAGCTAGAGTCGAGTTTTTTTCGAGCCGATTAAGCTCGTTGCACACCCCTATCTTTGTGGCGTGAATTTGATATCGGCTTATCGTAGTAATTATCTGGTATGCGTTCGAAATGTAATAATGTATTGATTGTTGAATCCTTTTTGCATTATTCATCATTACCAATTGGCCCTAACCACAACATGGAGGTTGTGACCATTGCGGACATTATCGGGCTTGTGAAAAACTAAGTTACTTTATACACGGGTCAACATCGGTCATTTAAGTTTTGGACATTAAGTTCTGAAATTCGACTAATTTATTAAAGAATGATGAATATAGATACATAAAGAATTAAGTTATTCGAGTTCGATCCGTGTTCGCATTAAAGTTCGTTTCAGCTCAATTAAATTAAATCAAGATTAAACACATATCTAGAAAGCTCGATAACAATTTAAATAAAGTTGAATGACACTTTTATTTGGCTCGGCTGAATTAGTTTACAATTCTATTTTGTGAGCATGATTTAAAAAAAAAAAATTATGTTCAAGAAAGTTTGAAATGAACCATAAACTATAACTACCGCTCAGAACTAAATACATATGAAAAATGGAGTTTTTGATGGTTCGATTTGAATTCTAGTTGGTAATTTTCATCATCCAGTTTGATTTTCTAAATGTAATATCAAATATTTTATTTAGAATTTGAAAGTATTTTGTAGCTGAACAACATAAAAAAATATTAGGGGTATAGACATTAAATTATCCAAACTATTCACTTTTTTACAATTTTTTTAATATATATACATATATATATATATATATTTACTTTACATCCTGAATTTCACAAAATTAATTTTTTTTTATATTTGGCATATTCCGACGGAATATTCCGCCATTTTTAGGGACTAAAAAGCAATTTAATCCAAAAAATTGAGGGACATTTTTGTCATTTTCCCTCTAATATCTTTTCTCTCTACTTCATCTTCTTCACGAAAATAACTCTCTCTCACACACACACATATATATGCACACACACGAACACCCAGTGAATAGTGTATACACACACACGAACACACATGAATCACATACACATTGCATATATATATATATATATAACGCACACGCACAAGAAACACACACGCACAGGAAACACACACGCACAGAACACACACACATAGATACACGCTAATCGATATATCGGAGGTGGGTTGAATTTGTGATGTGTTGTGTGTGTGCGAATTTTTGTGTGTTTAACTGTTTATGAGTACTGATTTGGCGGTGGTAGGTGGTGGTGGACGGCGGCGGTAGGCGGAGAAGGTGGTAATGAAGAAGAAGGAGGGAAAAATTGATTTTCTAATTATTACGTTTTTTTTTTACTTAAATTATACTTTTAAATAAAAAATATAATATTTAAAGAGTAAAAGAGTAGTTATCAACGTCAAACATTAACACACCATTTACCCCGTAAAAATAGCATGTGATCGGCACATGAGAGAATCTTGGCGGAATATTTCGTCGGAATATGCCATAATTATTAAAAATGGCAATTTTGTGAAGTTTATGATATAAAATGGAAAAAAACAATCTCTAAAAAAATAAATAGCTCGGAGGGTTTAATGTCGTTACCCCAAAATATTATTTCATAGCAATCCTTTTGTATTAGAATTGGGAATAGGGGTGTAAATGAGCCAAGTCTGGTGAATTTTGCAGGCTCAAGCTCGTCGAGCCTTGTCTTAACAACTCGAGCTCCAACGTAACAGAAACAGGTTGGCTCGAGCTCGCGAGCTTAGGTTCGTGATCTGGAGCCTAGAATTTACCAGTAGATTTAAAAACAAAAAACGCAAAAGCGGAAATCAGTAATACAAGGGGAGTGTTTGCAAACTCTACTGCTTTTAGAGAAGTGCTTTTAAGTGAAAAATAAACAGAATCACTTGAAAAGCAAAAGTGGGTAGTGTTTGCAAAAACAAGTAGAAAATAGAAAAAAACTACAGGGAGTGTTTGCAAATAGAAGTAATTATCAATTAGTTTTTTTGCAGAAAGTACAATATTGCCCCTAAAATAAAATAAAAATCATATTTTCCTACTATTTTTTTAACAAAATACCCCAAAAGACATATGTTTCTGAAATAATATTGATTTTTAAAAGATAGTCAACATATTCTACAAGTGTCCGTCACATGCTCACATTCAATTTTTTTATTTCTTTTATCTTTCTTTTTAAGTTTTTCTAGACCTCATTGGCTTGCAATAAGTATTTTAACAAATATTATAAACATAAAAATAATTTAACAACAAAAATTAATTATTTTTTAATAACAGTACATGATATAAGCTAGGTTGGGAGTTTTGGATTTTCAGAACTCTTGGCCTTGAAATATCTCTTGATTTCATTAATATCCAACTACTAAAATATAATTAATTTAATTTCCAACAAATCAAGTAGGAATCCTAGGAAAGGGATGAACGATTTTACATTAAGAAACTGCTCTCCTGATGATTTTTTGAATTTTAACGCTAGGTTTTTTTTAAAAAAGATTTAGGGACTAATCTGGAAATATGGAAATATTTTCAAGGGTAAAATTGTCATAAAAAATTTATTTTAACTGCAGGAATATAAAAAGCACCTAGAAGCAACCCCTACCCAACTTGGAGCTTTTGGCTTTTGGGAGCTTAATTTTATAGAATCAGAAACAAAAGCAGGATTTGCAAACATTACAAAATTGCTTTTTTTTAGATAAAAGCTCAAAAGTGCTTTTGTTTAGAGTTTGCAAATACTCTCAAGAAAAGGAAAGAGGTTGTTGGATTTTGGATCTCACTGGCGGTGGTGGCTCCAAACTGCAGAGGACCTGATGGTGTGCGATATGTTAGAATAATGCCCTGCGAGCCAATCCTAGATAGACTCTATTTATCTATTCTTGTAATAAATAATTTCGTTTTACATTATATTAATAAAAGACATTTCTTCATCTTATGTTTATATTGTTATAACTGTATGATGAAATCCCTAGAATTCACACATAGCTATGGGGCTTGATATCTCATTGGATGGATATCATAAAACAAGTCTCTAAGGCTGTGATTTATAAATACTGTCCAAGTCATAGAATTATTAAGATGGGACATTGATAATTCGGATAGACTTGCGCCTATGATGCACACTCTTAATTAGAGAATGTCTCATTTTATAGACATTAGTGTAGTTGACACAAATGCACATACGCGGGTGCTTGTTGAGAACAAGTTCACTGATTACCCTGACTGAAGCTTCCTAAATTGGAATTATTTCTATATATGTCGAATTAGGAGTTTCTTAATCACGATAGTGTTAGATTAATTCTTTGACTTGAGTCATCACAGTAATCTTGTATATTGACTCACTGCACTTTGACTCCTGTGCCAGTTCTTTTACAAGGACACATATGGACTGATGATTGGGTGTAGTGACTCGTATATGGAGGTTGGTATTGACAACAAAGGATCCATCACTTGCCTAGATGAACAAGTGAATTTCCTATACTATTCTAAGTGATTTGACTGAGTTAGTCCTTGGCCAAGGCAAGTAAGTAATTAATTAAAAAATGAGTTTCTTGAATTAATTAATCACTACTCATACACACTTGAATTATTAAGATTGAATTTACAAGGATCTCGACCAATAAGATTCCTCGATCCTTAATTCAATTGGGAAATTAGTTGATGGAAGAATCTCACTTGCATGGAATGCGTGATTGGAAATGTTCACTTTGAATCGCCTACATCTAGGTCTTCAAGATAAGTAGCTAGAAACTTTTCTTTGATTTATGGTATTTTATATTTAATGGAGATTAAATAATAAGATGGTTAATTAAAAGTGTTTAATTAATCGAGACAATTTAATTGTCCAAATTAAATCATAAAGGTTATGAAACCCATTACTAGTATGTTGGTGAACCTAAAGGGTCACACACAATACTCGGACAAATCCATTTCTTAGCTAAGAAAATTTAATTCAAAGTAGTTGAGTTAATATATTAATTAATTAGATTAATTAATTAAGACTTTTATTTATTCAAGCGTTGAATAAATGAATTAATTAAGTTGATAAGATCAATTTAATTAAGCTTACGTCAAGAAAACATTTAATTAATTGGAATTGACTTTTAATTAATCTAGTATGGTGGATTAATTATTAAAAGGCTATTTTATTAAGCCTTGGTCAAAAATTTGGTGGAAGAAAATAACTAAATGAGTTTAATTAATTTTCTTTTAGAATGAAATAAGATTTCTTGGAGAGAAAGAAAACTAATTAAAATAGAAGAGTTCTATTTAAAAATTAATTAGTCTTCTATTCTTACATGGAAAATGATTAATGTATAAGAGTTCTACATGGAAGAGAATTACAAGAACCTAGTCCTATATATAGGACATGTAGAGAACGAAAATTGAATGATGACTTTTGAAGCCAAAATTTTTGTTCCTCTTGCATAGAAAATCGTTTCTCTCTCCTTCATATAGTGTTCTTGAGTTCTTGATTATTCATTAAGATCTTGAATTCAAGAATTCTTCCAAAATACTTAGAGAAGTAATTTTTGCTTTCACCTTAATCCCATACACTATTCCTTAGAGTTAGAATAAACGTTTATAGATCAACCTAGCTAAAGATTATAAACGAGTGGGTATCTGGGGTGTGGATCAACTTTAGAGGAGAAACACTTGGGTCTCTGAAGTGAATCAAGAATCCGATCAAAGGCATTTTTGGTGGAGGAAATCGAAATCTTCATCAAAGGGAAAAACGAAGGAGTTGATTCAAAGAACGAGGAACAAGCTAGGGAGCTTACGTTAAGGAAAAAGAAACTCTTCGATTTTTGCGAAAAATCGAATAAGGTAAGATCTTCTTTATTTAAGTTTTAAATAACTAGTGTAGAGATGCGCAAGCCTATGATACGTGATAAGCCCGTAGGATTAATAAACTCGCATGTTTAAATCCTTGAAACTAAAATTTTAATTTTCCGCTATGTGCTTAGTCGGGCTATATGTATATTTCCCAACACGATAGGCAAGGTATTAAATATCAGGATCAGTGTCAATATAGGGGTAGTAAATTTACTGAAATTTTGATGGAAATTTCGAGGATATTCAAAATTTCGATTTCGATTTTAAAGAAATCATTGAAATTTATAGAAATATTTGGAAATTTATAATGAAACTTTGTATAACTTTAAATATCATAATTATTCTTTACATAAATAATATTGTATATATAATGTATGTATAGTGAATTTTGTCAAGTAATATGACTAAAATTTGTGGCGAAAAATATAAAATAAATAGGATTTGAGAGTAAAATAATAACAAAATCTCCTAGGAACTTCATTAAAACCAAATACCACAATCATTTATAGACAATCACAATAATTGGACTCATTCTTATTTAAAAATAAATAATTAAATATTATTTTAAATTTTGGAATATTTTGGGCTTGGTCAAAATTTCAGAAAATTTCGGAAATTTCGGTAGAAATTTAACAAAGTAATTTTATTAAGAATTCGAGATTTCGGGAAATATCGAAAATATCGGGAAATATTGGGAAATATCAGAAAATTTCAATAGATATTCTGCAAAATTGGATCGAAGGTGAGATTTCACTTCGAGACCCCCGGAAATCCGAAATTTCGATCAAAATTTTGAGGTTTCGGAGGAAATTTAAGACCATGTCGATGGGTAGTGGCTAGGTTTCAATCGTTCAAGCTTTTTTCCCTTTTAGGTTTGTTTATTTTTACCTGGGTTTGTTTAATATTAACAAGAAGCTCCTTGGTTTGTGTATGCTTCCTCAATAATCTCCAGAAATCCCCATAGAACAGAGCTTCAAGTCGCTTCACCGGGGGTAACCTCCCGCTGGATTGTCTTTTCTTGGTGAAGGGGAATTATGAAAATAGAATCTCTTTTAAGTTTTAATATAGTTTGGGCGAATAATTTTTAGGGGTAATGACATTTTCCCATCCAAACTATTTGGGTTTTTGCACTTTTGTAAACAAACTTTTATTTTTTGCACTTTTTTATCTGAACTAAACGGGTTTTGCATTATTTTATCTAAACTTGTTTATTTTTTACACTTTCTTATATGAATACACGGATTTTTGCAAAATTTTATACTTTTAGCATTTTTCGGTGGAATATTCACAGGAATTTCATTACATACATCGCATATGACCCTTTTAAGGGTAAAAATGACATTTAATGGAACTTACGGCTCAATATTTTTATTATTTTAAGTTGAAATGATATTTTGAATAGTAGAATTCAAAATACGGAAACCACAACAAATTGTTGTTTCAATTGACAAAATTTTATATTTATTCTTAAAAAGATCACATGTGATATATATGATGGAACCCCGACGGAATACTCCCGCTATTTGGCCGGAAAATGCTAAAATATAAAGTTTTGTAAAAATAAATGTAGTTCGGATAAAAAAATGCAAAAGAAAAAAGTTTGTTTACAAAAGTGCAAAAACCCAAATAGTTTGGATGGGAAAATGCCATTACCCCTAATTCTTATTATTGGTAACTTTTATTAATAATTATAAAATATAAATATATAATATATTAAAAACTGAAAAGCTCGCAAGCCGGACTCGCGAGCTTTGAACAAAGGTAAATGGGCTCGAGCTCGACGAGAAGCTCGAGCTCGAAAGGCTCAAGCTCAAGTCGAACTTATTTCAAGCTCAAGTTACACCCCTAATTGGGAAACGGGAAATTCTAAGACAAACCGGGTCCAACAGAGCCGGTCTGTCTAACACTGTTGGATGCTGATAATTTAGATATTTTTTACCATCTTATCCTTGCATCTAATGGTGTTAAACAAGCCGATTTTGTTGGACCGGATATGTCTTAGAATCACCCGGGAAAGACCCATTGAAGGAGAAGAAATGAAGGGGAGGGGGTGAGGGTCTAAAATGAAATGGAAAATCATAAAACAAAAAGAAAAATTAAGGGTCCGATTGGATGGACGTCTATTTCCCATTTCTCATTTTTTTATAGATAAAGTAAGAGAAATTATTTTTAAGAAAGTAGAGATATGATAAAGGAAGTGTGTTTGGATGTGTTATTTTTACTAAAAAAAGTGTAATGATTAAGTGTGATGTCATATGTTTTTTTTGTAAGAAAAATAATTTTTTTGTGGAAAATTGGTATGGATGAGTTTTGTTTTTATAAGAAAATTTAAACATATTTAAGTTAAACTCATAGATTAAGGCATCAAAAAATATGCAAAGTAGATCTTATTTTGTAGCTTACATCATTTCAAATAAAGATATATAATTATTTTGATGATTATATTAAGATATTGGCAGATAAAATATTTTTAGTTATTGGGTGAACTGTCTACTCATGAATAGTAAAAGTTCTGACTTTCTGGAAAAATTTGAGAGAAATGCCACTTAAATCCATTTTTCAAAGAAATTTGAGATCTTCTTTAGGGAAACTGTGTGCAGCATTTTTTTGGGATATTTTTAGGAGAATCCAAACAAGTGCATTTTTAATTAAAAAAATCTCTGAAAAATCAAAAATTGTGAAATAGCGTGCCATCCAATCGAGGCCTATGAGTGTTTGGAGAAAAAGACTACACTACAAAAATAGGGGGAAAAAACCTAAATAAAGAGAAAAGAATTGGGACGAAGAAAATGACTGAATGGGACTAGAAAAGCACTTTAGGTTTACTCTAAAACTATGATGCATGATACTTCTAAAAATGGCCCCGTGCAGTATTGTATTTGTATTGTATCGTATTGTATCCCGTATGGATACTCCCAGGTACCGTGTCTGGACCATTTTTGAAGTGTTCGAAAATAAAAATTAAAAAAAATTTGGACACAAAATTTGAAGTATCTGCAAGGTATTAAATCTCGGAATCGGTGTTGATATCGGGGTAGTAAATTTACAAAAATTTTGATGAAAATTTAGGAGGGATATTCAAAATTTTAGTTTCGACTTTAAACAAATCATAGAAATTTATAGAAATATTTGAAAATTTACAATGAAATTTTGCGTAACTTTAAATATCATAATTATGCATTTTTTACATTAATAATATTCCATGTATAATATATGCATAATGAATCGTGTTAAATAGAATGACTAAAATCTGCTGTAAAAAATATGAAATAATGGTAGTAAAATAATAATCAAATATCATAAGAACTTCATTAAAATAAAGTGTACCACAATTCTAGTAAAAATCATTATTTAAAACCACATCAAGCTTCTAACAGGATTTTTATGAGATCTTACTTAAATAAATTTTGCATTCAGACCCGAATTTTAATTAATTTATTGCCTAATATTACTTTCAAATTCATATTTAAATTTATTGCTTATTGTTTACATAATTGGTCTTTTATTATCTTTTCTTTTAATATGAATGGTCATTTAACCCTAATTTTTAACTATAAATAATTAAAAAAATTAAAAAATATTTTAAATTTTGGAAAATTTCGGGTTTCAGTCAAAATTTTGATGGATATTTAACAAATATTATTGATGCGGTTTGATTTTCACACCAAGAAAATAGTGTCAAGATAACCACGATTTATAACTTGAATTATGAAAATAAGGATCACTAAGCAATTTATAACTAAAAGTAGAAGAAAAAAGCAGCTATTATTTTTATTGATTTTTTCGGAGGATGATTACAATGAATATAATATTTTTTTAAATACTAGTGAATGTAAAATATACAAGAATCACTCCTCCCATATTTATAAGGCCCCTTGGCCGAATTTCCTCTTCTTTTGGGATTGTTGGAGCTGATTTCGGATAATGTGGAGATGTATGAGGATTATATCCCTATTTTTAAGAAATCTAGTTGATAAGTGATTTGGTCTTCATGGATTCTTTTTAATAGCTATCTATCCTTCCTTGAGCTAGCTAGCTCTCTTTGTTTATCTCCTTAGCTTGCCTCATAGCCTGATTTCCTTTTTATTTTTGTGGAAAGTGATATTTTATGTCCACATCATAAGCCCCCCTACTCTTAAGAGTTTGAAAGAACTTCAAAATTTTAAGAGTATAATTACTCTGAGGCTACCGATGAGCTTTACTTTGAGGTTGCAGACGGGCTTTACTTTGAGAGTACTGCTGATGAGCTTTACTTTGATCCTAGCTAACCCATGTTTCCGAGGCCTTTGCAAAAAATACCTACACACTTTTTGTAGGGCTTTTGCGCCCTCTTGTATTTCATGTAATTTATGTAGTTTATGCCCGAATATTTCACGGGGCTTCCTTAGGGCTTGGTGCTTTACAAGGCTTCCTCTTCTTTTTCTTTTATTATAGATTTTTTCTTTTTTATCATTATTTTTATCTTTTTGTATTATTACTATTATTTTATTTTATTTTGGTGCTTGCGTGTTTACAAGTTTTTTTTTTGATGCTTGCGTGTTTTCAAGTCTTTTCTTGGTGCTTGTTTCACAAGGCTTTTCATGGTGCTTGTGCGTTTACAAAGTGATGGTCCCAAATGACATACGAAAGGGTCTAAAGGGGAGGGGGGTTGAATAGACCCTGAAGTCTTTTTCGACTTAAAAAATTATTTCGTATTAAAATGTAGACGCTTGTCTGAGCATTTACTTGAAGACTGTTTTGATAAAGTTAACTTAGACTCAAGATTTGAATACTATAACCAGATAGGTTTAAGCGTTCAATTCTTTAATCAGGATTAGCACAGCGGAATAATTTTAGAGTCTTCTCTTTTTGAAAGCTTTAGCGTCACAAGTTGTTTCTTAGTTGCTTAACGTTTGATTGTGTTTTACTTAATCAATTTATGCAATGAGATGATAATAAGAAAATTGATTGTAAAGTAAATGACACAATATTTGTAAGGTTCGTTGGGTGATGTAATCCCAACTACGTCCTTCTTCTCCTTGATCACTTGGAGGCAATCCACTAAAATGATTCTCAAAAAATCACACAGAATCTTCTACAATTTAGGGACAAAGGAAGAGATGGATATGGATGACTTGAGGTCCTTGGTCACACAGATTTCTGCTACAAGCCACTTCAATCCTCTGCTTCTGGAAAGACGATCTCGAGCTCCTTGATCACACAGATTTTGGCTCCAATAAAGATCTTCTCCAAGATGGCCTTGAGCTCCTTGATCACACAGACTTCAGCTCCAATAAAGACCTTTCTTCAACAAACTTCTCTTACTCAAAAATACTGTTTGTGGAAGTCAACAATCTTTCTCACTCAGATGAAAGGTGTTGAGGGTTTATTGTAACAGGTTTGTTTGATGTTGGGAAGTTCGAACAACTTGGGATATCTCAATAAGAATTTAGGTTTCTTCTTTGAAAGAGGTTTGAGATATCTGGTGACTGTCTGGAATGTATTTGAGAAGCTTGAAGGATTTTAACTATGGGGTTTGCAAGCTTTTCTCTCAAATTATTTCTCAGCTCTCTTTCACATTTTCGTCTTTTCACACTCGCACAGAGATAGCTGAAGGGTACTATTTATAGAGATTCTTGGGATTTATCCGTTAGACACAATCAGACACGGGTATCTCACGCAGCGCGTCAAATAGTCCCTTTCTGACATTCCTGAAATTCTGCTGGTTCCGATTGGACAGGAGCAGACTTGAACTCTGAAAAGCTAACAGTCTAGTCAAAAGGTGACTTGTCCACAAGTCATACTGTCATGTTACATTTAATGTACTTATCAAGGATTTGATGCAATTTGAATTTATTTCCCGTTAGAAATAAATGACCGTTGGTGATTGCATTTAAGTCCTTTATAACTTGGGTTTTATCCTTCAGGTGAATCTGAAAGCTGGACGCTTGAAATCAGCTGAGCGCTTGAAATCGCTGAGCGCTAGATTCACAAATCCTGAAACAGTTCCTTAGCGTTTGACAGACGCTTGGAACTAATCTTCATCTTCTCTTGACTTCAGATGCTTGAATCTTCAACTTCATCTTTGATAGACTCACCCAGAATTCTATCAGCGACTTGGTATCTAATCCTAAGTCTAAAATCTACAAAGATGAAAATTACAAGCTTAACAAAATAATAAACTTTCAAACGCTTATACATATATTCTATGAAAGTACAAACTTACATTCTTTTGGAGTCTAACATAAAATCCTATCTTGTCATCATCAAAACATCTAACATGAAATTCCTAACACAAAGCTTTATTTTTTATTTTATTATTATTATTATTATTATTACAACTATGATATATACGTTTTTATATATATAGTGCCTGGATTATTTCATAGGACTTTTTTGTTGTCTGATTTTTCACATGACTTTTTTGTTGTTTGGTTTTTCACATGGCTTTTGGGTGCCTGATTTTTCACAGGGGCTTTTTGGGTGCTTGGTTCTTCACAAGAATTTTTCAGTGACTGGTTTTTCATAGGGCTTTTGGGGTGCCTGATTTTTCACAAGGCTTTTTAGATGCCTGGTTCTTCACAAGGCTTTTGGGCTGCCTGGTTCTTCATAGGGCTTTTGGGATGCCTGGTCTTTCACAGGGCATTTTAGGTGCCTGATTTTTCACAGGGCTTTTTAGGCGCTTGGTTTTTCACAGGGCTTTTTAGGTGTAACGAAGATGCTCATGTATTAATGCATAATGAAATGAATAAAGATGCTCATGTGTTGTTGCACAATAAAAGTTTGCTAAGGACAGAGTATAAATAACAATTCAACTACAAGTAATTCATATAACAGAGAATTTTGATGAGCATTAATTTCATTTAACATAACAATCATCAAAAAGACTATCACAAAACTAACTCATCACATAATGTCAGCAAACACATTTATTAATCCTAACATAACTAAACACATCAAAGCAAAGAAAAATAATAACTCAGATCATACACCAGTGATTGTGCAGCTCCAAGAACATACTCAGAAGAGAAGAATCCCATTCAAGTTTTTCAACATGTGGGCAGATTACCCAAAGTTCAAAGAATTGGTGAAGGAAGTGTGGGATTAGAGAATAAAAGGGACTGTTATGTATCAGATTTCTTAGAAAATGCAGAGGCTCAAGAGTAGTTTTAAAAGGCTTAATCAGACACACTTCAGATGGATAGAACAACAGTTAGAAGGAGATAAAGAACAGTTGACTGTACTTCAGGATCAACTACAAAATGATTTGCTTAACACAGACCTTCAAAGGAGAGAAACTGAGGCAAAGGAAAGAGTCAAAGAAAGAACTATTGCAGTGGGAAATTTCTACCAGTAGAAGTCCAAGGCAGACTGGATTAAACTAGCGGATCAGAATACACATTACTTTCATATGTGTATGAAGAAGAGACAATGCAGAAACAGGGTGGTAACTGTAGAAAAGGAATCAGGCAACACCCTCAGAGAGTATAATCAGGTGGTGAAGCACTTTGTAGATGTTTACCAGGCTCAATTAGGGGAGAAGGGGCAGAGAGAGACTTCAAATCCTAAAATTTTTGAGATAGGCCAAAGACTAACAGTGGAGCAACAATTGTCATTAATGAAGCCCATAAGTAGAAGTGAAGTCAAGAAAGCAATATTTAGTATTAAGAGCACTAAAAGTCCTGGACTAGATGGATATGGTAATGAGTTTTATAAAAAGGCATGGCCAGTTATAGGAGAGGATATCACTAATGCAGTTCTGAATTTCTTTCAAAGTGGACAAATGTTGAAGCAAATTAACAGTACCCTGCTTGCATTAATACCAAAGGTTGAGAACCCAGTTAAAGCTACTGAATACAGGCCCATTGCCTGTTGCAATGTCATATATAAATGCATCTCCAAAATCCTTACAAGCAAACTTGTAGAAGTGTTACCTAATCTTATTAGTGGGAATCAAAGTGCCTTTGTCAAAGAAAGATCAGTGGTGGGTCAAGAGCTCATAAGGCAATACAATAGAAATCAAATCTCTCTTAGATGCCTTATGAAAATAGACTTAAGAAAAGCATATGACTCTATTGAATGGGAGTTTATACAAGAGATGCTAGAAGGGTTTCATTTTCCACAAAAATTCACTTGTTGGGTTATGGAGTGTATAACAACAGTGAGCTATTCTTTATCCATTAATGGGGAAACACATGGGTATTTCCAAGGAAAGAGGGGGATCAGACAAGGGGACCCCATTTCCTCTCTGATTTTTGTACTTGTAATGGAGGTGTTAACCAGGGGCTTCAAATCTGCTGCTATGAATAAACAATTCAGATTCCATCCTGGATGTAAAGCATTAGCTCTCACAAACATATGTTTTGCAGATGACTTGATGGTTTTTTTGTAAGGCAACTCCTCAGTCAGTTAAAATTTTATGGGATCAGTTTGAAATGTTCTCATCCACCACTGGGTTGAAAGCAAATCAAGGGAAATCCCAAATTTATGTGAGAGGAGTATCTCAGTCTATTACAAGTCAAATAAAGGAAATTACAGGTTTTCAAGAAGGGTCCTTCCCTTTTAGATACTTGGGGGTACCTTTATCTCCTACCAAGTGGTCTAAAATGGATTGTCAGATTATTGTTGAGAAGATGGAAGCTAGACTTACTGTTTGGGCCTCAAGGAATCTCTCGTATGCAGGTAGAACGCAATTGATAAACTCTGTCTTAATGTCTATGCATGTTTACTGGTCTTCAATCTTCTTGCTCCCACAAGCAGTAGCGAAACAAATAGAGAAAAAAATGTAGAGAATTCCTATGGGGAAAGAAAGAAGAGAATCAGAAGAAGATGGCCCTCTTGAGTTGGGAAACTGTCTGTCAAAAAAAGAAATATGGTGGCCTAGACATAAAGAATTGCAAATTGTGGAACGTGGCTGCCATAGGAAAGCAGGTTTGGACTATTTCTCAGAAAAAGGATAGCTTGTGGGTAAAATGGATAAGTTAAGTGTACTTAAAAGATGGGGACATCTGGGGGTATACTCCACCAATGGATAGTAGCTGGGCATGGAAAAAGATTCACTCAGTTAAGGCTAAAATACAACCAGGGTTTGTGAACAATAGATGGGTTGAAAACAAAAATGGTGAGTATTCAGTGAAAAGTGCTTATGAGTGGCTCCAGGGGAGGGGAAGAAAGTTTCCAGGAGCAAGGATAGCTTGGAATGTGGTAAACATATCAAAACATTCGTTTATTGTTTGGCTTGCATTGCACAAAAGGTTACTAACTAGAGAGAGATTAGGCAAATACATCTTGCTAAATGATTGCACATGTCTATTATGTGATTCTGCTTCTGAGTCAGTGCAACATCTAATTTTTGATTGCACTTGGACAACAGTTCTTTTGGGAAAAACCCTACTGTGGGTACAAGTAACAGGATGCCCAATGTTGTTTCAAAGATGGACAAGATGGGTAGTTTATGCATTTCGGAGATGGAGATTCGAACAGAAAATTGTTATAGCAGCTGTTGTGGGGGTGATTTACAAGGCTTGGGAAGAAAGAAATTATCGACTATTTACACAAGAAAAACGGAGTGAGGATTGGGCAGTGGAAACTTTAAAAAGGGACTTAAGGCTTAGATTTACTAACTACAATAGAAAACATATGAAAGAAAGAGATACAAGATACTTAGATAGGATCCTGTTAAACTAATAGTCTATCTTTTTGCAATAGTGTTTCCTCACACATGAGCAGCTCTTTGTAATGCCATGTGATGTATCGTTGTAAATATTGCTTGTTTGGTTAATGGAATGCTTACCTTACACAAAAAAAAAAACAATTAATTCTTGAGATCCTCCCGATCCTTTGCTAGGTGTAGAACTTTCACAAGTTGTGCACATTCCACGGTCTTCATAGTTCCCTACCATCCATATCCTCGAGCATTTAAGCTCTTTGGCTAAGAATTCGAGTGATGTTATAAGGACCTTCCCATTTAGGTCCCAGCTTACCCACCAGGTTCAGCTTCTTTCATTCTCGCAGCCTTTTCCATGTTCACATACTTTTCGACTCGAGCTAATAGGTTATCAAAATTGGATGTCAGTTTCTTACCTAGAGATCGAAAGAAATCTCCGTCTTTCAATCCCTAGGCAAAGGCATTAAAAACACCTTGGGATTAGCTGATGGAACCTCCAAGGCAGCCGTATTGAACCGTCTTATATTCTCTCAACGACTCATTAACTCCTTGACGCATGTGAAAAAGGCTCAGCGATGTTTTCTGATATTTTTTACTGCTAGCGAACTGATGCAAGAACATCAAGTTGAATTCCTCAAAAGAATGAATGGAATTAGGTGCCAGCTGGTTAAACCACTGATGGGCAGCTCGTGTTAAGGTCGTTAGGAACACTCGACATTTCACTCCATCAGTGTACTGATGAAGTAATGCACAGTTCTCAAATTTCCATAAGTGTTTCGTGGGGTCGGAGGATCCATCATATTCTGTGATATTAGGAGCCCAAAAATTGGCAGGCAAACTATCAGCCAGCACCCGTGGTCCAAAGAGAATCCCTCTTTGTGAGGAGGGTGCATTTCCATCCATGCGTTGCTTCATTTCTTCTTGTAAGTTTTCGAACCTTTCTCTCATATTAGCTGGGGGCTCCCATGGATATTATGATGTCCTCTGTGAGTAGCTCCCTGTGGGCTATTTCTAGCTTCTTGTGTCCAATATATCTATTGAGAAGGTGCAAACGAGGTCATCTGTGATAAAAAAAAGGCCTTCCCAAATTATATGAGAAAAACTCTGGGGAAGTGTTCCTTAGAGCCATTGGTGAGGTAGTTACCACATTTATTCTCGGAACGATGGGTGGCAACGCTCCCATAGTTACTGACTGGCGGGCATACCAGGCCGGTTCAGAGGTAGCTAGTGAAAATCCTCCAAAATTAGCTTATGGAAATGGCAGGGTAGCTGACCCTGAAATAGGCAGAGGGACAACTGATGGCAATCCTCCTAAGCTAGCTCCTAGAGGTGGCAAGATAGCTGATCCTGAGATAGTTGAAGGGACAGTTGATGCCAATCATCCTAAGCTAGCCCATGGAAGACCCTGAAATAGGCAGAGGGATAGCTGATGGCAATCCTCCTGAGCTAGCTCCTAGAGGTGGCAAGATAGTTGATCCTAGGATAGCTAGAGGGACAGCTGATGGCAATCCTCCTAAGCTAGCTCCTGGAGGTGGCAAGAGCTGGTCCTGGGATAGCTGATAGAAGTGGGGTCAGAGCCACATCCGGTGGCAATGCTAATGATAGAGAGCCATTAATTTGGAACATGGATGTCACTGCAGCAGCAAAGAGACGTCCCCATTGTTCAGACGGAGAAGTCACACTTGTAAGTGGGTTTAGAGCTAACCGAGCCCCCAGTGGTGTGAGGGATAGTTCAGTCTCCATCCTTCCTTGTTCCCTTGACTGATCTACTCGACCAAGGAGCGTATTTTCTTGTCATAATGGCTCAAGATTTGCCACCTCCATCACTACTGATAAAACCGCCCCCAAATGGGTATTAATCATGGTCGCCGGAGGCTTGTGTAGAACAGGTAAACCATATCATGCGCTCCTTGTCGGCGCGTGTAGACCCACGGTGGTGGGACATGCGGATCCAGCGGTGGTGGTAATCCCGAGGTCACCAACCTGCCCTCGGGCTGAACTGCTGACTCTAAAAATGGTGGTGATAGTCCCCCCGAGAGGGGCTGGATGACAGAACTAAGCTCAATGCCGGTTTCTTGGGAAGAAGCCATTTAAAGTACCTCAATCAAATCTAACAGTTTTGCGCAGTTTTGGAAAACTCAGCTTATCTAAGGCTATTCTCCTCCACTCTCTACGAATTTTATATGGCTGAAAATAAAAAAGAAAGACCTATGATTATAGTGAAGATGTCGGGACCTAATTCAGAAGTATAAAGGTCCGAAAATATTCACCAATATGCCACATAACTCGGCCCAGGACTAGTCTGCGTAGTTATGGTGAAAAAATTGTAAATAAATCTACGAATCTCGGATCCAATCATGGTCAACTGGAATGGTAAACTCACAGGCATACCTACAACTTCACAGAAGGAAGTAATCCAGATTCGGCCTTGATTGTTCGCAAAATAGCGCTCAAAGACCCTCACGCGTTTTGCTCAGAAATTCCCATAGACGACGCCACTTGATGCGGTTCGATTTTCACACCAAGAAAATATTGTCAAGCTAACCATGATTTATAACTTGAATTGTGAAAAATAAGGATCACTATTATTTATGATTAACAGTAGAATTAGCAGTTATTATTTTTATTAATTTTTTGGAAGGATGACTACAATGAATATAGTAATATTTTAAGGACTAGTGAATGTAAAAAATATAAGAATCACTCCTCCCATATTTATAAGGGCCCTTGGCCGAATTTCCTCTTCTTTTGGGGTTGTTGGAGCAGATTGTGGATAATGTGGAGATGTATTAGGATTATCTCCTTATTTTTAGGAAATCTAGTTGATAAGTGATTTGGTCTTCATGGATTCTTTAATAGCTAGCTATCTTTCCTTGAGTTAGCTAGCTCTCCTTTGATTATCTCTTTAACTTGCCTCCTAGCTTACCTCTTTGCCTCCTAGCCTGCTTTCCTCTTTATTTTTGTGGAAAGTGATATTTTACGTCCACATCAATTATTTTAAATTTCGGAAAATATCAGGTTTCGACAAAAAATTCAGGTTTCGGTCAAAACTTTGGAAGATATTATGTAAAATTGGATCGAAAGTTTGATTTCACTTCGAGACCCCCAGAAACCCAAAATTTTGGTGTTTCAGGCGAAATTTAAGACCCTGAGTATCAAACAGGCCTTGGATACCAAGTAGAGTGTTTTTTTAATATTATTTTTGGACTAAAAAAAAAGATAATAATTTTGGTCTTTTTTTAAAAATTAACACATAAAAGTTAAACAAATGACAAAGAAATCTACATAACTAGACAAAAATTTATTTATCAATGAATTTATCGAATCATATATATTTTTAAATATTATACATGCATATATATGCACGTATCCTCGGCGTATCGTATCTTAAAATTTTGAGATTTGTCGTATTTTGTATCTCTATCTTCGTATCCGTATCTGTGCATCATGGCTCTAAAATAATATTGAATTTGTATTGTACTTGAAATTTGTGTATTAAATTTAGTAAACATGACAAATATACATTTAATAAAATATTTTCTTAAGTTAGCATTTATATGTATTATAAATACAAGCGAGTTGATATTAACACTCTTAAAAGTGATAATCATAAGTTAAATCCACTTTATTTTTAATCAAATTACCAAAGTGTTCTTGTATTATTTGACACAAAATTTCTCTTAATATGTAAGACAAATATAACTTTAACTAAACTATTCATCTTTTTTACTGTTTATCTTCTCATTTTAATGTTTAAACACACCACACAATATATACCGCAACTTTAGCGTAATTTTTGTTATTTTAAATTATTGTTTTATTTTACTTTTTTTGCCTAATAGATATTGAACTTCATATGTGCGTAAAAAATCTTGACTTGATATAAGAAAGTTAATATTTCTATTTTAGATAAATATTATTGATAACTAATATTATTTTTTGCTTAATATTTGATCCGATGCAAAAATATTAAGTAAGAACTTAACCCGATGTAAGAAAACTTGACCTAATTATAATTAATGTATGTAAGAAAGCTAATATTATTATTTTTTAATATTATTTTAAATATTAATAGTGATGTTCAAACATTATAAATGTGACGATAGATCTTAAAAATGATAAATAGTATAGTGAAAGTTATATTTGTCTTACATATTAAGAGAAGCTGTGCGTTTAAATAATACATTGACATTTGGATAATTTAATTAAAAATAAAATAGATTTGACGTATTATCATCACTTTTTAGAAGTGCTGATAGCAACTCCCTAAATACAAAATAATATAACATTATTATGCACAATAAATCCAAACTCCGAGAGGATGACTGTAGTTTCTCTGCCTATTATTATCCCAACATTTTTTACGTTAACCAAACAACTTCCCGGACTATATATTGTTACAATTAATTACAAGCAACCAAAACTTAATTTATCGTAGATATACGAAATAAGTAATGACTGCCAATTATTATTAGGTTAATGAGGTCTTAGTCAAAATAGTGAAATTGAGCTCATTGCGTTTAGAAGTTTTGTCACGTCCCGAACTCGCGAGCCCGTTCAACACGAGAATAAATAGATTGTAATAAATCATGCTCTAGAGGTGGGGCTTTTTTCGAGTTTAAGAGTTGGCCCTTGCACATATAAAACTTTGTCTCGAGAGTGCAAGAGGTGACTCTCACGTGTGTAGCAATTTGTCTCGCATAACCCTTAGTTTCCTTTTGCCTAGCGATCGGCTTTGACGCCATTTTGTCATGCCTCAGACCCGTGAATCTGTTGGACGCAAGAATTGGCATAAAATTTATGGAGTACACCCTAGAATTAAGCTCTTAATTGCTTGGTTAAAATAGATACAGATGAGTAGCCTTCATTTATTCAATTCTTTTTCAATATATGATAAGGCATCACATATTGTATTACTTAGCTGTTTCGATATTATATGATTCAACGTAATACCGAGTGATGTCATTGAGTTTAACTTCTTGATCAATGTAGCACAGTCACCCTCGACTTGAATTCTTCGCCACCCCATTCGCCGACTGAATCGAAGTGTCTCCACCACTGCCAAAGCTTCCACCTATTCTGGGTAACTAAGATAGGCCGAAACCCTGTACCCCATGCTAGACACCTCCCGTTATCATCTCGACCAACCCAACCAAGACCTGTCCCGTTACAACTCCGAAAAAGTGCTCCAATCAAAATCAACTTTAACAATACCCACCCGTGGGGTAACCCATCTTATATCTTGCGCATTCCTCGTACTCAACACCTCCAATGCAATATCTCCTTTAAAAGCCCCAACCATGGATCGCGCCACATGATGTAGTAAGATATCAGGTCGCATCGGCTTTTGTCCCATCAAAGTATGCTTGAGTTAATAAATGCTGTTTTTATGTTACCTTTCAACTTATCATATTTTTGTTGTTTTCTTTTAAATGTTTGACGAGAGAGAAAAAAGGAATGCATCTTATTATTCTGTAAAATATAGAATGAAAATTACTGAGAGAGAATAAACAAGGCAAGCTATTTATACTAAGGCTAAACCGACTTAACAAAGGAAACATAATACTAACTAAACTAATACATATATTGAAATTAAATATCTTCTAATACTCCCCCTCAAGTTTGTTGTCCATATAAGTCAAGGACACCAAACTTGTTAAGAAGATATTCAAATTGTAATTTCCCCAAAGCCTTTGTAAGCATGTCTACTGGCTGTTCTTGGCTAGAAATATGATGTCCCTTCTTGAATTTTTTCTCTTATAAAATGACAATCAATTTCTATGTGCTTGGTCCTTTCATGGTATAATGGATTGGATGCAATATGTATCACAATACAACTTAACTAGAGAATTCTGTTTAATCCCTAAATCTTTAAGCAGACCGACCAACCATATGATCTCACTAATAACAGTGGCCATAGACCGGTAACCTGTACTCTGCTTCTGCTGATGATCTGTATACCACCTTTTGCTTCTTAGTTTTCTAGGAAACAAGTGATTTCCCAATTTGAATAGCAAATCCTGTAAGTGATCTTCTGGTCATAGGGTAGGCAGCCCAGTCTGAGTCACAATACCCTCTGAATTTTAAAATTTTCATCTGAAGACAGTAATAAACCTAACCCAGGTCTTCCCTTCAAATATCTCAACATTCTTGTCATAGCTTCCATGTTAGATCTCTTGGGCTGATGCATGAACTGACTTAGCATTTGGACAGAATAGTTGATATCTGGTCTAGTCATACAGAGATAAATCGACTTCCCAACAATTTTCTGGTAGTATGCAACATTCTCTACCACAAGATCATCTTCTTGAGAATTTACACATTTGTCATAATCTGCAGCAATCAATTTTGTATTTTGCTCCATGGGGGTAGTCAATGGCTTACACCCAAGCATATGCATCTGTTAGAAGGTCTAAAGTGTATTTTCTTTGATTTAAATAAACTTCTTTTGATGATCTTGCTATTTCAATGCCCAAAAAATATTTTAAATTTCCTAAAACTTTCATAAAGAAATTATTTTTCAAATAATTTTTTTAATCATCAATCATCTCATTATTAGATCATGTAATCAGAATATCATCAACATAAACTAAGAGAATGACTAGATCACTCCCCCTAAATCTTGTGAACAAAGAATAATCATGTTTTGATTCTGTAAAATCTGTCTTTAACATTCCATTGTCTAGATGCCTGTTAGGCCATATAGGAATTTTAGTAATCTACAAACTTTACCTGTCTCCCCCTAATTGCTAAAACCCAACGGAACATCCATATAAACCTCCTTAGAGAGATCTCCCTGCAAAAAGGCATTAATAACATCCATTTGGCACAAAGGCCAATTTTTAAAAGTAGCAAGAGAAATGACAGTCCTCACAGTAACATGTTTAGCCACAGGAGAAAAGGTATCTATGTAATCCAGACCTTCTTGTTGGGTATAACCTTTGGCCACAAGTCTGGCTTTATATCTGTCTATTGAGCCATAAATTTATACTTAATTGCATAAACCCATCTACAACCAATAAGAGTCTTATCTAGAAGCAAATTGACTAATTCCCATGTTTTATTTAACTCTAAAGCTTTAATTTCAGAGACATCATCACTGTTGTGTAAAACATATGGTTGAACAAAATCTTCATAGTACTGATGAGATCCAAGGTAGAAGAATTATGAGAAGTAGAGGTGTTGGACAAAGAAAAAGAAATATATTTTCAAGAAAAATGACATCTTTAGAGAACAAAAAAGGTATTGGTGTTCAAATCCAGGAGTTTATACCCCTTTTGTGCAGCTGCATACCCCATGAAAACACAAGGTTTTGATCTAGGTTGAAATTTGTCTGGTTGTGGTAAAAATTTTGCGTAACATAAACAACCAGAAATCTTTAAATGAGAGAAATTTGGGTTTTTATTACGTAATACAGTAAAAGGGGTTTTGCCATTTAGTAAAGGTGAAGAAGTTCTATTGATTGTATAAATGGCAGTCAAAATACATTCTCCCTAGAATTTAATATGAATATGTGATTGGAATTTCAATGCCCTAGCAACATTTAAAATATGTCTATGTTTTCTCTCAACTACACCATTTTGTTGAGGTGTATAAGGGCAAGAACTTTGATGCAGAATTCCTAAAGAATAACAAAATTGTCTGCATTCATGTTTGAAAAAATCCCATGCATTATCTGTTCTAATTTGTTTCACAGTCATAGAATACTGATTATGAATAAAGGCAAAAAACCTTTTGTAAAATGGGAAGGACATCAGATTTATAGTGCATCAAGAAAACTCAAGTAACTCTAGAAAAATCATCATCAACTGTAAGAAAATATTTTTCATTATTATAAGTGGGTTCTTTATGTGGTCCCCACATATCAATGTGCAACAACTCAAAAATAGAATGAGTAACACTTGTTCTTACAGGAAAGATTGTCCTACTATGTTTGACAAGAGGACAACCAAAACAATGCATATTTTCAGTATTCATTTGATCCCTATCTCAGGTAAAAAGGAAAGTCTACTATAGGACATATGTCCAAATATAAGATGCCAACGAGTGGCTTTGTCATAATTAACCTGACTAATTATTCTAGATGAAACATTATTACATCTGGGAATATTCCTTTGAAAAGAATCTGATATCGAATTATCTGAGAAGGGCTCTAAGTAGTAAAGACCATTCTTATGTTTGTCAATCTCCTTTGCCTTGTCAGTCCAAATATCCTGTATCAAGCAAAAATTAAGATAGAAACTAATGAAACAATTATTTCATTTGTGAATTTAGAGATAGACAAAAGATTATATTTAAAAGCTGAGATATACAGGACTTTGTTCAAAGTAAAATCATTATTAAGTTTATAATATCTCTCACATGTGTCATTAAAATTGTTTGGCAAGTTGCACCCTAACCCCATTTGATATTAAGTTCACTATGTGAATGGAGAAAAATGAAGGGCAAAAATGTCCAAAAAATTTATTTTCTGGCTCTGATACAATAGCAATAATAAACAAATTTCAATGACAATAAATTCCCTTGAATTTCTAGGTTTTTTTCACACAAATCAAAAAAATATTGGGAGGGGGGTTTCTAAATTGTCATGAGTAGTTGCAAGTTAAGTTGTAAATAAATCGAGTTGAGGCGAACAAAGTGTTAGTTTATGTTGGGAAATCGATTCGAAATCGAACCAATATTGGTGCGCAGCGGAATTAAAATAGAGACCTAATTCTTATGCGCACATGCATGATATCAAAAAATAAATCATATATACATAATATGCCTAAAGTAATTAATTAAACACTTTAATTAATAATTATTACTATTACTATTGCCTAATTATAGCTAGCAATTAAAAGACTACTTAATTAAACACTTTAATTAAAAATGATTAATTGCATCACTATAAAAGCAATAATAAATAAACAAGAAAACATACCTTACACCGAAAATTAGAACTCGCCGGTAGAAATCACCTCAATCGAAAATACTCCTTCGTGAAAGGAATCAGAGCTCGTTCACTGCAAAGCCTTCTCCACAATGCCCTCAACAAACCCCGGGAGTGTGGGCTCCCATATATATACTACTAAAATAAAACTCCTTACGAGGAATTTCATTTTCTTAAAGCTAGCTTGTTCTCGTATTAAAATTATACAAAAACTACTTGCTTTCAAGTTATTGTTTTTGAACTTACATGTTACACCATTTAAATAGTGCACAACATGGATGAAACTTTGTTAAAGTTTCTATGTGGGATGCCCTTTCTAAATTATTTTCTTCAACTTCCCTATAAACCCCTTTATATAGGGAGAAAGGGATGAAAAACCTTGTATTTAATCTATGTGGGATGCCAAAACCAAGAGAAGGAAAAACAAGGGGTAGAAAAAGAAGAAAAACCAAAACTTTTGTTGGTGCCAGCACGCGCGCATGCAGTTTACGCGCCACACTTTTTTTTTTCTTTTCAAATTCTGGTTTCCTTTTTCCTTTTGTTTAATCAAGTGCCATTCATTAAATCACTATTTAATTAAATATCCTTTCCAAACATATTTTCCACATTAATTTTTCACCTAAGTTCAAACTTATCCATCTAATGGATTCTTTAGTATTTATTCGTAGAGTTTTAATTTGAGGCTTGCGAAGGGAATTTAGGGAAAATTAATTTTTAGCTCCAAGTAGATTAAATCAAATTATCATCACATGATAATATTTAATACTATTTAACAATATTTAATTCCACTAAATAAATATTGTTGCATTCTAAAATTAACTTCAATTTATTCTTGAGTTCCCATTCTTTCATAAAGAAATATTCCATCAACTCCTTTATTGAAATATCCGTGAAGAAATAAAATTAAGACTACTATCATTTTATTTTTCACATCTTATCCTATAATGCTCAATTTGCTTCTTATCAGCTTTCCAAACGAAAAACTATTTTTCATATAATTTCAGTGAAGTGTCACTTGAAATACTTTGGCCAAAGTTTTAAAAAAGTTGAACATTGCAAATCCATTATAGGGGATATATCTTATCTCTTATGGATATTATAGATTCCATATGAATGTCCTTTCCAATCACATTTTTATGTCATTATCCAATGTATAAAGTATATTGGTCCCCGAAAATCTCACTTTTGAATACATCAAAGCAATGTACACTAGATGCATTACTCAACGACAATCATAGGATTAAGAGTTATTGTTCAAAATTATTTATTTTCAATAGTAGTCAAAATAAATAATTTGATTGGTCTGGTTCAGTGTTTCAATTTAATTGATTTACACGAATATAGTATATATGGAATCCCTATTCACATGATGAAGACAAATAATCAAAAATAGCATAATATAGTCTTTAGCAGATAAGATGTTCATTCTTATCACCGACTACAACCCACTTATAATAACATATGATACACATAATCCAAGTCTTTCATGGAACATCACTTCCATTTGGATTCTCATATGTAATTATGGACTGTTGGTCCCAAGTGGTATACGAAAGGGTCTAGAAGGGGGGGGTTGAATAGACCCTGAAGTCTTTTTCGACTTCTTAAAAATTCGTATCACTTTGAAGTATTTGAACGCTTGACAAGTTTAAGCGCTGGATGTAGCGCTTGAGAAACGTTAACTTAGACTCGGTGACTTCAACACTTACCAAAGTAGGGCAGAGTTTAGTCACTAAATCAGAGTTAGCACAGCGGAAGTATTTTATAGCTTAGCGTTCGGTTAATTAATCGAAAGTAGTCGCTTAGTTGTTTTAAGACTTTATCAGAATGTATGCAGTATGAATAGTAAAGCAGTAAAACAATGAATGCTTAAAGAGGTAAATGACACAAGATATTTGTAAGGTTCACTGGGTGATGTAATCCCAGCTACGTCCTTCTTCTCCTTTTATCAGGGAGGTTTTTCCACTATGATGATTATCGAAGAGTCACACAGAGACTTCTACAAGATAGAGGGAGATTGGATATGATTTTGGAACTCCTTGGTCACACAGATTTCAGCTCCACTAAAGATCTTCTATCCCCTTGCTTCTTTCACTCAGAAATGGTGCAAGTTACTCTTGATCTCGGAACTCCTTGGTCACACAGATTTCAGCTCCAATAGAGATCAACTTCAACAAGCTTCTTTTACACAAAAATATTGCTTGCAAGTCAACCAGCTTTCTCACTCAGATGAAAGGTGTTGATGGTTTTGGTCACGGGTTTGTTTGTTTTTGGAAAGTTCAAACAACTTGGGGATATCTCAATGGTAGTATATGTTCTTCTTAAAAAGAGATTTGAGATATGGGTGACTGTGTCTGGAATATTTGTGAAAAGCTTATATGGATATTTGGCTATGATTTTCAGTAAGCTTTTCTTTCAACAAAGTAGGTATGTTTGTGTGTGTCTGTCACTTTTCTTGTTTGTTGAAAGAGCTATTTATAAGGTATTGGTGGTTTTTGTCCGTTTGACATGGTTGGAGTCTCGTTTCCCCAAACATTCCTTGAGTTCAGACATTTCTAACTTTGGGTATATTTAATTGGTTAGGCATGGTCTTGGTTTCATAAATCTGACAGTCTAGGTCAAAGATATGGCTTGCCCATAAGTTATAGTGCTTATATTTTAATAGCACTTATCCGACTTTTAATGCATCTTGTCTTATTTCCGTTGGAAATAATTCGTCCGTTTGATTCATGCATTTTTAAGTCTTTGGATGGTTTTGGGTTTGAGTTTTTCAGGTTACGTTCTTTGTAGGTTGTGTTGGTTTAACCTTTTTGGACGCTTGCTGAAGAGAATAGTTATTCTCGTGTATTGGACAGACGCTTGGACTGATCCTGACTTTCTTTTCTTTATTTCAGACGCTTACTCTTCAATCTTGTCTTGATGGTCTCACTGAGAATTCCGTCATTTTACTTGATGTTGAGTATTCGGCCTGAGTTATCCATTCGTAGTTTGAGCACTGGGATAATCCCTAAAGCGTTTGGCGGACGCTTCAAGATATCTTTATCCATTGTAGCTTCAGACGCTTGATCTTCACCTTCATCACTTGGTAGACTCACCCAGAATTTTCCTAAGTGTTTTAGTGTCACATACTTAGTCTAAAGAATTCTACAAAGATAAATACTATAAGCCTAAGATAAATAAGCTTTCAGGTACTTATACATAACATTCTATGAAAGCTTTTACACTTTTCGGGGTCTAACAGGAAGTCCTATTTGTCATCATCAAAATATCTAATATGAAATTCCTAACATGGACTATGCCTACCTCATAAGACATTTTAATAATACTCATAACTTTATAATGTATAATTTATTTATTCATAATAAATACATTAAATAATTGGATTTTAGGGCACATCCCTAACAGTTTAAGCAAAAAAATATTTTCAAGTTAGGTTTGTTATATGTTAATAAACTGAGCTCTTAATGACCAATCTTGAAATGAACATAAAGTAGTTTGGTTTGTCTTTCAACATAATTTCAAGATATCTTGACGAATGGCAAGAGTCCTTTTTATGAAATTTACTTTAGAATGAGAAATTTGATTCATGGTTACTAGATAGAAGAAATTTTGATCTCATTAACAACAATGGTAATGCATTAAAAACTCACTTTTTCGGACATTGTTGCCCTTGTTTTTTGCAGCTGGAACAGTGAATTTAATTCAAAATAGGGTCAAAGTGCAACTTGACAAGGAATCCTGATTTCAGGGTGCAAATTGAGTATGTTTATTTTTTGGGGTGGAATGTTCCAAAAATCACCATTTTTGGTGGTGCAAATCTCGTTTTACCGCTTTGAAGTTTATCAAGTCGATATAGTATGCTTTTTGCTGCTTTATTAATTAAGTTAGGTTGATTATAATTTGGCCAGCAAATGAACATGATTTGGATTGCTATACTTAATAGTCTCGCGTTTGATATTTTCTTATTAACATATGTAATGTACATGCAGTCATAGGCGAAATGAAAATGAAAACTGATATTAATTAATTTCTACTAACTTTATAAGCTATCAGAAAATGGAAAAGAGTGAATCAATCAATTCAGTAAGTTAGAACTCTATATGCATTGATGAAATGCATCCACCGACTATGGCATATCTGCATATTTGCATGAAAGGGATGCGTCATCAAAATAAAAAATTCAATATACAAGATACCATTATAAGCTTTTGACTATTGTCCAAAAGTTTTGAACGTGACTTCCATGTACTTATTAATACTGCTTTATTTTTCTGTCTTTTTATTATATATAATACTGTATTTTCTTTTTAATTGAGGAATGCACGTTGTTAGGATCGAGCATTTATCATTGGGCTAAAAGCAATACGTTTTAGCCCAGCGATAAGCGCTTGATCCTAACAATTGGTTTCAGAAGAAGGTCATGAGTTTGAGCCTCCTAGGCTGCCACGGGGGTTGATTGTGGATATATCTGTAAGCAATGTGATTGTTCGTTATAGTAGCGCCACCCTTTGACTATGAAGCACTGTGAGTGTGTTGGGCCTTTGCCCCCCATGGCACTTATATGGGCGCAATCAGCTAATTGTCATCTGGTGTTTTGCGTTGCTAAGTGTATAGAGAAATAAAGTTGCGCCTCTGCTATCAACTATAGCTTTTAGTTCAGTGGTAAACGTTTGATCCTAACACGATCTCATCATCGAGAGAAGCATAATTGGTTCTAGTCAAAGATTTTTTGTTGCTATATTCTATTGGTTATTTGAGTTGATTTAAAGGTTGATTTGTTCTTATGGAGTGTCATACTCATACGTAGACTAACTTTAATACCAGGTTCATGGTACTGTTGTTACTTTTCCATGTTATAATGAATAAAATAGGTAAATAAATAATAAATGAAATTCTTATACACCTGAATTACTAAAGGTGATATTTCTTGAACGGCTACTTTCATATGTGTAGTCATAAGCCACTGTCTCATATACATGCTTAAATGCTTATTTCCATAAAGAGTTACATATTCAGTAAATAGAGTCTTTAAGACAATTAATTACATATTTATTTTGAGGGAATTAATTATATATTTATGAGGCATTATGTCTATACCAGGTGCTAGTTTACTGCCGGTTGTACATATTAACTCAAGTACTCAGGCTTTGTATAATTTTGTTGTGAGATGTATAACGATTTATTGCATGACTATTAATTATCATTTGGAGGTTATATTAATATGTCTTTATATCTTTGAGAAGACAATGAGGGCATGTTATTACTGTCCCACGTATGAAGACGTGATTAATTTATCATTGGTAAGTTACAAAAGTGATATACCAAATTATATAAACGTCTTTTGTCATTTCGTATATGGAACATATATTATATATGTACATCGTAAGACCTTTAGATTACCTCGTTTACGAGGGTACGAGGCAGATTAGCAAATAGGTCTCTAATGCAATAATATTTGCATTACACTCCAAGATCCGAGTGTTTTTAATAGTCCGGGTAAGGTTGACCCATGATCCGACCCTACGATATGCAATGAAGATCGTCTATTAAGTACACTTGTTAGACATTCAGTTTGAGATGTCCCATCTGTAATTCACTCTACAGTACAGAAACTCTATAAATATCTCCATTTATTGAGTTTCAAGGATGGATAATCTGAGCAATAAATACTATGAGGCATACTTTGCTTAGTTCACGATAATCCAAAGACTTAAGAGTATGATCCTATAATATAAATATTAGATGCCTTCGTAATACGAATCATAGATATTACAACAACCTTATTTGAACTACGTTTAGACTTGATCCCTGAGAGGTACGTAGGCAGCTTGTTAGTATCTAAGTGCAGTCTATAATCTTGATATTACATTCGTCAGTCCATATACGAGGTCATCTTGACTGGAGTAGTGTAGGATAGCAACCAACCTAGATCAGTTGGTGTCGTCTGTGGGAAACTACTCAAGGGTCGTTGAAATCAACAATAGTGATGGAAGGAGATAATCAGAAGGAGAAACATGTTTGTATTGAGGACTCGGTGTATGCTACGCCAGTGAGGGAAGCGGGAGATCCCAGTGAAGGAAAGATAATGCTGACGAGAGGTGAGTTAGATAAGTTGATACAGGAGCGGGTGGATGAGGTGTTGAACCGCCTCATGGCATCAGGATCGGTAACTCCAAATGCTCAGAGGGTGCCTGTAACACCTTTGGCGCCTAAGAGGCTATTTCAAGGACTAGAAGGAACAAATCCAGAGCTTAAGAAGAAGGGTGGGGTTGTTGCAAGAGCGCAGTCTGATGAAGAGGTGGATAGTAGGGCAGATGTATGTTCGGAGATTTGACGAGAGAAACAACTTGTTCAAGAAGAAAGGGAAAGGCCGACATTATCGAGGGCGGAGATTGATGATATGTATGAGAAGTTAGACAGGGTAAGTCGTAGACCGGAAGTTCCTCGACCAAGGTTCAGGCCCGTTTCAACTTTGATGGCCAGGAATTCACCATTTTGTGAAAGTATAGTATCTGAGGAACCCCCAAGTTCGTTCAAAGCTCCTCTTTTGCCTACTTACGATGGAACGGGTGCTCCTGAGCCGCATTTGACGACATTTGAGCTATTGATGTCACTATATCACCAATCGAACGCTATAAATGCTAGAGCCTTTGTGACGACGTTGGTTGGGCATGCTCAAGACTGGTTCACTAGCCAACCACCTAGTTCGATAGTGTCCTACGAGCAACTAATCAAGAGCTTTGAGAATCACTTCGCAGCGAATAAGAAAGCCAAGAAATCCGTGTCTTCTATGCTACGATTCAAGTAGGGTCATACTGAAAGTTTAAGGGAGTTTGTGCATCGATTTATTCAGGAAGTTTTAGAAATACCCAAATTAACTCATGATCTTGTAGTAACATTTATTTTGTTGGCATTGAAAAAAGGTACATTGGCGTCTGCTCTAGCTCGACGCTTGCCAAAGGATCAAGAGCAATTGATCAACTGGAAGAACAATGTATCAATGAAGAAAAAATGAATCTATCAAAAGATTCTGAGGCTCTTAAGCCCACAAACGATCGAAAAGATCGAAAAGAAAATAGCGATCGACAAGAGAGGTCGAGGTTCGGAAAGAACCATGAACGACCCCGTCGATATGCAAAATATGAACAATACACGCCTTTGAATATTTCTAGAGGAAGGGTATTAATGGCAGTGCAACACCTGAATGCTATCCAGTGGCCAAAACCGCTGAAAGCGGGGCCGAGGAAAAATCCAAATAAATATTGTCAATTCCATAAAGACAAGGGTCATGACACTGAAGATTGCTATCAATTGAAAGATGAGATAGAAAGATTGATAAAAGATGGTGTTTTGAATGATTTCATCGATCGTACTCTGGCGGAAATAAAAGCCCCTGAGGCCAACCGCACTAAAGAGGTAAGATGATCACGAATTATGATAGGCCTCGAAATGATGAATGTAGTCGAAATGATAATTATCAAAGAAACGATGACAAAAGAGAAAATGATAATCATTATCGTGAAGATTAACAGAAAGAACCTGGCAATGTCGCAAGGGCAGAGACACACACTATTGCAGGTGGACCAACTAGAGGAGACTCATCCAGTGCAAGAAAAATAAATAAGAGGGAGATGCGTGGTAATCACTATCGTCAGGAGCCTACGAGGGTCCTTTCTGTACAGAACATTGACCAACCAATAGCTTTTGACGATAGGGATTACGAGGGCATGATCGTTCCCCATAACGACCCAATGGTGATAACAATGGATGTGGCAAACTTTGTGGTACACAAGGTTTTGGTTGACACAGGAAGTTCAGCAGATATTATTTTGGGATGTACTTAGGGTTAGAATACCCTGTTGCAGTTGGAGTTACCTTATAACTTTACTGACTTGAGCAACAAGTAGGAGTCACTCCTGGGACTCCATGTAGCCACCCCTAGGGCTCTTTTGGACGTGCAAGGTGGGCTTAAGTTGGCCCAGTCAACTTAGTCCACCTTTTAATATGTATTTAATTTAAATCTTATTTAAATCCAATATGTATTAATTAATTAATTAATTCCATTTAATTAATTTTTCACTTAGATAATTTAATTTAATCTAATTAAATTAAATATTTAATTTAATCTAATTAAATTAAATATTTAATTTAATCTAATTAAATTAAATATTTAATTTATTGATTTAACCAATAAATCAATCCATCCAACTAATTATATCTTTCTAAAAGATTAACACAAAAGACATTCTGTTCGTTTCTTATAGCGCGTCTCTTTAGGTTCGTCTCAATTGGCAATGGGAGGAATTACCAAAGGATGTAAGTGTCACCTAGCCAGTCTTGTGGACTCACATCGTAACCCAATTGAGTATGAAATGAATGAATCATTTACGAACCTCTGGACCATAAATACCATATGTGTATAAGCCCTTCACTAACGTATCCCGATCAAGTGAGAGTCATGCCATATGTCAAACTCACTAAACTTGATACTGTGCATTTAATCATAGCATGATGAAATTACTAAACTACTCTCCATGTCCTACATGAGTTAGTTTCATTGCTTTGGCCAATGACTTATAATTTCATATGCCTATGATCGCACAGGATACTTTCTCGTTTACTATCGAGACAGTGCATCCCATCTTGGCGATCACTTCACAAGTGCTACTAGACCATAAATACCATATGTGTATAAGTCCTTCACTAACGTATCCCGATCAAGTGAGAGTCATGGTATATGTCAAACTCACTAAACTTGATACTGTGCATTTAATCATAGCATGATGAAATTACTAAATTACTCTCCATGTCCTACATGAGTTAGTTTCATTGCTTTGGCTAAAGACTTATAATTTTATATGCCTATCATCGCATAGGATACTTTCTCGTTTACTATCGAGACAGTGCATTCCATCTTGGCGATCACTTCACAAGTGCTACTTGACTCATTGAGGTGGCCCTTCGAGGTCGGCCCCACCAAAGGGTGATTTGGACCTAACTACTCTAGTAACAGATTCAACAGTACAAGTACATTGATCATGAACCCTCAGGTCTAAGGCTCACGCATACTATTATGGTCAGTAATCCAATCATTGACAGTCACAGAGTAAATACCCATGTGATCGGATTACTGTGAGCCATGTTCGAATATATCAATTCCATTGGTATATCTATGACACCTGTTCTCACTATCCCATAGTGCTCGACTGGCACTCCTTGTCAGAGCATGTGTCATACAAGTCGAATCTTAATGCCCAATTAAGATTCCTTGACTTGCGAACCCTTTTAAGTGATCAGGAATAAGACTCTCCCCGTGCCACTTTTTTATTCCATAAAGAGCAAAGAGTTAACCTTGATACACACGGACTATTTGTTCAATACTTATTAATGCTATGAAGTTTTATATGAACAGAAGAATAAATGCCTTTATTAAATATAAGTTTGTATAACATAATTGGATACCCTATACAATCTATTTGTCCTCGTTGACATCTAGGGCATATACTTAACAATCTCCCACTTGCACGCAATGCCAATTGCTATGGTATCTAATACCCATCTTCTCAAGATGTTTCTCTAGCACTGCCTGCGCCAATGACTTAGTGAGTGGGTCAGCCATGTTGTCCGTTGAGGTTATTTTCTGCACGGTGATGTCGCCTCTTCCAACGATTTCTCAGAATTATATGATATCTCCTCTTTATGTATTTGGATTTGTTGTGAGACCTTGGTTCCCTAGCTTGCGCGATGGTTCCATTGTTGTCACACCAAAGTGGCAACGGTAGTTCAACACTAGGAACAACTTGAAGTTCTGTCATGAACTTCTTAATCCAAACAACTTCTTTGGTTGCCTCTGAGGCTGCCACATATTCAGCTTCAGTGGTCGAATTAGCAGTTATGCTTTGCTTGGAACTTTTCCAAGACACTGCTCCACCGTTCAGAGTGAATATGAACCCAGAAGTGGATTTGTGGTCATCGATAGCTGATTGGAAATCAGAATCTGTATAACCATCCACTTTCATTTCTCCATTGCCATATATAAGAATCATATCTTTGGTTCTTCTCAAGTACTTCAAGATAGATTTCACGACAATCTAATGTTCTTTACCCGGGTTAGCTTGAAACCTACTTACCACGCTCACATCATAGGTAAGATCTGGTCTCGTGCATAACATTGCGCACATGAGACTCCCCACTACTGATGTATAGGGAACTGTACTCATCTCTTTTGATCTTCCTCACTTTGAGGACTCATCTTTTTGGAGAGATGAATTTCATGTCTCATGGGCAAAAGACCTCTTTTAGAGTTTTCCATCCCAAATCGCTTTAGGACCTTCTCTAGGTAGAGGGCTTGAGAGAGTCCTATTATCTTATTCGATCTATCCCTGTAGATGTGAATTCCTAAAATGTAGGTGGCTTCTCCCAAGTCTTTTATGGAGAATGTGCTTGAAAGCCATGTTGTAACTGAAGTTAGTAGACCTTCATCATTCTCTACAAGTAGAATATCATCTACATATAGCCCCAGGAATGTGATTTTGCTCCCACTGACCTTTTTATAGACACATGGTTCATCCTCGTTTTTTATGAAGCCGTAGCTTCGTACTTCCTCATCAAAACGAAGGTTCCAACTGCGAGAGGCCTGCTTGAGTCCATAAATGGACCTATTCAATTTGCAGACCTTATGAGAATCTGCACTTGATATGAAACCCTTGGGCTGTTCCATATAGATTTCCTCCTCGAGGAATCCATTTAAGAACACGGTCTTCACATCCATTTGCTAGATTTCATAATCCAGGTATGTAGCTATGGTAAGTAGAATTATAATGAATTTGATCATAGCTACAGGCGGAAAGGTTTCCTCATAGTCAATGCTCTTTTTTTGACTATACCCTTTCGCCACTAGCCTGACCTTATAGGTGTCTACTTTACCATTCGGACTAATCTTTCTCTTGTCGGTCCATTTGCATCCAATGGGTACAATACCTTTAGGTCGATCTGTCAAAGTCCAGACTCAGTTCAAATATATAGAATCCATTTCTACTTTTATAGCTTCATGCTATTTTGCAGAATCCATGTCCATCATTGCATGGTCATAGATAGAGGGATCGCCTCCATGGTTTTCTTCTGCTACTGCATACAGATTATGCTTTTCTTGTAGCAGATAACCATATCTCTTAGGCGGTTGAAATACTCTAGCTGACCTTCGCATTGATGGTTGTGTCATTTCCAGTTCGGGTTGGGTCTCTTGAATAGTGTCTTCCAAAGGAGATTCATTTTGTTCTTCTAAAACAATACTTCTACCAGCTCCACCTTCTCGAATGAATTTTTCTTCAAGAAAGATTGCCTGTAAAGCAACAATGATCCTTTGATCACCATGAAGGTAGAATAGGTATCCCATGGAATCCTCGGGATATCCAACGAATCGTCATTTTAAGGGCATTGGTCTTTTTCACATAAGCTAGGCAACCCCATATCTTTATGTGTTTCAAATTAGGCTTCCATCCACGCCATATCTGATACGGTGTGTTAGGAACAAATTTGGAAGGACATCTATTCAGAATGTGAGCAGTTGTAAGCAATGCATGCCCCCACAATGAAATGGGTAAATCTGTGTAGCTAAGCATGGATCGAACCATGTCTAACAGTGTTAGATTCCTTCGTTCTGCTACGCCATTTAATTGTAGAGTGGCTGGAGGAGTTAGCTGTAACAATATTCCATGTTCTCGCAAGAACTGGTCAAATTCGGCACTCATATACTCGCCACTGTGATCAAACCGAAGTGCCTTAATATGATGCCCGGTTTGGTTTTTGACCAAAGTCTTGAATTCAATGAATTTCTCCAATGATTCTGACTTGTACTTCATCAAATACACATAGCCATACCTAGAATGGTCATCGGTAAATGTAATGAAGTACTGAAAACCACCACGGGCCACATTTCTAAAAGGACCGCACACATCAGTATGAATCAATACTAAGACTTCAGAGGCTCTTTCAAAATTCTTTGTGAAGGGGGATTTGGTCATCTTGCATTGGGTACAAGACTCACAAGTGGGATAGGGATCCGATCCCAATGAGTCTATGACTCCATCCTTTTTTAATTCGTGTAGGCTCTGATCCCCTATATGACCTAATCTTAAGTGCCAGAGATGTCTTAAGTTTGTATCATACAAACTACATTTTCTTGTTACAACATTAACATTAAAATTATTTTAGACATTAATATAGTATAAACCATTTATTAAAGACGCACTGTCAATGCATTCATTTCTAAAATAAATGTCATAAGAATTGTTTGCAAAGGAAAATTAAATATCTTTTCCTAACTAAAGCAGGAATACAAACAATATTCTTCAGCCTATTGGGCAAAACAAGGCAGTTGTAATAATAAATGTCCAAAAAATAATCTAATGGAAGTGGTTCCAATGTGTGTGGCTGCTACACTATGGTCGCTGCCAACATCGATCATCACTTCTCCATGCTCCAGATTTTTACTTATTTCCAGCTCCTGATTCAAAACACATATATGAGCACTAGCTCCAGAGTCTAGAGTCCAAGAAGTAGAAAAAAATAGTAACAGAACAATTTGTTTCCAAAACATTAAATTCTATACCTGAAGCAATCTCCGCTTTTAGCTTGGGACAGTCACGTTTCCAGTGTCCTATCTCATGGCAGTAAAGACATATGTCTGTCTTCTTTGGACCCTTGGTCTTAAACTTATAAGTTTTAGCTGATTTGGGTTCCCTAATTTTCCCAGCTAGTTTAGTATTATTCGAAATAATCGGAATTTGGAATGCACGCCATTTTGTTTTTTTCATTCGTTGTTGTGCAATCATCAGCTTGCTCATAAGTGTTGAGAGTGATCCTTCAATGTCATTCATGTTAAAATTGATGACAAAATCTGAGAATGATCTAGGGAGTGATTGGAGAATGAGGTCCACCTGAAGGTAAAAATCCATGTAGAATTCTATAGACCGTAGCCTCTCTAACATGGAGATTATCTTCAAAACATGATCTTTAACATCCTCATGCTCCCTCATCTTTGTGTTGAAGAGGAAGAAGGAAGTTATAAGGGTGAATATCATTGATCAAGATGCCGAAGTACTGATGAAGCAGATTGATAAAAACCAAAGAAGAGGGGATATGAGAGTTCAGCCCGTGGAACACAAGACAATTCAACTTTTTGAGAGTGATCCAGAGAAGACTACGAGGATTGGGGGGGTGCAGTTGAGTCCCACGATGGAGTCGAAACTGATAAAATTCTTAAAGCCATCTCTGATATTTTTGCTTGGAAAGCTGCTGATTTCTAAGGTATTGACTCATCAGTAATTATTCATCGTCTGAATGTTGATCGCGAAGCAAAACCAGTTCGTTAGAAATGCAGGAACTTTGGCCTCGACAGAGATGTTATCATTGAAGATGAAGTGAAGAATCTCCTAAAAGTAGGCTACATAGATGAAATTCAGTTCACTGAATGGCTAGCTAATGTAGTTCTTGTACCTAAAACTGGAAACAAATGGCGCATGTGTACTGACTTTACTAATTTAAACAAAGTTCGCCCTCGGGACCCTTATCCTTTGCCTCGTATTAATTTATTAATAGATCAACTGCGGGTTGTGCTCTTTTGAGTATGACGGATGCCTATCAAGGTTTTAATCATATATGATGGTGGAAGAAGATAGGGAAAAAACTTCCTTCGTAACTGACGAGGTGTTTATTGTTACAATGTGATGCCATTTGGACTTCGAAACTCTTGGGCTACGTATCAACGTCTGGTGAATATGATGTTCGAGGATGAAATCGGGAAAATAATGGAAGTATATGTTGACGATATGCTCGTCAAATTTGTGGACAAATTAGACCACTTGAATCATTTAAGAAAATCTTTTGAAATAATGAAATGATATAGAATGAAATTGAACCCTCACAAATGTACTTTCGGAGTTCGTGGGGGAAAAGTTTTGGGGTATATGGTCGCAGAACGAGGAATCGAGGCAAACCCAAAAAAAATTGAGGCTATTCTAAACATGAAAACCCCTGTGAACGTGAAAAATGTACAAAAATTAATGGGGAGAATGGCGAGGTTAAACAGATTTATATCTAGATCTGCGGATAAGGGGCTACACTTTTTCAAAATCCTGCGAAAGGTGAAAAACTTTGCATGGACAGAGGAGTGTGAAAAAGCATTTCAAGAGCTGAAAGAATACTTGGTACCCCCCCCCCCCATTATTAACAAAGCCTATTTTCAGGGAACCTTTATTCTTATATCTGGCAGTGTCGTTAGCAGCCATTAGTGTAGTGTTAGTTAGAGAAATAAAAAATGAACACAAACCAGTATACTATGACAACAAATTGATACAAGAGGCTGAATTGAATTATTTAGAGATTGAGAAATGGGCACCCGCTTTAGTAACTTCAGCTCGTAAGCTAAGACCATACGTTCAATCTTGTCATATCGTGTATTAACGAATCAACCATTGAAGCAAGTATTGGAAAAACCCGATGTGTCTGGATGGCTAATGAAATGGGCTATTGAATTGGGAGAGTTCAATATTGAATATAGAAGTCGTACGGCAGTTAAAACCCAAATAATAGTAGATTTTGTCGTTGAGATGACAACAGAGTCACCCATTGATGTAGTCATAATGGAACCAGCGAAGCCGTGGCTATTATATGTCGATGGATCATCAATGACTAAACGAGGAGGAATTGGAATCTGATTACAAACCCCAGATAAGTTAGATATAAAGTTTGCAATCAAATTAAACTTCAATGTAACTAATAATGAAGCGAAATGTGAAACTCTCATTGCGGGACTAAAAATGGCAAAAAGCTTGGAGGTAAAAATGTTGATGGTCTACACCAATTCGCAATTGGTGGCAAGACAGGTCGCTGTCTCATATGAAGCGAGGGAGAAAACAATGATAAAGTATTTGAAGAAAGTGAAGGAGTTGATGTTGCAGTTTGAAATGGCTAAGTTGCACCAAATCCCAAGAGACGAGAATGAACATGCAGATGTGCTATCAAAGTTTGCGAATCAGATAGTGGGAATGAAGAGTAGGAAAGTAACTCTATTGGTAGCAGAGCATTCGAAGATAGAAGCGACGACCCTGGTGGCGCCAGTTATGAATGAACCTTTGTGGAATGATGCAATTATGAATTATCTGATCAAGGATGAGCTACCTGAAGATAAAGTCGAGGCTAGGAAAGTCATACACAGAGCCACAAAGCTTGTAATGTTGGATGGAGAATTATACAAAAGATCAGTGGGAGGACTGCTGTTACGATGTCTATCTCCATCACAATCTGAGTATGGTCTGAGAGAAATCCACGAGGGAAGCTGTGAAAATCATTCAACAGGAAGATCGTTAGCTCAAAAAATTACAAGACAAGGTTATTTTTGGCCCACTCTAGTTAAAGATGCGTATGATTTCGCCAAGAAATGCTGCGAATGTCAGTTACATTCTAATAAAATACACCAACCAGGAACCCCTATGGAGACAATAAAAATTACATACCCATTCGATCAATAGGGCATCGGCATCTTAGGTTGACCTTTCTTTAAATCTCATCGGCATACTCGTTATAAAACTGAGGTAAAATGCTTATTCAATTGATAATTGTATTCAATTTCAGGACCTTTCCCTCCAGCCCAAAATCAAAAGACGTTCGTTATTGTGGCTGTAGAACACTTCATGAAGTGGATCAAAGCAGAGGCTGTGGCTCGTATCACAGAAAAAGTCGTCAATGATTTCATTTGGAAGAATATAATTTGCAGGTTAATTAACCTGAAAAAGATTGAGTAAAAACAAATTACATAGAGGTTATAATACTCATTTGGAAGAATATAATTTGCAGGTTTGGCATACCCCGAATATTAATATCAGACAATGGGACGCAGTTCAATGGCAAGGCTATTACAGATTGGTGTTGTGAATTGAAAATTCAACAAAATTTCACCTCAGTTGGGCATCCTCAAGCTAATGGACTAACGGAGGTGGTAAATTGTATCCTCTTGCAACATCTGAAGACTAGACTTGATGGTGAACGAACAGGATGGGTAGAGGAATTACCAGGAGTGTTATGAGCGTATCGAACTACGCCTCGTTCGTCAATAAGGGAGACCCCATTTTGTCTTGTTTATGGCTCAGAGGCAGTCATAACTGATGAGATCGACATGATGACTCATAGGCTGAGCTCGTATAAACCTCAGAGAATCAAGCTGCAAGTGAGTTTGAATTGGATGTCATTGATGAAGCACAAGACAGAGCTTATGCAAACATTCTGAGGCAGAAGAATACAATGGCTAGAGCATACAATAAGAGGGTGAAGGTTAGATGTTTTCAAGTGGGGGATCTCGTCTTGAAGAAAGTGGAAGTATCGAGGCATGTGAAGAAATTGGAAACAAATTGGGAAGGACCATTTAAGATCGTGAAAATCACGAAAGCAATGACTTACAGATTGCAAGATCTCAATGGCAAAGATTTACCTCAACCATGGAATGTAAATAACTTAAGAAAATTCTATGCATAATGAAGAGGAAATATATTTATATATGTTGTACTATAGAGTGAAATAATTACATCGCGGTTCTAAAGATAATGATGTAATTTCTACACTTGGGAAATTCTACCAATGCAAGCAGGTAAATCGCATTGCTGAAGAATTACTAAAACGAATAACGAGGCAGACTTTATAATTAATAAACTTTAGATACTGCCTCCACTTATTCGATAAAAAGTATAAACCAAAAAATGAAACAGACTTTATATTTAGCAAAATTCAGACATTGCTCCATTCATTCAATGAAAAATATAAAACAAATGACCAAATACCATAATTTGATAAGAACGTAAAAACATCATTCAACATAAAAACAAACAACAAGATAAACAGTATTCCAAACAAAAACCCATGACAATTAAACAAAAGTCAATCCTCAATAGTTTGAGGTTTTGCAGCAACATCCTCATTTGTAGTTTGGCTTTAAGGATCATGCCTATTGTAATGGCTTCTAGCTCCCGATCGAATTGAAGACTCGCCCCAGATTCACCGATCACCAAAGCTTCAAACTCTAGAAAATGGTGATACACTTCATCAGGGTCTTCTACAGTCATTAAATCTTGTTTGAGAGGGCCCCCAAATATGACTAGACGAATTCTTCTTCTTGAAAATCTGGAACCAAGTTTCCAGATTTCCTCAAGTAATCGAGGGCCTTGAAGAAACCATCTTGGACATCGTTAACGCCTCTATCAAAAAGGCGATCCTCCATGACGGTAGACCTAAGCATGTCTCGAGCACCTCTGACACGCTAAAAGCCAACGTGCTATGATAGCAAGTGCACTAGTCGTGTGTAGTAATAAGTGGACTAAAAGTCCGGATTGTCGAACCACGGAGACTTGAATTTTAGTTTATGATTTTAACGAAAAAAAGAACAAATATAATTAAAGTAAATTATAGGTAAAATGCATACAATAAGAACAAGATTACACAATTGATTTTACACAAAGTATAAAGGGAGACTAAGGCACATGCTAGGTTCAAATTGATCAATTATACTTATAAAGATTCTAGTTGAAGGATTACGCTTATATTGTTATGGTGAGAACTCCGAGGGTAGAGAATAACCGATGTCTCGCGTATAAACTCCTATACTTAGATCGTGATTTCCCAAATATTCCTATCCGGAAATCTAACCACTAAACATGCATTAACGTACTAGAGTTCACTCGATTTGAATCGAACAACTTCACCCGGGAATCTTTACCTATGTCTAGGGCAATTCCTCATTAGTTACGGGTCATGATGTGAATTTCTTGCACCCTAAGTCAATTTTCTCCCGAAATATTAACCTAGGCATAAGATTCTAACATATAGTGATCAAGTATATGCAAGATAGGCAAAAACACAAATTCACATCACATAACAATATAAGAACAACCTCAACAATCATCTATTATAAGCATATATCACAATTTGGCCTTACATGGCCCTAGTCTTATGAATTTAGTTCATAATGGATAATATGAAAAACATAAATGAATTAATACACATGTTCGTAGACATAATTGAAATTAAAAGCTATAAAAACTCCCTCAAAAGTGAATAATGATGGATCTTGAAGTTGAGCCTTCAATCCCCAAGCTCTTTTCCTTCCTCTAGTTTTCCCCTCCAAGAGTGATGAAGAATGGTGATGAATGGTGGAGAAATCAGATTAGGGGCTGCCCCCCTCTCCTCTAAGAATCTGAAATTGATAGTGAATGATGAAGAGTATGGGTTCCCCCTCTTTTTATAGCCAAAATTCCACTAAAGTATGCATTAAGAATTCCCATTAAAGTTCCCCAATGAGAATTCCACCTAAGGTGATGCTTAAAGTTTGGCTTTTAAGATTCCAACCAGCTAAAAAATGCTAAACTTTCGGCCTTTAAGAATTCCACCAAGCATAACCATGTGAAAACTTCAACAAAACACATGCATGCTGCCATTTTCTTGCTTTCCAGCGCAGTCTTAGTATTTTCCTCATACACTTCTCCACAGATCTCCAAATTGGATGATTCAAGTCCCCATGTTCCGATAACACATAGATCTACAACTTTTCAGAAGGACATTTTGTCCAATTCGGTCTCTAAGTATACCTAAATTACGTTTCAACATGGAGGTTGTTTCTGATTTAGCGCCCATAAAGTAAATCTACCAAGAAACACACTTATGACAACCCCTCAGCACATGTGCTGAATTATGGCCAAAAGTGATTCTTACCCATCATATAAGGCTGGAATTTAGGCTGAAAAAGGAGTAACATTCGGACTATCCATGCCTAGGCATGACTAGGAGGGCGATGGGGCGTATCCTGGCACATGTACTTCTCTGTTCGGCGCAATAATCGTATTTCCTTCACAATTATCTCTATAGACCTCCGATTTGGATGTTTCAAGTTCCCATTTGAAGCTAAGACATACATCTAAAACTTTGTAGAAGGAAACTTTGTCTAAGTCGGTCTCGAAATGTACGGAATTATCGCTCGAATGTGGTAGGAGATGTATAAACCGCCTCGGTGTTGAAAAACATGCTTGAACTTGTTTTGTACATCGTTTTTCTTCCCTTTTCTTCATGTATTCTCATTTATTACCTGTATTCACTTAACACACCTATTAAATGCAAATGTGACATGATTTAAGCAATAAGTGAATCCAAATCATAAGAATTACGGTCTTAAAAACACGTAAAAACACCTCTTATCAACACCCCCAAACTTATCAATTGCTCGACCTCGAGCAATAAGAGCTATAAGGCAAGACCAACATCATTCAACGGGAGAAAACAAAACAACTAACTAACTCACTTTCGTGGAGTAAACGATTGCACTTAGCGGGTGCAACAAGCCTTTAAACCTTTGAGTTACCTCAAAGGACGAGTTATAGTCTCGTGAGGGTTTGCATAAGATATACCCACAAAATCTAGCAAATTTTCAATCTCAACCGAATCAACACATCTCAATATGATCAACAAGAATGAATGGCATAAAATCAACCTTTTAAAGTTTACAAATATATATATACATATCAACTACTTTTGCTCATGTGACACCAATACTTGAAATGACTCCCTAGGGTATAGTGAAAAATAAATCTAGGGTATTATAGTCGAGAGGCATCCTTACCAAATTTTGGACATTAATCCCATATCTATCAACTTTTGATCAAACACAAGGCACAAGAATTATAGAAAATCTCATAGCCATTTAAATTTCATTATCTCAAATATTCAACATTCAATTCATATGGAATTTCCATTAAACATCATTAAGGCTAGATCATGTGCAATGTTTTATTCCATTAGGCTTTCTATGACACCCATGTAACAAGTTTTAGACCAATGACTCCCAAACTAGATAGTTTTAGGGCATTAAGTGTAGAGACACTCCTAAGGATTTAATCACTTGAGTATCAAAGGCCACGAAATAAAACTAGATCTTTTAAACAATTCCTTCTTTTGGCTTGAGCATAGCTCAAATTAGCATAATAGTATAGTATATAGGCATGAAACTTTTCACCTCCGGTACGTATTAGCCTGACCACTTTTGGTCATACCAAAATTCAACCTTTTCAATTCATTGTTAGCATATAAAATTACTACTCAACTTATAACCTTATGAGAAATCTAAGTTAATATTTCTGGGAATAATTCCTTAAGTGTCTCAAGATGGTTATCCTCTCAACTCCTCTACCTTCGATTTAAGTGCATTGTGAATCATCTAAAGAATCAATTCTAGTCTAAGGTCTCCACGAGCAATTTCAAAGATATATATATTCCATTAAATTCAGATTATTTCAAGAATTCATGTCATTTTTCCAAGTAAATCTATTTCAATGCATCAATTGGAAGGACTAAAAATTTTTCATGCTTGATTTTCTCAACAAAGAAGCATATAAACATGATATCAAACAAACTTTCCCCAAATTCAAGTTAAAAATTAGGATTGCATTTTCAATATTCAAAATAGATACTCTTCTACCCCCAAACTTAAATCCAACATTGTCCCCAATGTTGTTACAACAGGCATACACAAAGATAAAAGAACACTTACAACCAAGGATATTGAAGAACATCCTTAAGCTTCCAATGCATCCTTACAAAGTTTCTCCTCTTATCGAGTAAAATAAGAATCTCTAAAGGTGGGGTCCAAATGTGCATCATATCTAACACTTCAACTTTTTAAACCATCAAGCATAAGAAAAACATACATGCCCAAAGTGCATGCTTGAACACAATAAAAAGAAACAAACTAAACAAAACAAAAACGAAAGCAAAAAGAAAAGAAAACTTACAAACTTGGGTTGCCTCCCAAGAAGCGCTAGTTTAAAGTCGGTAGTTCGACTTGAGATAAAGAATCGCTAAAGATCTTGGAGGGGAATGGTCACTTTATCCGTCGACCCGTCAATCCCAATGTAATGTTTTAATCTTTGGGCGTTTGTCATGAAGGTTCCTCCATTATCCGTTATAAGTTCAATGGCACCAGAAGCATACACACGAGATACAACAAATGGTCCCGACCATTTTGACTTGAGCTTCCCGGGAAAAAGTCGAAGGCGAGAATTGTATAGTAAAACCTTGTCTCCTTCATGAAATTCTCGGGGAATAATACGCTTATCATGCCATGTTTTCGTTCTCTCCTTGTAAAGCTTGGCGTTCTCATACGCTTGATGGCGCCATTCCTCAAGTTCGTGTAATTGGAGTAATCGCTTGGTACCTACGAGTTGAGAATCAAAATTTAGAAATTTAATAACCCAAAAATTGAACAGAAATTAAGGGTAAAATGGTAAGATTAAGTTTTTTGTTTTACTTTGGTCCTTTTCTGGGAATTTTTGTCTCACTTTGGTCCTTTTTTGGGAATTTTTGTTTCGCTTTGGTCCTCGTTTTCTTGTAGAAACTTATTTATTTAAAACTTGTATATTGATAATCATATTCGTTATGATTTTGGTCTTAAATTTTAATTTTTTGTAATCTTTTTAAAATTTTCAAAAAATGTTCTTTTTAGATAATTGCAATATTGTCGAGAATAGCATCATCGAGAATTGATGCTTTTTAGTTTAGGGACGTAAGTGAGACAAATTTAATACTTTAGGGACTATAAGTGACATTTGTCCCAGAAAAATTCTTGTTTTACTTAGAAAAATGTCATTAATCCTCCCACCATTTTAAGATATCATTTTGGGATGAAAAGAAGAATATGAGAAATTTGGGAGAAATCCGTTTTAGTCCCTGAGCTTTACCTCCAATCTCAAATCAGTCCCTCAGATTTTAAAAAGTCTCAATTTGGTCCTTCTAAAGGTTAATGGCAAAAATAATTCTTACTTATGGACTTGCACAACCATTTTAGGCCATTTTGGCAATTTTGGGATCCTATTTTCAAAAATGGTATCAGAGCCTTAGGTCTTATTGATGAAATTTAATTAGTATTACATATGGTTATTCTATCCCTAACGGAGGAGATTTAAACAAGTATGGAACCACCGAACAACAGTTCGAGTAGTTATGAAAAACAGGTATCCTTCATTATATGGAAGAAAATTGAGGCGGATAATTCTAAGTTCTCTCAGGACCTTAGAAAAATCCAAAAGACTGTTCAAGACTATGGCCACGGGTTAATTCATATACTTGTGAAAATAGAAAGTTTGAACCAAGAGATCTAAAAGACTGTTCAAGACTATGGCCACAGGTTAATTCATATACCTGTGAAAATAGAAAGTTTGAACCAAGAGATTGACGAAATACTACAGATCCTACTAGATCTGGGTAAAATTATGACGGGTCTGAAAACTGACATCTCAAATCTAAAAGGAAAATACAGGAGTATCGCTGGAACATCCAAGTCCAACAAAGAAAGGATCAGCGACGCCCATGGAAAGGTACCCATTCTACACCAGAAAAGTAAGGTTACGGAAATTCCGAAACCAAAAACTTAGGAAGATCTAATTAATGATATCCTCAAAAATATAAATTAATATGGAGATATCAAGAGTAGATCTATCTGCTCTTCAGGAACTAGCTGAGTCTTTTCTCAATTGATTGTTGTGGATTTGGTTAATGTCAAAACCAATGAATCAACTCTGGCATTACCACCGCCATAGGAAGTTCCGCATCACATAGAAACGATGCGTGAAAGTGAGGATTTGCATACCAACGCATCCCCGGCTCTTGGGGGTACAAGGTTTGGAGCAAATCCAGTAAGAAATCCAAATAGGGTATCAGAAAATACACCTTGGGCAAGGACCATGTTACAACCCTTGCACCCATATGGTACTATCCCAAATTTGGATATCATTGATTTCAGAAACATCGAGAAATTAATCGATGAATGGGTAACAACTATAAAAATAGCAGCGACCACACTGGAACTCGATAAAAAAAAGCCTTCATTACATTAATGGAGTTAAGCTTGGAAGGATCCGTAAAAGTTGGATGGGATCATACAACAGAAAGAACCAAGCAAGAAGTTTTAGCCGGAGAATCTAAAAGCGCTATTACAGAAAGATTTGGAAGGCTTGTTAAATTGCATTTTGTCGGAGATGGATACTTCGACCAAAGTAATGTTGACAAAACTAGAGAGTACACACAAGCTCTTTATGGTATTGAGCTAAGAAATATTTGTGCAGTAGATGAATATATCTATTGGTTCCGCAAATACTTCTTTTAAAGTGATGTAAAATCAGAAATTGCGGCACCAATGTTCTTTGCAAAAATTTGCAGTCCTTGGAGGGAAATGTTAACCCAATCCTACAAGGTACAAGAAGGACAACTTGATTCAGTCGTCAAAAGAACATGAGACGCTCTTCGGTTGTAAGAGGTCTTATTTGCCTTTGTATATGAGGATTACCTTGCCTTTGAGCTTGGTTATTGTTGAATGGGGGCCTTGGTGCTTGATAGACGCCGGGATGGGCATTTTGTGTCGGATTGGGCCTCCTTGGAAAATTTTCGGGCACATGGAAGTTCAATTGAGGTCGATTGGCATTTCCAACATAGTTTACATTGCCAACCATTGTTTCCAAAGCAACTTCTTCGCCCAACTCTTGAACACAAGCAATCTTTTTAGTGGGTGTGATTTCTTCATCATCGGGATAGAGTTCATCTTCCCGGGCTAATTGCTCAATCTTGTCCCACACACTTTGGCAATCGAGCCCAAGGAGATCACCACCGGTGCCGGCATTGAGCCTATTTCGGATGCGCGAACGGACTCCATCATGGAATCGTAATACTTGCTCGCTCAATCTTAGGTTGTGATCCGGACATTTTCGGAGCATGTTTTTATATCTAGCCCATGCCTCGGCTAAGGACTCATGATTCCCCTGCTTAAACTCCTTAATGTTGCTCCTTAGCTCATTGATTTTGGAGGGTGGAAAGAATTTGCTCAAAAAGGCATCGACCAATTGTCCCCATGTTGTGATGGATTGGGGTGGTAGAGATTTGTACCACATGGTCGCCCTTTCCTTTAATGAGAAGTGGAAGACTCTTAGACGAATTGCATCGAGATCCCGTGCATGAAATTGGATAGTCATGAGAGTATCGTCTAAAGTCTCCAAATGCTCATGAGGTGATTCATGGGGCTCTCCATAGAAGGGTTCGCTTTGCACCATGCTAAAGATGTGTGACGGAATGTGATAATTTGGTGCAAAGAAATTTGGAAAGACTACGGGCCCCGGTATAGTGTGGACCCTTGGAGGTAGACTTTCCCGGATCGATGGAAGTCTTTGAGGAGGTGCCGGTTGCATAGCTTGGAAAAGATTTTGCAGCCATTCCCTATTTTCCGGAAGATTTATGTCGGGAAAATTCCCATTTGGATTTAGATTGTCGGCCATTTCTCGAGCTTGTCTACTAGATCGAAGAACACGCTCTATCTCCGGCTCAAAATTGTATAGGGGCTCGTTAGAAGAGCGGGTCATGCACCACAAATTACACCTAATAAATAAGCACAAGAAAAAAAATTAGAATAATAAAATAAAAGAAAGGTTAGAAATAAACGAAAAACTAAGAATTATGAAAATTTAAACAAAAAAAATCAAAAACTAAAATGAAAAAGTCCCCGGCAACGGCGCCAAAAACTTGACACGCTAAAAGCCAACGTGCTATGATAGCAAGTGCACTAGTCGTGTGTAGTAATAAGTGGACTAAAAGTCCGGATTGTCGAACCACGGAAACTTGAATTTTAGTTTATGATTTTAACGAAAAAAAGAACAAATATAATTAAAGTAAATTATAGGTAAAATGCATACAATAAGAACAAGATTACACAATTGATTTTACACAAAGTATAAAGGGAGACTAAGGCACATGCTAGGTTCAAATTGATCAATTATACTTATAAAGATTCTAGTTGAAGGATTACGCTTATATTGTTATGGTGAGAACTCCGAGGGTAGAGAATAACTGATGTCTCGCGTATAAACTCCTATGCTTAGATCGTGATTTCCCAAATATTCCTATCCGAAAATCTAACCACTAAACATGCATTAACGTACTAGAGTTCACTCGATTTGAATCGAACAACTTCACCTGGGAATCTTTACCTATGTCTAGGGCAATTCCTCATTAGTTACGGGTCATGATGTGAATTTCTTGCACCCTAAGTCAATTTTCTCCCGAAATATTAACCTAGGCATAAGATTCTAATATTTAGTGATCAAGTATATGCAAGATAGGTAAAAACACAAATTCACATCACATAACAATATAAGAACAACCTCAACAATCATCTATTATAAGCATATATCACAATTTGGCCTTACATGGCCCTAGTCTTATGAATTTAGTTCATAATGGATAATATGAAAAACATAAATGAATTAATACACATGTTCGTAGACATAATTGAAATTAAAAGCTATAAAAACTCCCTCAAAAGTGAATAATGATGGATCTTGAAGTTGAACCTTCAATCCCCAAGCTCTTTTCCTTCCTCTAGTTTTCCCCTCCAAGAGTGATGAAGAATGGTGATGAATGGTGGAGAAATCAGATTAGGGGCTGCCCCCCTCTCCTCTAAGAATCTGAAATTGATAGTGAATGATGAAGAGTATGGGTTCCCCCTCTTTTTATAGCCAAAATTCCACTAAAGTATGCATTAAGAATTCCCATTAAAGTTCCCCAATGAGAATTCCACCTAAGGTGATGCTTAAAGTTTGGCTTTTAAGATTCCAACCAGCTAAAAAATGCTAAACTTTCGGCCTTTAAGAATTCCACCAAGCATAACCATGTGAAAACTTCAACAAAACACATACATGCTGCCATTCTCTTGCTTTCCAGCGCAGTCTTAGTATTTTCCTCATAAACTTCTCCACAGATCTCCAAATTGGATGATTCAAGTCCCCATGTTCAGATAACACATAGATCTACAACTTTTCAGAAGGACATTTTGTCCAATTCGGTCTCTAAGTATACCTAAATTACGTTTCAACATGGAGGTTGTTTCTGATTTGGCGCCCATAAAGTAAATCTACCAAGAAACACACTTATGACAACCCCTCAACACATGTGCTGAATTATGGCCAAAAGTGATTCTTACCCATCATATAAGGCTGGAATTTAGGCTGAAAAAGGAGTAACATTCGGACTATCCATGCCTAGGCATGACTAGGAGGGCGCTGGGGCGTATCCTGGCACATGTACTTCTCTGTTCGGCGCAACAATCGTATTTCCTTCACAATTATCTCTATAGACCTCCGATTTGGATGTTTCAAGTTCCCATTTGAAGCTAAGACATACATCTAAAACTTTGTAGAAGGAAACTTTGTCTAAGTCGGTCTCGAAATGTACGGAATTATCGCTCGAATGTGGTAGGAGATGTATAAACCGCCTCGGTGTTGAAAAACATGCTTGAACTTGTTTTGTACATCGTTTTTCTTCCCTTTTCTTCATGTATTCTCATTTATTACCTGTATTCATTTAACACACCTATTAAATGCAAATGTGACATGATTTAAGCAATAAGTGAATCCAAATCATAAGAATTACGGTCTTAAAAACACGTAAAAACACCTCTTATCAACCCCCCAGACGAGCTGCATCCAATTGTTGTTTGAATGCGGGGGACTCTTGAAATTCCCGACGACCAGAAGTCTTTTCCGAGGGTGTGCTGACGACACTTCTCGCCCTCGATGTTGTTCTGAAGAGTCATCATCTGCTGTCGAAACTCGGTGTTGGCCGCTTGAATCTCTTGAATCTTTATTTTATCTGCATCGTAGGACTTGCAGATAATGTCCAATTCTTGCTACAAAGAGTAAACGAGGGTATAAGCTTGATATTACAGGTTAAATAACTAAATAAATTTGAGATGTGATTCAAAATGATACCTGCAACAAGTCAGCTCTATTTCTATCCTCGCGCGATGTTACGAGACCTCTACCTGCATCTTGTAGTCGACGAGGTCTTATTCAGCTCGGTGCATTAACTCTTTCATGTGAGAGTTATTTAGTGCCAATTGATGAAGTCATAGACTAGTCTGTTTAAGTTATTAAGAAATAACATGTTTGAGTTAGAAAAAAATATAAATCACAAGAAAAGTTTGAATATTTAGATATCAAAGTAGTTTGTACTTTCTCCAGATATTGAGCCCCATTCTTCTCTATGAGGGGATAAGGGTGCTCGAGAATGGCAGCCTTATCTCTTGGCAGCAAAGTTCGATGAAATAGCTCGAGGGTTGTGTTACCGGTGGCATCCCTGATGATGGAACTGTAGGGATAAATGTGCCAATCTGGATTTATTGGTTGGAAGACAGGCATCAAAACAGCTTGTTTTGGAATATCGAACTCCAGATAATCCTTTAGGAGGAGCGACTCAGCTTGATTAAGGAGGTCATAATTTATCTCTCCAGGAGGAGCATAGGATTGGGGCACTGGCAAGTTCGTTCGGGAGGTCTCTTCCACCCGAGGACGTTTTTATGGACGGCCATATGACGAGCTGGCTCCAAAAGTTTCTCGTCGACGAGGAAGACGAACGAGGGTAGTCTTGGAGTCATTACCATCGACAACGTTCTCTTCTGGAGGATCCCTCGAAACTAGTTTAATAGCCAGTGGATGAGGGGCGGAAGTAACACTCTGACTGACTTGGGTCCGTTGTGTGCTTTGTTCTTTGGGACCTTGAGAATCCTGGATAACTATTCCACTTTGTCCTCGGCCTCAGCCTCAACCAGTTTCGCGACCTGCAGCAACTGCTGTCCTTAGAGCCACCTCTGCTGCAATAACGGCCCTCTTGTCCATACGAGCCTTCCTTGTCTCCATTGCTGAAAACGATAAAAATAAAGAGGGAAGTTAAAATCATATAAATGTTATATGAAATATTATGTGTACAAGTCATATTCGCGAGTCCTTACCCATGTTTCGATGCCCGGTGTGTTGGCACTTCTTAGCCCACACGAGACCAGCATGGACTCACTCATCATGACCTCGGGCTTAAACAACCACTTAAGAATTCATTTTAAAGTTCGTCGGGGTATAGTTGGCCTACTGATGTGTTTTAAGTCAACAAGCTCCATACCCCAAGGACGAGGTACATTCCAATGCTCGTTCGGGGGAGGAGCAATGAAGAAGAACTTCTTATTCCAATCTCCGAAAGAAGATTGGGTACTAGTTTGGAGACGACGGTGTTGTTGGGAAGCAAGGAAAAAAAACCTTCTTCCTTGGATTTAGTGCATCGATGCACAGATAAAAAACCATTAAATTTTTTTATATTAGGATAAACCCCGTACATCCTCATTATTACTATGAAATATATGATATGCCTATAAGAGTTTGGTAGTAATTGGGTGGGGTTGAGACGAAGATATAAAAGAATGTTGATGATAGCAAGATGTAGAGGAAATCTAAGACCCAAAGCGAGGTGGGCAACATGGAACGTACAGAACCCAATGGGCAGATGATGCATTCGATCGCCTGTATTGGGAACAATGATACGATAGTTGGAAGGGATGTGATATCTAACCCTAATATCGGCAATGTTTGACTCGGTTAAGATAGACAAGTAACCTAACTAATAAACTATCCTAAGAGCTCTATTCATATTTGGGAAGAGTTGCATATTAACATTTTCACCCCCCCCCCCTCGAGATCTGGATATAGAGGGGAAACATCGGGCTCCTCGAGCTCGATGACAATAGGGGGATCGTTTACCTTAGGTTTAAGCAAAGTGGCAGGGCTACTTGAGCTACTGCTAGAGTCACTACGACTAGACGAGGTGGCCTCACTTTCCTCGATAGAACCACGAGGTGATTCAGCACCCGCACCAGTATTACTTATGGGATAAATTGGATAATGTAAAAATACACGAAAAAACAAAAGTTAAGAGAATTGAAACTATAGCTACTACGGGAATAAACTGGAGTATGAGTTAGGACGAAGACTTCAATGCCGATGAAATTCTTGCTCTCAGAAATTTGCATTGTATAGGGGGTAAGATGAGCGAGAGTGAAAAATTCAAATAGGAGGTAAAAATTGGCTAGATATAGGGGAAAAAGAATTGGAATCATCGGCACGGATTTGATGGTAAAAAACTAAATCCAACGGTGAGGAGACATGACTTTTCGAATTCAAATTGCGTCTCTTGGAATTCGAGCTGATGGCGTGTCGGATCATACATGATTCTTGGGAAACGGCGTGTCAGAGATAATGACTAAAAACATCAGCAGAGCAGTGATTACAAAAAATGGCTAAAAATTAAATTAAAAACAAAGAAACGAATGCCTTAAATGCTGCATTTATGAATTATCATACTTCGTCAACCATCAATCAATGAATTAAAATTAATCTCTTTATAACTAACGAAGTGGGGGACTTATGATATACCAAATTATATAAACATCTTTCGTCACTCCGTATATGGAACATATATATACATCGTAAGACCTTTAGACTACCTCGTTTACGAGGGTACGAGGAAGATTAGCAAATAGGTCCCTAATGCAATAATATTTGCATTACACTCCAAGATCCACGTGTTTTCAATAGTCCGAGTAGGGTCGACCCATGACCCGACCTTACGATATGCAATCAAGATCGTCTATTAACTACACGTGTTAGACATCCAGTTTAGGATGTCCCATCTGTCATTCACACTACAGTACAGAGTGAAAACTCTATAAATACCTCCATTTATTGAGTTTCAGGGACGGGTCATTTGAGCAATAAATACTACGAGACATACTTCGTTTAGTTCACGATAATCCAAAGACTTGAGAGTACGATCCTATAATACAAATATTAGATACCTTCGTAATACGCATCATAGATATGACAACAACTTTATTTGAACTACATTTAGACTTGATCCCTGAGAGATAAGTAGGCAGCTTGGTAGTATCCAAGCGAAGTCTATAATCTTGAAAGTACGTTCGCAGTCCGTATACGAGGTCATCTTGACTGAATTAGTGTAGGATAGCAACCGACCTAGATCAAAAAGTTTAATTACATAGTTCTTGTTCTCTAACAGTTAATTAGCTAGTGACAATTGTAAAATGGTATTGACTACGTACCATGCATCAAAGAAAGTTAAGACAAACAATGAGATATAGTATTCTAGTAATTTCTTTTCTACGTACATATAAGGAAAATGTGGGGGTCTAAGTGAAATATCATGATGCTTACGACGTTTAAAAATAAATTTATTATGTCTTTGAGTTATTAATATTAAGAAAATGAAAGGAAACATTTACAATATTTAAGAATAGATATTGAAAAGATCCCATGACATTTATCTCGAGATGAGTAATAAGTTGATTTTAAAAAAAAAATTATTATTTTGTGTAGTTGTCTATAACGTGCATGTATATGTGATGAATTGAGAAAAAAATGAGAACTAGAAATAAGAGGCATATAATATTGTATTCCATGAGATGAAACTTGCCTCGGGGGACTAGCGCAGAGGTTAATTCTTTTATCATCGATGGGGATGGGCTGAACTCATAAGGGAATTACCTACGGGAGTAACCCAACATTTGTGACTGGAGACCTCATGAAGAAAGTTCAATGGATAGGAACAACTTGTAATGCATGATTCATAAAGCACTATTTTGAGGAGAATGTCCATCAAGATGCCTCCGTCCCAATCCCTGACACTACTACAAAAAATGCCTATTACAGCGGTTTTTTTGGACCTATTATAGTGGTTTTAACCGCTGTAATAGGTACCGCTGTAACAGGGTTCAGTCCTATTACAGCGGTTAAAAACCGTTGTAATAGGGGTACCTATTACAGGCGTTATTTTTATAGCCCCTGTAATAGGTACCCCTATTACAGCGATTATTTCTATAACCGCTGTAATAGGGGTATTTTTTTATTTATTTTTATTCGACTCAACAACAGGATATCTCCTCAAAGAAGAAACAACAAATAATTGTTTGATTTTGTTGTCTCTTTTCAGTCATGAAACAAGAGTAAGCACAAATTTATAATATAATACAAAAAATCACACCATAAATAGCAACATCAAAGGCAGATGCAATACGGGTCTATAATTCTCATATTCTGGGCAACATTAACTATTAACACAAAATGACTCTCATACTGGGCAACATCAAAGGCAGATGCAATAACACCATAAATAAGTTTCTATTAACCATCAAATGACAAAATCTGTTTGCTAAAATGCAAATCTTCAACGGAAAATCATAACATTAACTAGTAACACAAAATTCTCAACAAGATCTGAATTTCACGAAGCAAGAACAGGAAGATCCAAGATCCACGCATCCTCCATCGTACGGCCTCGAATCCGGTGAGCGAGATCGAGTGGTGGATGCGGAAGAGGTAGACGACGGTGAGAAGAGGGGTGTACGAGAGGACAACGAGGCTGAGATCCGGGACGGAGGAGAGGTACGTGTCATACAGCCACTGGCAGATCGGGTCGTCTCTGGATCCAAATCCGGAGGAGGAGATGGTGGCGGAGAGAGAGGCGTGCGTGGTGGGTAGAATGGCGTGCGCGGCGGAGGAGAGGAGGAGGGAGCGGGCAGGGCAGTCGGTGTCAGTGAGGAAGGAGACGGTAGTGGCGGTGGTGGCGGTGGTATACGGTGGGTGTGGTGGTGGTGAGATGTGGTGGTGGTGAGAAAGAGAGAGAGTAGAGAGAGAAAGAGTAGAGTAGAGAGAGAGAAAAAGACCGATTCAAATGGATTGGAAATGGGTGAATCTGGTTTTTAATTTAGGATAATCACCTATTATAGCGGTTCTTTAAAGAACCGCTGTAATAGGTAATGGGCTATTATAGCGGTTCTTTTCTGAACCGTTGTGATAGGTCCCTACCTATTACAGTAGTTCATTGTGAACCGCTGTAATAGGGTCCTCCGTGCAGCGGTTTTGCTAGAACTGCTGTAATAGGTGCGCTGTAATAGGGTATTTTTGTAGTAGAGTGAGGTGAAGTGATGTAAAAAGTGTGATGTTAGGTTTCTCTTTGACCCTTAATGAGTCCAAGGCAAGAATTTCGCGGGGTAGAGGTCATATGTACCCTTGGAGGTTTCACCTAAGTGAGAGTTGCCCTGATGGTTGGGGCTATGGTTTTAGGCTAACCCTAGAGTCCTTACAAGAATCAAGTTCTGAGCGCATGGCCATTAACGTGCTAACCCTCTATAATCATGTCTTAAAGTCTATATTGTGTGTGTAGTAATTGAAGTTTGATCAAGGGACATAATTCAAGGCCTAGTCTATTATGGCTTCCTCAAATAGAGACTACTATCACCAAGTGAAGGTTCACACGTGGAAGGCACCTACACCGATTGCATGATATAAAGTTGCCACCATATTTACTTGATTTATCAAATTTCAGAAATTTTAAATCTTGTGGGAGATTGATGGAAATAAGCTTTAAATTTCTGCAATATGCTTTTTATTTTCAACAAAAATTATTTTTTAATCTCACAATTAGGTGGCCTATTTATGTATAATTTATTTTGGACTTATGCCCTAATTATCATCTCATTTATATGATATTTGACAAATTTATTTCATCACCAGTGGGCCTAATTATTATTATTTAGTTTATGGTGATTTTATAGTGGATTTAGTGGCCCATTAATCTCTTATAACGGTCAAAGTTTATCTCCAATCTAAAAGGGTCATGGTCTACTATATTTTAGCACATTGACAGTGTGAGACATTTTGTATGTGAGTTTGTGAAATCTTTTTTATACTCTTCACAAGAGTGTTTTGACAATTTGATTAAGGATTGGTTTCTCATCTCCTTGTGGTCGTGCACATAGGATGAGACACCTCTGTGAGTTAATGGTTCAGAACCTGCATGTAAGGAGACAATCATGGCTTTAAAACAGTTTCAAGTGGCTTAACTATCTATCGGTGCAATATCATATTTATACATTTTATGTTGTTTGATTTATACAATTCTATGTTTTATAATGACTATATTAAAGTTATTTAATAATAAATTATGAGATGATTTGAGTAAATTGTAATTAAAGCACAAATCACAAAATTTAGAACAGAAACAACGGATTTGTATTTACAGGAAAATGGACAAATGTCACTTATAGTCCCTAAAGTATTAAATTTGTCTCACTTACGTCCCTAAACTAAAATTTGTTACGCTACCATCCTTAAAGTAATAATTTTGTCTCACTTTAGTCCTGTTAGGTTGAAATTGAACAGAAATTAAGGGTAAAATGGTAAGATTAAGTTTTTTGTTTTACTTTGGTCCTTTTCTGGGAATTTTTGTCTCACTTTGGTCCTTTTTTGGGAATTTTTGTTTCGCTTTGGTCCTCGTTTTCTTGTAGAAACTTATTTATTTAAAACTTGTATATTGATAATCATATTCGTTATGATTTTGGTCTTAAATTTTAATTTTTTGTAATCTTTTTAAAATTTTCAAAAATGTTCTTTTTAGATAATTGCAATATTGTCGAGAATAGCATCATCGAGAATTGATGCTTTTTAGTTTAGGGACGTAAGTGTGACAAATTTAATACTTTAGGGACTATAAGTGACATTTGTCCCAGAAAAATTCTTGTTTTACTTAGAAAAATGTCATTAATCCTCCCACCATTTTAAGATATCATTTTGGGATGAAAAGAAGAATATGAGAAATTTGGGAGAAATCCGTTTTAGTCCCTGAGCTTTACCTCCAATCTCAAATCAGTCCCTCAGATTTTAAAAAGTCTCAATTTGGTCCTTCTAAAGGTTAATGGCAAAAATAATTCTTACTTATGGACTTGCACAACCATTTTAGGCCATTTTGGCAATTTTGGAATCCTATTTTCAAAAATGGTATCAGAGCCTTAGGTCTTATTGATGAAATTTAATTAGTATTACATATGGTTATTCTATCCCTAACGGAGGAGATTTAAACAAGTATGGAACCACCGAACAACAGTTCGAGTAGTTATGAAAAACAGGTATCCTTCATTATATGGAAGAAAATTGAGGCGGATAATTCTAAGTTCTCTCAGGACCTTAGAAAAATCCAAAAGACTGTTCAAGACTATGGCCACGGGTTAATTCATATACTTGTGAAAATAGAAAGTTTGAACCAAGAGATCTAAAAGACTGTTCAAGACTATGGCCACAGGTTAATTCATATACCTGTGAAAATAGAAAGTTTGAACCAAGAGATTGACGAAATACTACAGATCCTACTAGATCCGGGTAAAATTATGACGGGTCTGAAGACTGACATCTCAAATCTAAAAGGAAAATACAGGAGTATCGCTGGAACATCCAAGTCCAACAAAGAAAGGATCAGCGACGCCCATGGAAAGGTACCCATTCTACACCAGAAAAGTAAGGTTACGGAAATTCCGAAACCAAAAACTTAGGAAGATCTAATTAATGATATCCTCAAAAATATAAATTAATATGGAGATATCAAGAGTAGATCTATCTGCTCTTCAGGAACTAGCTGAGTCTTTTCTCAATTGATTGTTGTGGATTTGGTTAATGTCAAAACCAATGAATCAACTCTGGCATTACCACCGCCATAGGAAGTTCCGCATCACATAATCCTCCACTGGATGAAACGATGCGTGAAAGTGAGGATTTGCATACCAACGCATCCCCGGCTCTTGAGGGTACAAGGTTTGGAGCAAATCCAGTAAGAAATCCAAATAGGGTATCAGAAAATACACCTTGGGCAAGGACCATGTTACAACCCTTGCACCCATATGGTACTATCCCAAATTTGGATATCATTGATTTCAGAAACATCGAGAAATTAATCGATGAATGGGTAACAACTATAAAAATAGCAGCGACCACACTGGAACTCGATAAAAAAAAGCCTTCATTACATTAATGGAGTTAAGCTTGGAAGGATCCGTAAAAGTTGGATGGGATCATACAACAGAAATAACCAAGCAAGAAGTTTTAGCCGGAGAATCTAAAAGCGCTATTACAGAAAGATTTGGAAGGCTTGTTAAATTGCATTTTGTCGGAGATGGATACTTCGACCAAAGCAATGTTGACAAAACCAGAGAGTACACACAAGCTCTTTATGGTATTGAGCTAAGAAATATTTGTGCAGTAGATGAATATATCTATTGGTTCCGCAAATACTTCTTTTAAAGTGATGTAAAATCTGAAATTGCGGCACCAATGTTCTTTGCAAAAATTTGCAGTCCTTGGAGGGAAATGTTAACCCAATCCTACAAGGTACAAGAAGGACAACTTGATTCAGTCGTCAAAAGAACATGAAAAAGCTTAGAGGAAAAATAAAGAAATCCCCTCTTTATTGTGACAACAATGATTTTCCAACAATTATTGGAGAATCAATTGAGCACAGAAAGAAGAGAGAGCAATATGGTAACTCCGATAATAGGGGTTACAAAAGGCGATCTTCTTTCAAATGAAATTTTTGATGGCCTAAATCAAAAGCCCGATCCTACAAATCTAGCCAAAGATCCGGACCGACAAGGGTGTTTTCCCAAGGATCCCAAAAATCCGACAAGAAAAAGCCCACAAGATGAACTTTCAGACGTGCCGATACTCGAACAAATGAAAGTTTCAAAAATTATAACTGCTGAACATGTGGAGCTCAAGGCCACATTTCACCAGATTATCTGCAAAAAAATGGTGAATTATGATAATTTGAAGCCACGGCAGACATTCTGGATGCAGATTTCTACGGAGATTGGTACTAGTTTACCAATTTGAAAATGTCCCCTCAGATGAAAGTGTCTATGAGGAAGAAATAGAAAGTGATTCAGATGGATCTACAACCGAATCAGAATAGCTTCAATGAAGGTGATAAGCTCCAAACATCGTAGAGCCTGTCAGGATTCTTTTCAAAGTCATCTATATTAGACAAAACCATGGAAAGAATAATGTGACAAAATTCTAACCTTGGACCATATGATGGTTTCAGAGTTAGTGGAATAAGCCGAGTCCTAAACCAAATAGGATTAAATCAGCGGAGGCATAACATCATATACAAAGTAAGCTCAAGGGAGTTTGCAATTCCTATAGAATTAACTGGTAATGTGATGGATATGCAACTTATTACGAAAGAAGAAATTCTGGAGGAATTAAGTAAGCTTTCAGAAGAAATAGCGGTTACTATGAAATGGATCCATGTCAGAACTATTGAAGTAGTAATTAAAGCCACTTTCAAAGAAGGAGTTGATTCTCCATTACATTTATCTATAATGGATAAGAGAATCAATAATTTAAGAGATGGTTGTCTTAGTACAATGGTAGAAAATTTATATGCAGATAAACTTATGTTTGAAATTCATCCCAGAATTGCATATAACCTAGCTGACCAAGATTTTAGTCGAGTCATAACCCTTCATCAAGATTTCAAAAGAAATGATCTTATGAAAGAAGGGAATAGACCGTATTTTATAACTTATAGAATAGCATATGCACTTTTCAATACACATCATTTTGATTTATTTATAAGGAAAGAGTATATTGAAATTCCAAGAATTTTCAAGAAATTTGCTAAAGTAATGGCACCTGATCCAATTCAAATACCAAGAATTGGAGGTGTTGATATTTTAATCAGAGATCATCCGGTTCTAGATCGATCAGTTAGCTCTAGAACAGATTTTAATAGCAGGATGTCCTTTTCAGAAGAAAGGATTAGGAGTTTAAAAGAAAAGAATTAATTGAAGATTTAACTCCTCAAGCTATTAGGGTAAATAATGTAAAAATTAGATGCCCTGAAGGATGGAAAGAAGTGCAAGCTATATTTGATATTACAAAGAAAGATAATTACTTTCCTTGTGACGATCTATATTAATTGCAACAACCTACTGTTGGCAAATACGAAGGTACTAGAAATGGCAGGCCATGAAGTATTTGTTTCAGAAATTGCAGGGCGTGACCAAGGAATTGTTACCTTGGGATTAAGTTTCCTTGAGGACCATAATCCTTGGGAAGAAAAGTAACAAGTATGAAATTCTATAACCAATCTCTTGTGATATAAATTATGGCTGAATATAATCATTGTATCATACACCATAATTTGGGGTGTAAAATATTTTATGTTCATCCTACTTTAAATCACGCCATTGACTTGTAGGGTTTTCCGACAAACCGATTGGTTAAAAAGGAATAGAAGCAAACAATACAATGTTTTGAAAAGTATTGAGTTTTGGAAACAGGAGATTTCCTCACCTGAATTTCAAAATAAATCAAGGATTTATCAAAAATGGGTAAATCATCATGTATACTTTTATTTACCACACGAGTTGAAATTATTACAGGAAGCGGCCTCAAAGTTGGCGACTTAAATGACTAGCCCATTTTCAATATACATATATGTCGGTATGTTATATGAACAATATAAGTCAGAGTATTTTTCAGCTTATATAGCTATATTGACTCTGGATCAGGGATTTGTGCAGCAAAACCTAGTATTTTCCCTAACAATGCTATGGAATCTTTACCTATTATTGCAGGAAGGGATTTTTCTCAAGAGATCCTAATACTCAATAAAGGTATAAGAGAAGCACAAATCATGATTGGAGGAGCATTTGGTACATCTTGGTTTAAGGTGAAAATGCCACCTATATACTTTCATGATACAGGAGCAGATATTTTGTTGGGTAATAATTTTATCCAATCTTTTGCAAAATATGTGCAAGATAACCACAAGAACTTGCTCATTTTTACTACTAATTGGGGTAGTGAGATACAGGTTTTGCGGCGAGAAAAGGCATTTAACCGGATCATGCCTATCAATTTTCGCAGCAAGCGTGGTGATTTTGATGCCAAATTAACCCATCCTAAAATGCACGATAGAAGAAAATTTGGTAAAGCCCTTTTGTCTTTCAGGCAACAAGGACATTGTGAAATTACTAAAGAAGGAACTAAACCTCTTAATGAAAGAGGAATTAACCTTCTTAAAATTACTTTACAAGAAAAAAAGTTCTTCTTTGATATAGATGAAGAAAGTAAGCTTTCTCTCGAACATATCAAAAGATTAATCCAAAGGAATTTCAATGGGAATCCTTTTGTATGGTGGGACAGAAACAAGATCAAAGCTACTCTAAAGGTAAAAGAACAATGTAAGTATGAGTATGTTCGATACAAGCCAATCCAGATGAATATGATGGATAAGAAAGATATGCAAGAAATAATTGAAGAACATATCGATCTTAAATTCATTGAACCTGGAGTCTCTTCTTATAGTAACCCGGGGTTTTTGGTAAGAAACCATGGTGAAATGAAAAGAGGAAAAGGCCGATTAGTAATCAACTATCAAGGTATTAATAAGATACTCGAATTTGATGGTTACTACATCCCGAGTAGAGAACACCTAATTGATTGTGTTAAAAGTACTAAAGTATTTTCTAAGTTCGATTGTAAATCTTGATTTTATCAGACTAAGATGGAAAATGAGTCTAGAAAATATACTGCATTCTCCACTCCCCAAGGACAGTATATCTGGAATGTACTTCCAATGGGTCTAGCAAATGCACCCCAGATATACCAAAGAAAAATGAATAATCTATTTAAAGATTATTTTGAATTTATGTTTGTCTATATAGACGACATCTTGATTGCATCAAAAAATATGAATGAAAATATTAAATATCTTGAGATGTTTTCTGATGTATGCTTTAAAGAAGGATTAGTGCTAGCTGAAAAGAAAGTAATAATTGGAGTTAATATGATAGAATTTCTTGGTATCCTTATTGACGAGCCGATATTGAACTTCAAGAACATATTGTGGAAAAAATCCGCAATTTTCCTGATATTCTAAAAAATAAGAAACAGCTACAAAGTTTCTTGGCAGTTGTTAACTTTGCAAGTATCTTCATCAAAGACCTTGCAAGATACATGAAAGATTTTCGACCACTTTTAAAAGAAACAGAAAGTTTAAAATGGAAGTGGGAAGAAATTCACACTCAAAGGGTTCGTAAGTTGAAACAAGTTTGAAACAATTTGCCTAAACTCGCAATATTACAAGACAACGATGATTTGGTAGTCTATACAGATGCCAATGATTATAGGTAGGCAACAGTGCTCATGAAAAAAACAACTATAGGAGAAGAACCTTGTAGATATACAAGAGGATTGTTCACTGAACAACAAGCCAAACTTTGGCATATAAACGAGAAAGAATTCTATGCGGTCTGGGAGGCATTTAAAAAATGGCCTTTATTTTTATTAGCCAAAGAATTCACTTTAAAAGTTGATAATACGAATGTCAAAGCCTTTTTAAAAATAAACTTCAATCAAAGATTGAAAAGGCACGTATTATTAGATGGCAAGCTGAATGTCAATATTATTGCTTTGACATCATTATTGTGAAATCTTATGAAAATGTTCTTGCAGATTTCCTAACAAGAGATGAAAGCATCTGAAGTAAATTCCATCCTTACAAGATACAGGCATCTCAGGAAAAACCTAGAGGAGTTTGACAAAAAGTTTGGACAACTATCAGTTAACGCTGAGGCAGCTGGCCATGTACAATAAGTTGATTTGGACACAGTCCAGAACACAATCAGGGGAACCATGTATGCCATGACTTTGTTATGGGATACCCTACAAGAACCAATTCGAAAGGCATCATCCTCGGTGATGACTTAAGAATTACGAGAGCAGGACTTGAAACCTGCGTTTAGAGAACGAGGCTCTATACCTGGAACGATAGAATCAAATACAACTTGCACAAGTCGTTTACCAGACTCTGGTAAAAGGGAAACAATTGAACAATCGGAAGTGCAAACTCCTATTGCTTCAAATAAACCTGGCACCTCTGGGGTTAAAGAGGGGGAGATTAACCTTAGGCCACAGATAGGCACTTCTAAGGTTAATACTAATGAGATTAATTTACCTTGGCAGGTATATCAAAAATCATGGGAAAAACTAACCTCAAGGAATGAGATAAATCCAAGCAGGTCTCTGATTGAGACATCAGGTAGATATCCCAGAATTTGGATGCTCGAGGGGTCAAACCTCAGAAGAGATCCCGAGAATGGTATGATTTTGGGGCACTTGCCTCAATCCATACTGTCACCAAATTTCCCGAAAATCTACAAACTTCCGGACTGGAATAGCGCAGCTGTGTATGATTCATGGCAAAATAATCTGCACCTCAAAAGAGATGATATTGTGGAGCTAAAGTTCATTTTAGCAGCTCCAGAAATCGCAGAAAAAGGGTCTCATCCGGCTTTTCATTTTATCAAATTACAGAGACCAGACATTGCGGCCTATAATCGAGTAAAGGTCGTTAAGGAAGAAGCACCTTTAGCAATCTCTATCAGCGAAGACGAGATTTCTGCTAGAAGGGCTTGGGGATTTTGGGTCTGTCTCACCGAGATGGACAAAGTCAAGTATCCATTATAAATTTTTTCAAATAAAATAAATGGATCTTTTTTACTCAATTCTATGACAGGAAAGAGTACTGAGTTTGCAGAAAAATTATTCAAACAGAAACGGACGATTATCTGGAAAAACAGGCTACCTGCAACTAAGAACACAAAAAAGAAAGCATGCAATATGATGCACGTTGATCAATGACATAATCTTGTACACCCCTAATTGTGAAACACAAGAGAAACCCTTATTCGGTACAAGAATCAGGGTTACAAAGAAGAAACCCGAACAGGACAATGGTAAAAGACCAGCGTATCCGAGGGGTTTTTACAAACCTCGGTAAAAATTAAGAAATGTAGCAAGAAGCAAAAGACGAGTCTAGTTTAGACTCAATAATTCTACAATTTTAAATGTAATAATTAGTTTAAAATTGTAATTTACGAGTATTTTGTCCGATAAGGGCAATATTGTAATTATTACAGAAAGCTGACGAATGTAATGACGTCATCAAAAGCAGACAAATGGCCGACAAAGCCAAAGGTAGCTTTTGACAAAAACTAAGTTAAAAGTTGGGGTAAACTAACAATAACCGACAAAACCCAAAGAAATGGACGAAGGTGTTGACGTAGGGTGGCTAAAGAAAAGTAAAAAAGAAGCCGACAAGGCACTGTGTGACAACTGTGGATTAGGACAGCTGTTGACGCACGCAGTGATGACATCAATATAATTGGTTTTGAAATCCGCGGCTAAAGTCTGAAGTTTGCCTATATAAGGAAAAAAAAAAAAGCAGAAGGAATGCATCACTCATTCCCTCCTGCTCTTTAAAAATTCAGGAATCCAGAAAGAAAAAAAATTGTAAAATAGTTTTTAATTTTCATTCTAAGTATATGGGGATTTCCCCAAAGAGAAAAGCTATCTCTCATACATGAGAGGCTAACTAGTTTTCTCCTCTAGTAGCGGCGTAGAATATATCTATGTAATAATAATTTTATTCCATCAATAAAAGTTTAAAGCTTTTGTTCAACCTCTGTCTTCCAAGATTTATAAATCCTTTATTCTGGAGTACCTTTTTAGCCCAAAGGTAGGAAACGAAATTGGACTGAGCAGTGTATTGCTGAAGGAGCCGAGTGTCTGGGAACCATCTGCTGAGGTTGTGTGGTTGGATCCTGATGTGGGTGGAAAATGGACATTGGGCCAAGCTGAAGAGCCCAAAACTTAATATGTCATAACTTGTTACCAACATGGGCCGAAACTTTTCTAGAAGGAAATAAGCCCAACCCGGTCCGTCTGGATAACCCGCCAACCTGGACCTGCAGAGGAGGATATTCCTATATAAGGCAATGTTAGAGAGAAGAATCAATTAAGTTGAATACCTTTTCAAAACAAAGACTTGCTGCAATTAAGCTCAAGATATGGGAATAAATCAACATTAACGACGCCAAGATTAGAAGATTATGTCTTCCAATTATTATTATGTGTAATTAAGGCTTAGTTGACTTACTATATTTTCCCATAACCATCAAAACTTGTATATAAGCATGGTGGAAACATAATAAAATGGATACTCACTTTTCTCCCGTAGATGTAGGTCTAACTTCTGGACCGAACCACATTAAAACTCTTGTCATTTACATTATCGCACTCATATTATTGTTATATCTCACAATTATACTCATATTATCCCTATTATCAATATAAATATTATTGGTGTGAAACCCACAGACATCAATTGGCGGCGCCGTCTGTGGGAAATCTGAGTCAAAGGCGTGAGGTAATTTTAATCTTTTCTTTCATATATTTTGTTCATAACAAGTTTGATGGCAGAATTGGATGTGGTGGAAAATCCGAATATGGAAGAGAATGCTAGAAAGTAAATGCTGGTATCACCAGAAAATGCTCCAGAAACGCCAGCTATACTGGCCAGGCATTTGGCGGATGAAATGCAGGAGCCCATGGGGGATAGCCTCACAGGAATGCAAAATGGACAGGAAAACATTCCTCTCCCAAACGCTGTAACCCTGGATCTGATTTTAGGTAAGATACAAGGATTTGTAGACAAAGTTATCACGGCTGCGTTTCAATCCAAAAATGCAGGTCTGCAGAATTTCCAGGTGAATCAGGAAGTAATATCCTCCCCTTTACAAGGGACACCAGATGCAAACAATAAGGAGATTAGGGGTAATTACGATATTTTCCCCAATGGAAACTATGGGAAAAGGCCAGAGAGACCAGATCTGCAGGATGGTCAGAAGGGCCAGGATGGAATGTCCCCACCTATGCTGGGAACTCCAAGCACTAGAAATCAGGAGATCAGGGGTAATTATGATATTTCCCCTGACGAAAACTCGGGAAAAAGGCCAGGAGGGCCAAGACTATTGGAGCCTGGAGAGTCCAAGGATGGGAATGAACCGCGAAAGAGAATCCTAGTTCCAGAAGGACGCCAAATGCGCCGTATGGATCTAGGAGAGGAAAAAGAACAGGAAGGTTGGATAGCTCAACTTGGAATACAGCAGGAACAGGCTCGTGAAAATGAGCCCCAATTCCAGATACATCAGGAGCGTAAGGGAATACCTGAAAGAGAGGGCTCCCTGGTGCGTCAGCCGCAGGGCTGGGCAGGAAAAAGAAAAGATATGGAGGACGAGGCTAGTAATTACGAATCTGCCTAATCACTTTGGGGGAATCATGATATAAAGCAAAAGGCGAAAGAAAAGCTGAACCAACTGGAGCTTATGGCTAAAAGAATGGAAAAAATGGAGAAGAGGATGGCAGGAGGAAAGATCCAAATGGATCGAGGAATTCCATTTACAAACTCTATCATGAGAGAGGAGTTACCAAGGGATTTCAAAATTCACTCTATCGCACTATATGATGGCACCACAGATCCAGAGGAACATCTCTATACGTTTCGGAATTATGCCTTGCTGCATAGGTATTCGGATGCAATCAAGTGTATGGTTGTTTCTGACCACTCTGGCCAGATCAGCCCAACAATGGTTCAATCAATTACCGGAAGGAGTCATTGGGTCCTTTGCGGATTTTAGCTTGAAATTCCTCCATCAATTTGCTACTAGTAAAAAATATGGAAAAATCTCGTTAAGTTTATTTAATATAAAACAAAGGGGAGATGAAACTTTAAGGATGTACGTTAGGCGCTTCAACGCTGCCACCCTGGAGGTACCTTCGGCCACAGCAGATCTCAAATCTAGTGCTTTTACAAAAGGATTAAGGGATGGGGATTTGTTCAAATCCTTACCTTAAAAACCAGCCTTGGATTTTGATGAACTACTTAGCCGAGCTAAGAAGTACGTTAATATGGAGGATGCTCAACTGATGAGGAAAGCAGAACAAAACTAGTAAAGGAAAGATAAGATCGAGGAGGATAATCGCAGTAAAATCAATAAGGATGGAGGGGCTAGATGGAGCTCGGCACCACTCCCTAGGCCAAGCATGCGAACCAGACCTGGGTTCATATCTCTAAGGGGTACGAAAAATGAGCAATTAATGGCTGTCGAGGAAAAGAATATAGTATAGTGGCCAGAAGGAGCTGACAAAGGCCCCCAAAATCTAACTTGTTGCGTTTACTGCCGCTACCACAGGGAATACGAGCATGATACGGATGCTTGTCCAGCTCTGGAGGAAGAGATTCAGCGCTTGGCGAAACTAGGGTATATGAAAGAATTCATGATACAACATAACAACCAGTTCGGAAGAGGTAGCTCAACCCCATTTCAAGGAGAAGAAACCTGGGGGAGGGGCAGAGGTGCGCCCGGAAGATGGCAAGGAAGAGGGGCTGGAAGGGCTGGCCCTGCAGGGAGAGAAAATTTCCCCCAGCAAATTAATAGGCAATCAGAAGTGTGGGAAAACCAGGGACAACCTGCAGGAGAGGTGAACAACGTGGATAGAGCAATTATACACATGATTTCAGGAGGATTGACAGAGGATGATTCCCAGAGATCTTTGCGGAGGCAAGTAAGGATGGTGGAAATAGCACCGGCCTTTTTCATGAATGTTAGCCAAGCTCGGCCAGGAAAAGAAATCAAATTTAGATCGGAAGATGCTAAAACTGTTCACACACCACACAATGACGCTTTGGTTATTACCGCTATAATAGCTAATTATGATGTACAACGAATATTCATTCATAGTGGGAGCTCAGTGGATATACTGTTCTATCAAGCATATTAGCAAATGAACTTGGGAAATACTAAGCTGGAAGCAGCCAAGACATCTCTGTTTGGTTTTGCAAGGGAAGTGGTCCAGCCGGTTGGGCAGATCACCCTACCTGTATCACTGGGAGTCGGATCTAATAAACAAATAAAGCTCATCAAGTTCTTAGTTGTGGACACACCCTCAGCGTATAATGTAATACTGGGGCGACCTGCGTTAGTCCTATTTGAAGCTGTGATCTCAATTCTCCACATGAAAATAAAATTCCCAACAGTCAATAGAGTAGAAGAAGTATCGGGTGACCAGTGCCAATCTAAGAAATGCTACGTGGCCTCTTTAAAACACGAAGATAAGCAAATAGAGGATAAAAAATACAAGCCTGATAAGGCTGGACTTGAGGGTGGCGAAGCTGGAAAGAGAGCTGTTTCAGCTCATGTCGAACCTATAGGGGAGCTCATGAGAATAGAACTCATACCTGGAGAGACGGACAAAACAGTTCGGATAGACTCACATTTGGGCCCCAAGCTGCAAGAGGAATTGGTGGAGCTGCTAAGGAGTCATGTAGATGTATTCTCGTGGTCGTCAAATGATATAGTCAGGATTGACCCAAGGGTTCTACAACATCATCTGAATGTATACCCAGATGCAAGGCCGGTTATTCAAAAGAAGAGGCATTTTGGACCTGAAAAGGATGCCATAGTCAAAGCTGAGCTAGACAAGCTGCTCAAAGCTAAGCATATAGCGGAAATACAATTTCCCGAATAGGTATCTAATGTAGTCCTAGTACCTAAAGGAGGATCGAAATGGAGAATGTGCATCGACTTCCGCGATTTGAATAACGCTTGCCCAAAGGACCACTATCCGCTGCCACGGATAGACCAGCTAGTAGATTTCACCGCTGGATTTGAACTACTCAGCACCATGGATGCACAGAGCGGATACCGTCAAATACCCCTGGCAAGGATGATCAGAGGAAGGTTAGCTTTATAACCTCTTTCGGGACATACTGCTATGTGGTCATGCCCTTTGGCCTTAAAAATGTTGGAGCCACTTATCAAAGGCTAGTGGACATAATGTTCTGAGATCAGATTGGGAAGAATATTGAGGTGTATGTGGACGATATGGTAGTAAAAAGCCGCATTACCAATACACACGTTCAAGGCCTGCAACAAACCTTTGACACATTAAAGAAATATAGAATGAAGCTAAATCCAACTAAATGTGCATTCGGAATCAAGGGAGGAAAATTTTTAGGTTACATGGTCACCGAAATGGGGATTGAAGTTAATCCCGAAAAAATTAAGGCTATTCAGAATATGGCGAAGCTGTGGAATGTCAACGAAGTGCAACAGCTGACAGGGCGAATTACGGCCCTAAGTCGTTTCATTTCTAGGTCTACAGAGAGGAGCCTCCTATTCTTCAAAATCTTGCGTAAAGTGGAAAATTTCAACTGGACAAAGGAATGCCAACAAGATTTTGCGAAATTAAAGGAGTATTTGAATCAAATTCCTTTACTCACCAAACCTATACTAGGAGAACCTTTAATATTATACATATTTATGGCTGATCGAGCTGTTAGCACTGTGCTGTTTCGCGAGGAGGGAAAAATTGAAAAACCTGTGTATTACATAAGCAAGGTGCTCAGTGACACCGAATCTAGGTATTCGGAGATTGAAAAAATGGCATTTGCGCTAGTTATCACAGCCAGGAGGCTCAAACCATACTTTCTGAAGTATAAAATCGTTGTTAGAACCAACCAATCACTCAGCACGGTCCTAGGAAAAGCTGGAACATCAGGAAGACTAGTCAAATGGGCGGTAGAGCTGGGAGAGTTTGACATAGAGTATGCAGCCCGAACATCCGTTAAGGCACAGGTCTTGGCAAACTTCGTTACAGAAATGATAAAACCTGAGGAGGTGGAAGCAGAAAAGGAAAAAGTATGGCTAATCCACGTGGACGGATCAACTACAATGAACAGAAGTGGAACTGGGATAGTACGGACAACGCCTGAAGGGGATCAATTGGAGTACGCCATTAAATTGGAATTAAAGCAAGCAACAATGAGACGGAATACGAGGCGTTCATCATAGGATTGAAAATTGCACTTAAAGGGGGAGCTAAGAACCTGATAGTATACTCAGATTCGCAGCTTGCCATAAAGCAGGTGGAAGGTACATATGAGGCTAGGGAGGAAAGAATGATGAACTACTTAAGAACTATATAAATGCTGTGTAAAATTTGACAAACTGGAAATTCATCAGATACCTCGGACTGATAACACAAAAGCGGATTACCTGTCAAAGTTGGGTAGCTCAGTCACTGACTGTAGGACCCGACAAATTACCATTCAATCTATGGCTGGATCAAGCAATAATAAGGAAGTCATGAACGTAGACGAGGGAGAAGACTGGATGACTGAGATAATCCAATATCTTACGAAAGGAACACTCCCGGAAGAACGAAACACTAAGCAAAGATTATTGACCAGGGCTACTAGATTTACGATGATTGATGATGCCCTATACAAAAAGGCATTTGTGCAACCACATCTAAGATGTGTATCTGTGGAGGAAGGCAATTACGTACTCAGAGAAGTATATGAAGGATGTTGTTGCAGCCATATCGGCGAAGCTGCCCTTGCTGGAAAGACACTTAGGGCTGGATACTTCTGGCCTTCTTTGAAGGAAGACGCGGCTGAGCTGGTGAAGCGGTGCGAACAGTGCAGGTGCACGCTAGCCTTATACACCAACCTACAGAAGCAATGAGATCCATAAGTGTTCCATGTCCGTTTGCTAGATGGGGGCATGGATATAGTGGGACCTTTCCCCATAGCAATGGCCCAAAAGAAGTTCTTATTAGTATTGGTGGATTATTTCAGCAAGTGGGTGGAGGCGGAAGCCTTGGCCCGGATCACGGAGGCCGAAGTCATTCATTTTTTATGGAAGAACATAGTATGCCGATTCGGCATACCTAGGGAGATTATAGCTGACAATGGAAGGCGATTTAGTGGAGCAAAGCTAAGGAGTTGGTGCGAAGAAATGGGGATTCAACAACGCTTTAGCTCGGTAGCGCATCCCCAAACGAATGGGCAAGTAGAGGTTACTAATAGAATCATCATACAAGGTCTAAAAACCAGGCTTGATGGAGCAGGAGGAGATTGGGTGGAGGAGCTGTAATCAGTATTGTGGTCGTATAGAACTACTCCCAAATCCACTACGGGAGAAAGCCCTTTTAGCTTAGTATATGGAGCTGAGGCTGTCATTCCTGCAGAGATAAGAGTGCAGACTCACCGAATTAGTTATTTCAACCTAGAACAGAATGAGGAAAGGCTGAGGGATGAGCTGGATCTGATCGAGGATAATAGAGAAAATGCATACCTGAGGATCGAGCAATACAAGCAAAGGATACGAAGGGCACAAAGAGCAAAATTGAAGGCTAGAGCAGTGCAGGTGGGCGACCTGGTGTTAAAGAGGGTGGATGCAGTACGTACCGTGAAAAAGCTGGATCCCAATTGGGAAGGACCATACAAAATGGTCAAAGTATTAGCAGGAAGAGCTTATGAGCTGGAGGATGGCAAGGGAAAACAGCTCCCTCGTCCATGGAACATACAAAATCTGGAAAAAAAAATTATGTCTAATGTTTTTTTTATTCTGCAGGGACCCCCGAAAGGGCTCTAATGTTTCCTTTGAATTTTTGGTTTTCTTTACCTTTTCAGGAATAAGCCGACAATTGTAATGCCTTTTTTGCAAGGTCAGATGCAAAGCCCCGAAATTCTAGTAAGAATATATTTCCTTATTTTGAAATGTTGTTTCCTTTTTACGCATGTATATGTGTATATCTGTGTGGTCAAAATTGAGAAGATAGGGGGAGTTGGTGGAATGGGAGGTAGTCGGAGTTAAGATGCACCACCTGGATGGGTAGCCGAGATTCATTAAATCAGGCGGCCTGCGGCTTCGAATCTGATGGCCCCATACCAAGAGGATATAAGGGTGGGTTGGTGTGAAATTATTCCGGGAATAATTCTAGGACCAACTCACATTGGAAGACAGGGGTTAAGGGAGATACAAGGCTGGTTGGAGCAAAAAGGTTGGAGGAGGGGACTAATTCTCCCACTCCTGGCTGAAATAAGAAGGGAAAATTGAGAAAAGAGGGAATAAGGAAGGATGCCAACGGTAGCAGGCTGGCCAGCTGTGAGCCCATCTAGGAAAATATGTGGGAACGGAGAGGAGGAAAAGGGGAAAAAAGGAAGGTGAAAAATATTGTAAAAGGCAAGTCTCCACGATTTCTAATGTGATGAAAGGCAAGTCTCCACGATTGCTAATGTGATGAAAGACAAGTCTCCACGATTGCTAATATGATGAAAGGTAAGTCTCCACAATTGCCAGAAAATAAAATGCAAGTCCCCATGATTGCAAACCTGAATCATCTGGCAGAACTACGGGTTGCGGCTTAGTTCGAGCTAGATGATATTTTTGATAACTAACAAGTTTGTGTTTTTTTGAAAGGAACATTTGGAATTTTATTCACAGGAAAAACCTTACATCATAATTATGGGTTAAATCTCAAAGGTATGACTGTTAATCTTTGTTCCATTTGTATTGGTATTTTATATACCATTTTTTTATCATAAATATTCGCCGAGGAATTAAAAGTTTAACCTGCTCTCCTGGGGAGAGGAGTCATTATTATTTGTTTTTAGTTTAGCAGAAATGCTATAAAAGCTAATCCCATTATTTAGAGTATGAACGAGTAAGATACAAGAAAAAAGGAGACGAGTATTTCGCAAAAAGGGGAAAATACTAGGCACATCTACCCTAACCTGCGCAGGTGGTGGAAAACAGCAAATGTTCCTACCCTAACTTGGGTAGAACAGGAAAGGAAAAGCTAAAATTGTCTAAAAGGGGCCATACATGCCTGTGCAAAACAAGCAAAACAGGAATTTAAACATTGTCCAAAAAGGGGGGCTACATATGCCCCGCAAAACATCAAGATTCTTAAAGAGATAAACTATGATGCGGGGTCTAGACCAGCAGCAGGTGGGAAAGCAACATCAGTTGGGCCACCATTAGCATTTCCAGGATGGTCAGCTGCAGCAGGGGCAGGTTGTTCAGCCACGGGAGGAACAACTGGATCAATCACGGGTGGAACCACTGGATCGGCTGGAACATTTTTTGGCGGATTTGAACGGGCGATATCTGCAACGGCAGCAACAAAAGCCGCATCAGGATCCAGGAATGAAACTGTGCTACCAGCTGGAGAATAGTTCTGAGCCTGGAACTGGGAGGTGCAAGCATCAAACTGGCGGAGTAATGATGGCGATGCAGCTTTTCGAGGCACGACGTGATAACTGCAGGTGCGTGGGGGGACTCAACCGTCAAAGACTTTTCAAATCAAACCAAAGATTAGGGTTTTCTCGGATCTACCTGGGAAGGATGTCCAGTTGCATAGATCACTCAGCTCTGTAGCTTGGGTAATCCTGCAGCTTTGCAGATGCGTCAGCTTGACCCACATGATATTTTCTTTACAACTCTCACAATTTGACATGTCAAATTGTAGAATTGGGGGGACTATTGATGTGGGTGGAAAATGGACATTAGGCCAAGTTGAAGAGCCCAAAGCTTAATATGTCGAGACTTATTACCAACATGGGCCGAAACTCTTCTAGAAGGAAATAAGCCCAACCCGGTCCTTCTGGATAACCCGTCAACCTGGACCTGCAGAGGAGGATATTCCTATATAAAGCAAGGCTAGAGACAAGAATCAATTAAGTTGAAGATCTTTCCAAAACAAAGACTTGCTGCAATTAAGCTCAAGATATGGGAATAAATCAACATTAATGACGCCAATATTAGAAGATTATGTCTTCCAATTATTATTATGTGTAATTAAGGCTTAGTTGACTTACTATATTTTACCATACCCATCAAAACTTGTATATAAGCATGGTGGAAGGATAATAAAACGGATACTCACTTTTCTCCCGTGGACGTAGGTCTACTTTCTGGACCGAACCACATTAAAACTCTTGTCATTTACATTATCGCACTCATATTATTGTTATATCTCACAATTATACTCATATTATCCCTATTATTAATATAAATATTATTGGTGTGAAACCCACACACATCAGATCCAATCCGTAAAAACGAAGACTCGGAATACCCGGTGATAAGGCGGTCAACCAAATGTATAATATTATGAAATTTTAATATTTTTCAGAAGCATGTTGGACTTGTTTTACTCATATTGTGTAGTAAGACCACTATTGCTAAAAGTAAAAATGTTAAGTAAGGATTACTATCGCCACAAGGACTAAATTGAAACTAATTAAAAAACCACAGGGACTAAAATGAGACAAATTAAAACCACATGGACCAAATTAAAATTGAAATTGGGGTAAAAGGTGAGGGACCAAAATGAATTGATCCCAGAGAAATTTTAATTACTCAGAATATATTCCCTTCACCTACCAAAAACAAAAAAAAAAAAAAAAAAAAAAAGTTAAATGCACTTTGCCCCTTTACTTTTTTCAATTAAAGGATGGTGCACCCCTCCATCTTTTCGTTGGAATTGTTGCATAACTTTGTCCCCTCAAATTATTTAAAATACATCAATTACCAAATTTCTTACGCATCCTACCAAATATCACCTTAACAATTAATGTAAAGACAAAAAAGCTAAAAACAAGAAGTCTTAAATCACCATTGTTTTTGTTTGTCAAATAGGACATCTGATTGACATTTGGTCAATTATATTTCTTTTTTTAATGAAATCGTTACGTTATTATATTGGATATCGAATCAATAATCATAGTCACCAATTTTCTATTATAAACTAATAAGAACGAACTACAAATTAGCAACAAAGAACTACTATATAAGTAGAGAAATAACCCACACATCTGGTGGGTTCGAACCCATGACCTCTAAATCATGGGGTCTTAGTCTTACCACTAGACTAAAACATTATGGGCTCGGTCAATTATATTTCAAAATCACATATTTGATATTCATCTGATAAGATTATTCTTATGTCAAAGAATTTTAAATTGTTAAATTTAGGAACTACATATATTTAATCTAACAAAATTTATTTTATCAAACTTAGTGGAGAATTAATTTTTTTTTGTAAGGTCAACTCCAGTATAACGCCAATTTGGCGATTGTGAAGAGTGTTGCACAACACTGTTCACAAATGCCCAATTGGTGCAAAGCAATTGTTTTGTTATTATTTGGTCCTTAATATTATAATTAATTACAATTAAGTCTTATATAACTAGGTTCCTAAACTTTGAAAAATTACAATTGATTCCTGTGTGTTATTTTTTTACTCAATTATATATGATTTTACTTTAATTATAAATAAAACATATATATTAAAACTAGTATAAAATGCATATACTATATATATTTAAAACATTGAAATATTTATATCAACATAGATTAATATTTATAATAATACAAAAAAGCACACAATTCTAATACAAACTAACTAGATGTAAGATAAACATATTAGACCGATAATAAAAATATTGTTCGTCTAATATTATAAAATAACAAAATATATTTTCTTGGATGATTATGTAATAAAAAACTTAAAGTTAGGTGTTATTCGTGAAATATAAGAAATAGTATAAAATGAAGTGTAAAAGAGAATATATAGAGAATATTTTTTTGGTGTTGAAAATGGTGCAAATATTGGAGTGAATTTACTGTAGCTGCACCAAAATAGTGCAATAGTTGCATCATTTTGGTGCAATATATTGGTGATGCTCTAAATGAGAGATAATAATTTGGTCAATAAGTGGTTGAGGAGAGCGGAAGAAGAAAAATGAGAGAATGGGTACTTTTTCTAATTTATCTTTTGTCGTTATAATTATTATTAGCGGTATATTCGAGAAAAAATTTATATTAGATCGAGTTCAATGGTCTTAGTATATATCTCTTTCATATGGTGAAATATATTGTGTGTATTCCCCACACATACTTGTGTGAAAAAGATAAACACTTAATACACACTCAAACTATTAGATTCAATCTGATATAAAATTACTCATATATTTGATAAATCGTATGTAATATTTGTGAAATTAGTGATAGATGTAGTTTGAAAAATTGAAGAGGGCAAACGATGCAATAAAAAGATGTGAGTTTCATTTTTTGAATTGAAGATATTAGTGGGGGCAAGGTGAAATTAGGGGTAGTGATATTTATGGTCCTTAATTTACAAATTGTACATCAGAATAGTCCCGCATGTTCAAATTTTGACTTTGGCATCTCTAACGTTTACGTTTTGTTTCACTTAAGTCCTTTTTAATCATTTTTACCCTTCAATTTGCTTCGAAATATAGCTCATGTATAGGGTAAAAATGTAAAAAACGGTTTACACGAAACAAAACTTAAACATTTGAAATACTAAATCAAAATTTGAATATGCGGACTAGTCAGACACAAAACATATACATTAGGGACCGCAAATATTACTATCCCATGTTATTATTTAGGAAAAATTACACACAGACCCCCTCACTTATAGTGTAATTATTAAACTTCCCCTCACTTATTAAAAATTATCAACATACTCTTCAAGGGGTTTATTTGTAAGATTTACAGGGGTAAAATTATAAGATTTGTTAAACGCATAGGGGGATAGTTGTTAAAAACCTTCAACATGAGGGGATGTTTTGGTAATTTCTGATAAGTGGGGGGGGGAGCTTTTATAATTACACAATAAGTGAGGGGGTCTGCTTGTAATTTTCCACATTATTTATTTATAGACCCAAAAAGAAAGGAAAAAATTGTAAAATATCCTCTCCTCTTTCCCTCTCTCTCATACACACAAAACTGAAATGTAAAAAATGTCATAGGGCCCACCTCCTCGAACTATTCTCAAGAGTCATAAAATCACAGAAATCTCAACCCTCCATCCTTTCAATCCAACGGTCGTCACCACTCTGGCCGAGTAGTAGGCGATAGTAGTTATTAGTCATCCTCTTCTCTCGTTCCCTCTCTCTCTCACCCATAAACCCTAGAACCTGCAAACCCACCCCCCGCCCGCAGCAGCCATCAAAATTAAACGTGAACACCATTAAATTCAAATCAAAATCAAGAAAAATAGTAAAAGGGAGTAAATCTAATAAATCCCCCCTCTCTGAAAAAATCAAAAGCGATCTTTTGACGAAAACACCGATCCTTTACCGATTTCATATCAGGTAATTATTTTTTCTTGTTTTCCCTTTTCTTTTTTTAATTTTTATTTGATGGGTTTTTGTGGTTGAGCGGAAAAAAAGATGGGATTTTTTTGAGATGCCGATGGAAATTATTTGATGGGTTTTTTTTTTTTTTTGACGTTGGTTTATAGTTTTTCTTCGTTGTGTGACAATATGGAAAAAATGAAATGAAAAATGTGAAGGGGGTTTGAAGATTTTACTTGCATGTTTGTGAGTAGCCGAATTTTGGGTGAGTTTGGAATGCGCCGAGCACTGAGTTGTGACCGAGTCATTTTTCGATTTTGCGCTTTAGATATTCGAGTTTGTTGTATTAGGAGTATGAATTAGGCCCAATTTTGGGTTTTGTTCTGAAAAAGGCCCTTTGTTCTGGTTTGGCGGTGTGCCGAGTCAAATTCTTGGTTGACTTAGCGGTGACTCGGTGAGTGAATGTTACATTCTGGTTCGTGTGGAGGTCGATTCGTTTCGTTTGGTAATCGCCTTTTTCTTGAATAAATTTGTTCTAGTCTACTTTTTGTAAGGAAAGGAGGAAGAGGTTTCTGTGGTCATCATTATCAGAGCTTTGTGGGCTCTGCATTTGACCAAGTTTTGGTCTTTAAGGTTGTTCAATTACGAAAGTGAAGAGGAAGTATAATTCAGGGGCTTCGCCTCGTAAGAAGAAAAGCAAGCCGATGCCTTCAGTTGGAATGAGAAGGAGTACAAGGGTGCTCGGAGCACGGGTTTTGCGTTCGGGAAGGAGGCTATGGACAGAGCCCCGTGAAGGCGGGAAGTATACAAGAGCAGTTAATGGTGAAAATAAGTGGACAGATCTTCTAGATAATTCTGCAGATGATGGAGGGAATGCCGTTGATGGTGATGACTTCAAGAATGTGTGGGAAGAAAATGAAAGTGGAAATGGTGATGCGGTGGAAATAGTTGTGGACCCCGGAATAGAAGAATTTGCATCGGAAGAGGTTAACAATGAAGATAAGATGTTTGGAAAAGTGTATACGAGGAGAAAGAGAAAGAGAGTGGAGTCAGTTGGCACCGGGCTTACAGAAGATAAAAGGTTTGGGAAGAAGTTTGTAAGGAAACAATGGAGGAGAAAATGTCATTTGATTGAACCTTTGAAGATTTGTGGAGATGTTCGGGTCTTGGATAGTCGGTTTCGAGGGCTTGCTATTGTTGTAAATGAGTCTTCTTATGATTTTGGTTATTGGGTTGCTTCGTTCTTGACTACCGTGCTGAGCTACATGTCTAGAGTTAGAATTGGAGTACGCCAGTTGTCTAAATTTGTGCTCTCAAGACCAATATTGGATGCTTATTCCTCAAGGGGCGTGCTTTTCCTTCAGGTAAATTGTTGTTCTTATATAGTTAGGTAGTTGTTAGGTTATGGTTGCATGTGACTAATAATTTAGATCATCAAATTTGGTAAATAACTTGATTTGTTTTAGTTTTCTTTCTCTTATAATGGGTAAACTCAAATTTGAATTGAATTGGAGAACTTTAGCACGTAGATAAAGGCATTATACGGGTAGTACTGAAGCTTTGAAGCGTCATTGAAAAATACCTAGATGTTTGATTAATTATTTTTGAGTGCTTATTATAATTATATATAATCTGTATTTCTTCTTGACAGGATACTATGACCATCAAGAGCCCTGGATTTTGCATAATTTGGGGATGCAGGTCTTTGATACCATTATTTACCGTGGATTTTTCTGCGATTCCATTTAGCTTTATCTTTATGCATACAAGTATGAGCCTTAGATCTGTATATATGTCTTGCTTGCTTGTGACACCTTCAATGGCTGTTGATGAGAAGAATGATATGGTGGATGATTCTAGCGAACCCTCTACTCAAATTCCTCCGAAGATAAGCCATTCGGGCTTTGCCTCATTTTCGACTCAAATTTCTCCTTGGAAAGAGATACCTCACAGCGCTGAGGTGGCATCCTGTAATGATAATTCAGGGATAAGGGAGTTTTTACCTAAATCTTCTATTCGAAATATACAATTAAAAAATAGTCGTAATATCAAGAAAAGGAGAAGTTCTCTAAAGCATAAGAGAGGTAGACCACCGTCGACCTTCCGGGCCCAAAAAGCTAGTGGCGCTTCTTTGGCTTCAGATTTTGTCAGAATTAGAAATGACAGTGTACAATTATCTCCTTCACCGCCTAGTCGTGTACTTAGAAGCTCGGGAAATATCAAAGAGCTAAACTCTGATGTAAGTGCCAATTGTTGTTCTGCTAACTTGTTAATTATTGAAACCGACAAGTGTTATAGAGAAGAAGGAGTTATCATCACCTTAGAGTTATCATCATCTTCAAATCAATGGTTTCTTTCTGTTGTTAAAAAAGGGATTCAGCGTTATAGTCTACCCGCACAACGGGTCATGAGGCCGGCATGTTGTAACCGTTACTCTCACGCCACCGTGTGGGCCGCGGACCCCACTTGGAAGCTGGAGTTTAATAATAAACAAGATTGGTTGATTTTCAAGGAACTTTATAAAAAATGCTCGGACCGTAACGTACAGGCCCCACCTGAAACTGCTAGTGTTATTCCCGTTCCCGGAGTACAAGAAGTATCCAGCTCTGTCGATAGCAATTACGTGCCATATGTGAGGCCATATTCTTACATTACGGTGGAACACGATGAGTTAACAAGGGCTTTGGTTAAGAAGTATGCTAATTATGACATGGACTCGGATGACGAGGAGTGGCTGGCTAAATTCAATAGTGAGTTACGTGGGGGAAGTGGGGTTCGAGAATTTATTACGCCAGAGAGCTTTGAGTTGATCATTGATGCACTAGAAAAGGGTTTTCATAGCAATCAAGATGAGCATTTTGACGAGCAAGCGGGCTATGATTTTTGTGCGCATCTAGAAAGACGGGAAGTAATAGATGCTATCCATAATTATTGGGTCAAGAAGCGGAAACAGAAAAGATCTGCACTTGTAAGGATTTTCCAGGTAAGGGGCATGTTACTTTTAAAGATATAAAGTAACAGTGGCACACTCGATGCGTGTAATTTATTGCTTAAAATAGAAAATAAAAGACATTTTTTAATTATGTTTATATGATAGTCTTTAATTATTTTAATATGTACCTGGATTTATGAGAAGTTAACCAGAAAAATTGCTTTGCTGATAATGGATATCCACTTATTTTTGGTTTTCTAATTTTTTGTTTACTGTAGGTATTAACTTTTGTGCTTTTTGATCAAAATATGCCTTGGCGACTTGTTTGTTAACTCTGTACCTATGCAACATGCAATTTTTCTCTATATTTTTCATTTTTATTCTTGAAGTTCTCCTACATGCTAGAAAACAGAGAACAAACTTTTTCTAATTATTTGGACTTTACGTTATTATGCGAGCTGCTCCATTTGTTTTTTTGAAGTTATAAAATAATTCTTTTTTTGACAGCTTTACCAGCCTAGACGAACCCAAGTGATCCCAAAGTCTGTTTTAAGGAAGAAAAGATCGTTTAAACGACAGGCAAGTCAGGGTGGGAGAGGCAAACAACGAACATTCTTGCAAGGTATCTGTCAGTTTCATTGATTTGCATAGTTATATATTTTTAGTGTGGGATTGAAGTAATCCCACAATATATAATATGGGGATCTTATGGTGATAACATAACAAAAGCAGATTACAGAAAATAATTGACTTAGAAGTGAGCTTATTTGTGTTTAATGTGATACAAGATGAAAATCATGTTACAACCCAATATTATAATTTTCATAGAGCCTCCCAAAACTTGTTTCAAGTAATTTAATCTCCTTTATGTACCAACTATATGGCCTCATTCGGACTTGGATTGATAGGATCGATACTAAATCTGTGCAACCTATCCTTTGTTTCGTTTACTGGAAAGAGAATGAGATCTCAAAATTAGTAACCACTTCAACTATGTTTGTTTTTACTCTGCTCGTGTTTTATCAGCCCATTTCATATTGGATGGTGGCCGGTGATAAATCATTGTCCTCGATCAAACAATGAAATGTTGGATAGAGTCTCTAATAAGATGGTCAATCAAAGCCCTTCTGACTAAGCCTTTCAACCATCATTTTCTAAAATGTATGGGAAAATGAGTTTTTTGATTTTCTTGTGAAAATATAGTATGTTTGGTTGTGTTCCTGAAAATTGTTGGAATTAATGATTTAATGATGGAAGAAATGATTGAGTTAGTTAAAAGTAATGATTATGTAAATAGTATATATAAAATAATAGATAATATTATATTGATTAAATATATTTATAATTAAAAATGATAAAAATCGAGCCCAAAAAAAGCATTCAAATTATTCAAAATGGGTTTTAAAATGTGCACGAGCCTATGAAGGTTAAGACCATGTATGCCGGAAATGTGGATTTTTAGGAGATGTGAGAGAACGAAAAACGTGTGTGTGATTTGGTAAAGTGAAAGGTAGTTATCGAAGAATGTGGAAGTGAAAATGAAAATAAGTGTATTTTTAGTTGAGAATGGAGTAAACTGTGTATTTTCATTTTCAAATGAGAATGAAAATGAAAATATGGATATGGAAACACAAACAAACACAGCTGTAATGTTTGACAAAATTTCAGAAATCAAAAGCTCGAACAACATTGGCCTTTCCATTGGAAGTTAAAAGTTATCTAATAGGAGTATCTTGGTAAATTGCGGAACCTCAGGAGGCTCGTAGTAATTACCCAATAAGTGAGGGGTGTGCATGCAATTATCCCTAAAAGTTAATTGATTTTGTTGTCAATAACTCAATATATTTATTCTTTTCAAAATCATCATTCGTTTATTGGCCTTTCTATATTTCCGATTATGTTTCCAGCTCAGACTTTTGATCGATTATGAATATTTGATTTTTTACAGCAATGGCAGCCGAACAAGACACTTGGCAGAAACAGAATAACACACAGAAAGTGCAAGAAGCTAAAGCAGCTGCAGAAAGATCTGAAGGTTTAGCTATTCTAAAGCGTCAAAGAGCACAAATGCTTATGGAAAATGCCGACTTAGCAACTTATAAAGCAATGATGGCTCTTAGAATTGCAGAAGCAGCTCAAATTACCGAGACGATCCCAGATAAGGTTTCGTCTTTCCTTCTTAGTTAAAAAATGATAATCGGGTTTCATTTAAAATGGCCAATTTTTTTGAGCTACAAGAGGACGATAATGCCCTCGTGGACATTTTTCATCGAAGCCGTAGTAGATTGACCTTGTGAAAGAATGAATCATTATTGTAATTTTTGTATAGATTGTGATTCGATGTAAATTCTTGTATTTTACTATCTGAAAGATGGATTTGTACAATGGGGTTCGTTTTGTTTCGTTTGTTTTGTTGAGACGAGATAGAGAAGCTGAAAAAATTTTAGGGAAAAAAATTGATGATGGATGTGTAGGTATGTTTGTGTCTATTTGTTGTATATAGTTTGCATGACTGGTTATTTACAGCTCCAGTTTGTAGGTTTAGCAGATTAGTCCATAACTTATTGCAATTTATGTTCATTTATAGACTCCAATTACCTAGGGGGCATTTTTAGGGCCATTGGATATAGTGTTTGGCGAGAAATGAACCATGAAAGTGATGGAATATGCATGAGATTCATCATATGTACATGATTATGATTATATAATCAATTTTCAAAAATTATTCAAAGCAAAAGTGTAAAAATTGGCTCATACTTTTCGAATAATAGGTGTTGGAAAATTAATATAATAATGCTTTGTTGATGTCAATAAATGAAGTACTCCTAGGTCCAATTTAGTATATAGATTCTTTTGAAATAAGCAAGTGTTACAAAATAAATTAAACCCATGGCTGATCTAAGCGTGGACAATTAGGATTGGTTGGTTAGCATTTTAAAATATTGATTCTAGTAACAAGTGGATATGACTAGAGCTGCCCACGAGCCGAACTCGAGTCGAGTCTGGCCAAAATTCCGAGCTCGAGCCTAGAATTTCAAGCTCGACCTCGACGAGCCTCAAAAAAATGAGCTCGAGCTCGTTCGAACTCGAGCCTGGGTCGAGCTGAGCCGAGCTCGAGCTTAGGAAAATAAAACTCTTTAATTAATATATATTGTATTATTAATTTTGTATTAATATATATATAATTAAATATTATCATCATAAATATTTAATATTTAATAACTAATACATACATAATATTATAAGATATTATATTATATGTATGAATATATTAAAAAATAAATAAAATATTATATTATATATATATATATATTAATTTTTTTATTTTATTTCAGGTTCGCGAGCCTTTGCCCTAAACTTTAAACCCAAATGCATTTGATGCTGTGCATAGTTTTTTCAATACATAATATTATAATATTTTTGTAATTTTTATGATGGTTCTTTAACGCTATGTATTTATATTATTATAAAATAATATGATTTACGAAATCCATTTGCAAAATAAATAGAAAAGAGTAGCATAAGAAAAATGAGAAATAATATTAAGAAAAATAAACAAAAAAATGAGAAATATCATGACGATTACTTTGAGCCTCTCAGACTTTATAAAAGAGAATAGATACCCTCAATTATTTCTATTTCTTTAAAAAGAAGAAATAGTAACTCGTAAAACTGTACTAATGATATTTTGGCCTAGTGGTAAGATTGAGGCTCCATGACCTCTAAGTCATGAGTTTAGCGAGTTGTTTCTCTACATGTATAGTAGTTCATTCTATGTATTTTGTAATAGGAAATTGTTGATTGATAGCTGATAGTTGATCTGATATTTGATGTAATGATGTAATCGTCTCATTTTTTTTTTTAAAAAAAACTAGTAAGACTGTAAATATAATTATTATGAACAAATTTAGTTTGTCAATCGCCTTTTAAAGATATAAGTGGTACACAACATATAAAGAAATTGATAATTAATTCAAATTGCAGCTCAACACAATGACATTCTTAAGATTTATCGGGACGTGGGATTCTGTTAAAATGAAAAATTCTCGTATAGACATAATATGATTAATTATACCAAAAAATTCAGTTCTCAGACTCCTTAAAATCCCTCGAAAAGACACAAGACATAAATTAAGAACAATATTTCAAATTATATTGGTGGAGATTATTATATATAAAGAGCCAGCTAAAAAGATTCTTTATCCAAAGTTGTGGACTGCCATTTGAACTAATAAAGCACTTTAAGTATTATATAATCTTGTTGAGGAGTCATAATCCAATACAAAATTGATACTCAATTGACTTACTATATCTAATTCTTTCTTTGGGCGTTGGATTATCTGTCGCTTTCAAGTAATCCTAAGTTTAATAATGTATTTGAACGAGTGTTTCCTCCCTTGTATAGACATAGAGCCTTTTTCGCATTGGAAAATCACGTCTACACAAAAATAAAAAAAGCTTTTGCCATAATAAATTGTACGAGCAATTTTTCCAATCAATTATTAGACGATTGGGTCAAAGTCCACAATGGATCATCTATTTTAAATAATATTTCATCTCTTATTCTATTTATTTATATGTATGCGCCGTTTGTAAAAATCTTCTCCTTAAACATATAAGTGATGTGAATTTAATACACTTGACAGACAAATAATTAAGTAAACGAAATAGAAAATGTAACACACTTGGCATAAACCTCTATTTATATATTGTATTACTTATATACATGCCAAATGTATAAAATCCACGTCACTTGTATATTTAAGAAAAATAATATTACAAGTGTCATGCACATCATATAATAAGTAAATAAAATATAAGATGAATCTATGCATTAATTGTATATTAAACGTGACCTAATTTGTACTTTAACGTAATTTGTGATATAATTCAGAGAAGCTCACAATCATGCACCCAAATATTGTAACCATCGTAGTAAGAATTTCAAATGTTGATTAATGATCATCTCTTGCCTAAGTGTGGAATATAACGGCGTTATTTATTGGTATGATGTTATCAAATCGTTTTTAAAGGAAAATAATGATGAAATATGTAAGTTTTGTTCGATTGACCAAGGAAATGAGTTATTATTGGGCAAAGACAAGTTGAAACGAGGTAGGTGAGTTGGATTGATTGTTAATTGAATTAAATTCAAATAATCTTTGATCAAGTCAAACACGAGTCGAGATTGAGTAATTTAACGTTTGTAATACATATCTTATCATTCTTTTATTAATCGAGCCGAGTTTCAAAACATATTGAAGAAAAACGCATCCAGATTTGGTTTTTTATTTTCTCGAATCTAGCTCAAACAAACAAATTAAACTAATGTTTATATATCGTCTCAACTCGAATATCAAGTAGCTTGATTCGTTTTTCACCATAATATTAAATCTAATTTGCACACAATATATATATTTATATATATATATAAATTCTTTTTAATCATTTTTCTTCATAATAAGCGTCATTTTAAAATAAAATAAAGTGTGATTAATTTTAGATGTTTGGTAAAGAAAGAAGCTAAAGGTTTTTTCTAGATAGAAGCTCACCAAATAATTAATGGGATAATTGCATCGACCTCCCTTGAATTATGGACATTTGACATTCACACTCCTCCCCTTTTAAAAATTGGTATGGACGTCTCCTACTTCACTTTTTTCATTATATTTTCTAGTTAAAGACTACAATACTCTTCACATTTGAATCAACCAAAGTTAACTTCAACTTATAATGTGTTGGAGAATGAAAAATTATCAAAATATCATCAAATAACATAATAATAATAAAAAAATATGGCATTCACAATTTAAAATTCTAGAAATATAACTTTAAACTCGTAAAAAAAAATTCTCTTGGTTCTTTTTGTGATCTAAAGTTTACTGTTGAATATGTTAATATAATTCAAATGTTTCCGATAAACACGAATAATTTTAATTTTATCTAAAAAAAACAATAGGTATAAAAATAAGAACCTAACGAATCTTGATATACTTAAATCCTATTTATTCGAGTATGCTTTTTCATAATAAGATCCAGCAACGTCTTTCGTAAAGGTGTTAATTTAGAAGTAGTATATTTTATTGAAAAATAATATTATAAAAAAAAGTAAATGCACTTCTTACATACCACCATGTTTCTTCTTCTTAAAAGATAATAGAAATATTTGTATAAAAAAAATATAATTTATGACTATTTCATAAAAATAATGGTATAATTTAATAAAAATTCAAAATCTAAGAGTAGCGCGATGTAATATTTGTTCTTTCTTTCTTGAAGCTTGTCTTAATTGAAAAATAAGTTACACCCACGTTATCATCATAAGTTCTTAGACATGAATGTGAATTTATACTAAATACAAAATGAAAAAACAAAAAGAAATACTAATTTTTTTTCTATATAACCATAAGAAAAATGGTGTAAGAAATTAAATTAGCATAATCAGAATACTAACATAGTTTTTCATAAATTTTTGCATTTGTTGAATTAGGAGAGAGTTAAAATTAATATTTCTAAATAATATCTTTTGGGATCATAAAAGGATTCACAATTAAATTATTCTTTTTTTAATTTAAAATTAAGGAATTTTATAGCTATATTTGTAGAAATTTTTTAGTATAAGATGCCTTATTATTTGTTTTTCTATTACTATGTAATTTAATGGTACTTTTCCATACTCCAACTATTTATTTAATTTAACATTTTCTTAGCCCAAATTTGAAGGGCTATTTAGTCTTTCATAAGTAAATCCAGCGAAGAAATTGAGCAAGAGGAGGTTCATGCCAATATACCAAACATGAGTGGGTGCGGATGCCAAATATCAATAGTTCAAGGGAAGTTGATGCAATTTTCCTCATAACTAATAGGAAGATATGACATGAATTTAAGATAAGTATACCACTATTTGAGTTTTGCAAGTAAATGTTCTCTCTTGCAAATTTGACAACACCATAACTCAAGTATTAAAATAACAAGCGAAATACAAAAAAGTTTGTTGGTTAATTAGGGTTTAGGGATCTTTGGACAACTATATTGTAAGTCTAAAAGACTACAATATACCTCATTTATTCTCCCAAAATTGGGTCAATCAATCTATTAACCATACAACAAAATGAAACACAAACTAAGTGTTGGGAGCCAAGATGAGACTTGCCTACAAGTACTTGCACTTTCTTGATCAACTTCAACCCTTTGGTGCCACAATATGCATACACTAATGTGTATCTATATTCACGTACGAGCATCGGCTCGAAAATCTCCTCGACGCTTCGATTCTGGCCATCTTCGACTTCTTTCTTGGCGTGAAAAAAATAAGCTAAAATATTGAAGACAATTAGGAGGAAGAAGAAGAAGGTGTTTTAGGTTAATTGGGAGAGTTGATGTATGTAGCACTTATATTGGGAGAATAATTTAGCTTATTTCATAGGGAATTAATTAAATAAATAAAAGGCGATAGGTACAAGGGTTGAGAAGGAAAATAATATGCAACGCACACTAATTGAATGGCCTACGTTCACATGTTCAACTATGAAAAGAACTTTTTTATAATTAAAGTGGCGGTGGGTCAAATTGGATAGAGTTGTAAAAACGAGATGCCTGTATAATTAATTAAGAACAATTGATTTTAATTTGATTAGTTTGCTAGAGTTTGATAATGTGATTTAGTTAAAGAAACAAAATAAGTATATAACCTAATTGACAAAATAAAATATACCCTTGAATATCACTTAATTGACAAAATAAAATATACTCTTGAATATAACCTAATTGATAAAATAAAATATACTTTTGGATATAGTAAACTTAGCTCTCTCAAATTTTGAAAGAATCTTGCAAAGTTTTTATCTTGATAGATAAATATGAAATTTAAACTAAAATTAATGAACTTTATATTTTATAATTTGCAATCGAGTTATTTTTAGGAGTTTCGGAGAATTTTAAGTTACGTAACAATTAAAATCTTATAAGATTTATTATACACTTGATCAATAATTACGATTATACAAACACTCTATCGAAAGCGCAATACTATTGTCCTATATCATGAAATTTACTCCATTACGAAGATATTACCTTAGAATATAATACTTTTTCATTGGAGTACTGAAGCCACTAATATTCGTCTAATCCACTAAGAAGATCAACTATGAATCCTTATTGCAATTTACAAGTGGGTCATAATGTGATAATGACATATTTTGTACGGAGCCAAAACAAAAAAAAAAAAGAGAGCTTCGAATCTTTATCCATTAAACATCAAAATTATTGGAGGAGCATAGTAATTCCAATTCGGATGATCTTGGATTGATCGAGATATTAAAATCGATTCATCGTACACGGTTGATTCTAATGGTAAAGCCACCCCCACTTATCCCAATCAAATAGTCCAATGAACTAAATTCATAATAGTTTTCATTTTTCCTTTTTTTTTTTTTTTTGGTTTTTTTCCAAGGTATTCTTCAACCCATGAGCCATGATTAATCATTCAATGTATTGTTAAGGACTAATAATTAGAGTTGATAATTCTAACTTGGATTTCTTCGGTGGAGTAAGTCCCATTGAGGTCTGTTAGCCTAGAACCTTTGACTGCAGAGGTCTTGTGGTAAAAACAACCTCACTCACTCTAATTCCCCCATCCAATATATCTTCTCCACCTTAGCCCTTAGGAGTTGGGACCCTTTTTTTTCCCCCCAAGATATCCTCATGATCGAAGACCCAGTACTAAATACTTGAGTATTGTCCGAGACTAATCACTCGAAATACTGTTAGGAGTGATATATACTTTTCCACTGGAGAATGATTCAGCTCACTCAATCCATATTAGTGTCCCTAATAAGATCAAATAATTGGGATGCCAAGGGATGAAAATTCTATAGTCTGCATTAAGATTACTTGTAATGCTATATGACAATTTTTTTTGAGTTTTTCAAGGTGTTTTCAAATTCGAAAACTCAAGACTAATCCTTCGAGTTATTACCAGATGCAATTGTGGGAATCTCTTCCATAGAAGTTTCATGTATTTATAAGAATTTGGACACAAGACCTCTTGCTTAATCGACTAGATCCCCTTCTGCTCAACCCAACTTTTTTTTTTTGATAATGCTATATGATATATGAATTACCTAACAATGTAATCATTGCATATTTCAAGGAGTGTAATCATAAATCCTTAATCCTTATCCTTAACTATTCTAATTTAATTTAAAAGTATGAATGGTATGAGATGATTTATATTTTTTAACTTTTTTGTTAAGACTAAAATAACCCTATAGTAATTAACTTAGTAATATCCTCCAATAATAAAAATAATTTTGATTAGAATGTACATGAACTTCAAATTAATAGCTAACAACTATGTTCAATGTATATATTAAATGGAGTTTAATAATAATATTAAAAATCACCTCTTCTCTATATATTCATTTCACCCCCATTTTGGTTTCCTCAAAATTTGAGTAGTTTAAACTACAAATTCTGCTTCATTTGCAAACTAAAGTGGTAGCTTTCTTCTTATGGGTACACAAAAACAATTTAGCATGTCTCTTTTGTTGTCAAACACGATTGTAGTTCAACTATTGATGATAGTGTTTTGGCTCTGCCTTTCAAGATTGATGTTGCTACGGAAGCTCAAAGTAGGGCTAAAGGGGTAGAACAAATGTAGACATCTGCAGAGAATGGCGAGCTTTAACCTTGGAGCTTTAACTTTGTGATTATTCAATAGCTTTGTGATTTGAGTTTCATTTTTGTGCTCCAACAAATGTAGACATCTGCAGAGAATGGGGAGCTTTAACTTTGTGATTATTCAATAGCTTTGTGATTTTGAGTTTCATTTTTGTGATCCGAAGTTAAAGATTATAATTAGAATTATTTTTAAAAATTTCAGGAGAGATAAGATCTTGTTTGTAACTTTTTTTTTTGTCACTTGTATATTGATAGGAATTGGATTTGTTTAGTTTGTTATGTTTGATTTGTCCAATTTATTTATTCGGTGTAGTTCAATACGCAGGGACGGATTCAGGATTGACTTCTTGGGGGGGCCGGAGCATTAAAGTAAAAAAATTGACAATATTTATGATTATATCTCTAAACTTATTTTTCGTTATAACAGATGAAAAAAAATTATCATGTTACGAAAAACAAAACAAAATTTTAATAAACTTACAGTAGTATCTGGCATAGGTCCTGATGTTTCAACTTGAGATTATTGGTTTTGAGTATTTTTTCTTTTAAAAAATGGGTCGATTGTGGTTGATTTTCCCATTCTTTTACCTATTAATCAGATAATTGAATAACTAAATACACATAAAGATACATATTAAATTCTAAGTAGTTTTTAACCTTACAAAAAGATACAATTGACACTAATAACTATAGATTATGATTATATTATCTTAAAAAAAACTACTTAATAAATTAATACATTTAGTTATAAATAATTAATACAAACCTAAAAGCAAACTGAAAAACATGTAATTCTCCACACTAAAAAATAAAGTTATTATTTACTAAAACTCTTTTAAAATTATAAAATAATGTATTGTGATTAGCTCATATCTTGTGGCGGATAAACTCTGAATAATCGAATGATGATCAACCTTTTCTTGTCCTTAGATGTGTTGATGTTTTGTATATTTTTCCTTCTCAATGATCCCTTTTTATATTTTTTGGGAAAAGTGTTACTAGTTCTAATTCTAATATGTGTAGAAGAGAGATTTAAAGAAAAAGTTTTTATCAATTCTAACCCTAATATGTATAAAATTGAAGTTCAAAAAAGAAAATTAAAGGTATTGTCAATTCAACTTTTCTTTTTTTATGGTAATTACCTTTTTTTTAAAATCAATATAAGGATATTATATGATAATCCATGCCTTATATGATAAATGAGAAGAAATGTTCATTACAATAGAGAAAAGGAGTTTCAAAATTAATAAAAAACAGAGGCTATCATTACTGGGATTCGAACCCTACCCACCTCACTAATTATGTGCACCTTATGGCCAGGCCTTCCACCAACTGGGCCAAACTTGTTCTTGTGCCTTGTATAGAAACAAAAATATATATTGTTGGGGGGGCCATATTATAAAATCCTATATGCCTTATTGAAAAATAAAGTCTCGGGGGGGGCCCCTGGACCCCCCCTAAATCCGTCCCTGTCAATACGTAACTAAATTATTGATATGAATATGAATGAATTAATTTGAAGAATTTATTTATTGCCATGACTCTAATTTCACATTCCATTTTTAATTGTGGCTTTGGCTTTGCAATCGTTTGCAGTTCATGAAGTTTACATCTATCCATTGTCTTTTGATATTAATTCCTTGTCGAAGCAAATTTTCTAATGTCGAGGCCAAGTTCCATTTCTAAAATTAATTAATTATTAGTTATTTTAACAAAATATCAAATAAAATTTAATGAAAAAAGTTAACAAAAGTATTTCTAAGTATATTTAGTACAATAATATAACTAATTTTAGAGTAGTATATACGATATACTTTTTATATTAAAAGTATATCCTTAGGGACGCCCGTCAAGGTTCAAAAATCTAATATAATTCAAAACACTGGAAAATAGAAACTTGAGACTCTTCAAACTACAGAGACATGATTCAGCCACAACAAAAGAAGAATTTATTGATGTTGCGGTGATTTTTGTTCTTCCCTCCTCCAGGAATTTTCAGCTTCGTGTGAGCTTTAACACCTTCAAACTACACATTGTGGTTGAAAGATCGAGAGGAGAAGTACATTTTACCACAAAATATTAAAATTAATAATAGCCAATATTGTATATAAAACATTAATAATCATAATTCTTGATTAATATATAGAATGAATTATTATTATGCAGACATCACTCTATATTCGTACTTAACAAAACAAAATCTTTGTCATAACACACTAAAACTACAAATAATTTCTAATAAACTTGAAAAATAAATAAATAATGTTTGGACTATACATTTATTTGAAGGTCTTGCATAAATTATTATATATTATTCTAATGTTATATTATATTACATTCTTTTGCTACAAATATACAAGTATTATAAATCTTCTAATGTTATATTATATTACATTCTTTTGCTACAAATATACAAATACTTTATAAATTCTCTTATTTTAATTATTTTTGTGAGAATTAAGATAACCTTATTATGTTAATCCAAAATATATGATAAACTTAAATTTGTATGTTTACTCATTAAACTGGAACCCACAAGTTGAGTTAAAAGAAAAGAAATATATAAATGAAAACTGACCATGAGTGTGTACGAGATAATAAATTCTTTGTTATGAATAATAAATTAAATATTTATATATTGATTATGCGTAAATAAAAAAATTTAGTCTGTTTTAGGTTTCATAATAATTACAATATAATCAACTATTAGATTGTATATATGTTGTGTTTATGAGATGCTTTATTTGTAGTTTAGCATATGACTTCAAGCTTTGATACTATATAGTTAACATGTAATTGTTTTCTTTCGAACTTTTCAGTTATCAATATAAATGTTTTTTAATGATCTTCAAATCAAATTTTCATAGGTATATACTGAATAGAAAATATTATATTAAAAATATTTAAGAGCCTAGAACTATTACACCCGTTTTTTTTTAAAAAAATTATATAGAAATGAAAGAAGAAAACTTAGTCATTAAAAATTGCTAACCAATAACTTAACCGATAGCCCATAACCCATACTTTCATTCCAATGAGAAGAGACCGCCGGATTTAGAAAAAATATTTGTGCTTTCAATTTCATATTATCTTTTACATCATCCGGTGTGAAATTTTTATATTAATTTTTTAATTTTAGACGTAGGGAATACCCTTACCCGACAAATTCGGGCCGGTAATTTTTAATCATGGACCACACGAGGCCCTTTAAAACTCCAAATAAGGAGAGGAAAGTCACAACGTGTGACAACCTAGAAATGAACCTAAGACCTTCCACATGAAAGTGAAAGCTGATATCACTAGGCTAACAAGCCTTAAATATATAAAAGAGCTTGCATCTATAAGGTGAGGAGTTTACACTTTTCGAACACAGGGCAAAAGTATATGGATGTTTTAAGGACTACATCTTTATCAAGTTTTTAACGTAAAAAGGGGTTTCCCGCATGATTTACATTAACAGAGGGGTGTTTTTGCCTATTGTTTTAAAAGAAGGAAGTGTTTAGAAATTTTGACCTAACATAGGGGGTAAAAAGTAATTATCCCAATTTAATATTTTAGGGAGAATATTACTCAAAGTACTATAGATGACTCATGACTAAGCCTTCAAGCATCAAATAAATACTATTTTCTCCCCGAACTTAGCAAATGAGCATAAATAAATAAGGAAAATTAGTGTCATAGTGATGCAACTGAAAGTACAACCAGAAATAAACAAGGAGAAGAAAAGAAAGAAAAACAAGAATGGTTGGGAGAAAAATGCAAGTGAAACTATTTAGAAAGTTTCTACATCAAAAAACTTTACGATAAACACACCGGATAATATGAAGAAAGTGATGCTAACAAAGCAAAACAACTAACACTGGATAATAAGGACCGGGACATCAACAACATAATTTTAAGTGGTAATGAAGAGATGTTGCATAATTTGAATAAGTAATATAAAAATAAATGCACGAAGTCAAGTAAAAAGAAGGTTGCATCATCTATCAAGATCAAACAATAAAAGGACTAATGAGACCTTAAATAAGATTAAACTCTATTTATTTATATTTTATTTAATATTTCAATTTTTATTATTGTAGGTCATTAAATTAATTTATAAAGTGCCATCAAGATATCAATTTTATTCAATAAAGTATTTAAATTATACAATTTTTCAATCTACATGACAATAAGCAATTTGCTATCTTTCACCATTTGATTTTCTTAAATAAGTAATTCATAAATGCTTAATTAGTAGCAGTAAACTCTAAATTTAGCTCTAAATGAAAGAATAAGTAGTTAATAATTTTTGACATTATTCCACTTGAATTTCATAAATATTTTTTCTACAAATTTTAGGAGGTCAGGAACTCAAATTTTGTGTTGCTATTCAATTATTTTTGCATGAATGAATTTGAATTGCAAACTTTTAAATGTTCACATTGGGAGATCGATTAATAGATGACACCGACAATGTCATTTTTTTATTTTTTGTTTTACCTTTTGAAATAACAATAGTAACATTATCACTCATTTATAGAGTTAATATTTATGATGTTAAGTAATTAGTAATTTCATATTAACTTGTACAAGAATCAATAATTTATTAATTAAGCATAAATGGACTAAACAACCGATTTATGATATTTGTAGAACTATAAACGAATAGAAAAAATTGTTCACAAATTCGAAGGACCAAATACCTCATGTAGATATAAGAAAAATACATGATAAACAAAAAGTAAATCCCATATATAATTCTAAAATAGTATGCCATAATCCAATTTACAGCACCAGAGTTCCACCGAATATTAAAGCAATGAGACGAAGAAAAATGAGTAGGGTAAGAGAGAAGAGGTACAACTTATAAGGAAGCCGAGAGCGTTTATTTATAGGCACTATTTCAAAAGTTGCTTTAAAAATACTTTAACTAGGTAATACAATTAAATAATTTTAGAGTCCCTACTTTAGCTACAATTGTTTCTTAGTTGCTTATTTGATTGTGTTTTATTTAATCAATTTATGCAACTGCAAAGTAATGACACAATATTTGTAAGGTTGCTGATTGTCCTTCTTCTCCTCGAACACTTGAGGCAATCCACTAAGATGGTTCTCAAAGATTTCTACAAATTAGGGAGAGATAAATATCATGACTTGAGCTCCTTGTCACACAAATTTCTGTCCAAATAGCTTCTTTCACCCAAAAATACTGAAGTATCCAACTTCGCTTCAAAGATCGAGAGGCTTGGATGGGATTTTCTAAACGGTTTGTTTGATTTTGATGAAGTTCGGAAATATCTCAATAGTAATTGGTTTCTTCGAAAAAATGTTTGAAGATTGGTTGATGTCTCAGGAATTGAATTTTGCTTGAATATTCTGGCTTTTCTGATGTTTAATGAATGAGACTTCAATGCAACAACAATTTGGCTTGGATTGATCATGTTTTTGGCTTGAAGTCCTATTTAAGACATTCTTGGAAAAAGTTCCGTTTGACACATGCACAGGTGCGTTTTCCTTCGCGAGTCTGTCTGAAAATTTGCTGCACAAAAGTTGGTGCACTGTGAAAAGTACAGTCCAATAGGGTGACACGTCTGAAAGTGCTTATCACTTTAATGCTCTTATCAGCATTTAATGCTGTTGGCATTTAATGTACCGAGAATTTTGATTAAACTCCTTTTGGACTTGGAAATATTCAGGTGAAATCCATCATTGATAACACTTATCAATTCTTGAATTTGCTTCTGCCTAAAAGGTAACGCTTGATATAGCTGGATATTTAGACGCTTGGAAACTTCATCTTCATTCAGACTTCAGGCGCTAATTAAGACAAGCTCACTCAGAATTCATCAGACGCTTAGTCTAAGATTAGTTATAAAGCCTATTACAAATCTAACGGTTCAAAGCCTATACATGATTTCTATTAAAATCAAACTTATATATTTTGGGGTCTAACATAAACTTCTAATTGTCATGATCAAAACATCTAACATGAAATTCCTAACAAAGAGAGAAGAGGTAAAACTTATAAGGAGCCGAGAATTTACTATTTCAACTGCAAAATCAACTATAATACAATTAAATACCCTACCTATTGGTATCTAACATAATTTGTTTGCATTGTTTGGATGAAGATTTGACAAATGTGTTAGAAATAGAAGTGCAAATAGTTGTTATACGGATAAAGTAATTGAAAAAATAATTGATAAGAATTAATAGATGTAGGTGATTTTATCACGACATAATTGTTTCTTTTTTCCCGCTCTGTCTGTTCATCACATATGACAAATAACTAAATTGCAAAAGTTTTGAAGCAAAATATTACCAGATAAGAACTGATAGTTGTAGGTAATTGACTAAATTATGCGATTTTGTGTAATCAAACGAGATATAGATATAAATTATTAGTTACTCAATCTTAAATTTGTATAACTTGATAATGCATTTCAAGCTAATTGTTTTTCTGGTAAGAAAATGTAATTCATTCATAAATAAAACCATCCAAAGTTACAAAAAGTGGCACCGAAGATTCCTCACAAAAGATGTCAAGAGGAATGTATCAACCCTATCAAATGCCCATTTGGAAATAGCCGAGTTTTTATTCGGAATATTGCTTTGCCGCATCAATGTCAGTAATCGGGAGGGATGTTTATAATATATTATAAACATATTATACTAAAATTACAATAAACATAATGATTTTCTAGTTAAATTCTAGTCATGAATAGGTTTACGAAATAGAATTTCTTTGGGTAATCAATAGTTTTTTACGGAGGGTCAATAGTTCTTAGCATTGATTTGCTTAGTTGGATACCACTTGAGAAATGTATACCTTTTTTATTCTTTAAGTTGGAATTGGACAAACTGCGATCCAATTGAAAACATTATCAATGATCCTGTCTAGGGAGGGATAGGGATAGTGGCCATGAAATTTGACAAGATCACGATGATAGTAATACTATTATGTGGTTGGTTGGGGTCCATCGTTAGTATTTTCTAAAGACGCATGAAAAGTAAACAAACGTCAAACGCTCAATTCATCATTACCTTGTTTCGTTCGCAACAAAATATTTTCTTTTAATTGATCCTTTAAAACCATGCCATATTCATATTGTTAAATTGCCAACCCAAAACAGAACATCTTCTATATATAGAAAGGAATGTACATAACTTGAAGTTCAAAGTTAATGATTTAAATCAAAAATATTTGCACCAGATTCACGAATTCAACCATCAAATTCTCATCATCATCGTACTGGATCATTGTTAGGAATTCTCGGGAATCTGAAACTTGACACACACATATTGTCTACCATAAACGAACAATAATCCCAAAAGATCTCCCAAGAATACTGATGCATATGGTCATTTTCCAGAAAAACAATTACAGACATGTTTTTCACAAACAGAAAGAATGGATACTTTGCAATTATGAGAATTCTTATGTAAAGCATTCCAAAATGCTATTGAATGTTAAACTCGAACAACAAAAGCACACGAAAGTTTAGATTTTTTACACTTTGATATTTGGACAATTCGAACTCAGAATCTACGCTATGGCTGAAAGATGAAATCTCCTATTATCTGGATGAACATTTGAAACAAGAAGTTAGTGAAGATCAAAACGTAAAATGGGATCTGTATACACTATAAGAACAAAGAATACTAGTTACGAGTGACAATATCGAACAATGTAAACTTTAACAACAATTGTCTTTTATCACAAAAAATAAACAAGTTTAGTAGTAACGAAAAATGAGTCAAATTGTCACTATAGAGCCAAAACAAAACTCATTGGGAGTGAATACATAAAAATACTGATATTTGTAAATTGTCACTTAAGATTTTATTAGTAATAAAGTCCCTTTCTTGTAGTGAGAGACAAAAAGACGTAACATAAGGAACTTACATTGTAAAACTCCACTCCAGCCACTTACAGTTGTGAATGGAAATTCCTGTAGTAAAACAAAGGGAACAAACAAAGTTGATTTGTGAGCAGCAACGGAAAAACAGCCACCCTGCCTGTATATGTATATAGTATATGTATCCTATTATATGAACATTTCTTCAAAATCATATTGATGCCTATCTACCACCCGAGAATAAAAGCATGAATTTCTGCCCAGCTAGAAACTGTGTATAGAACGCTTGCACTTTTGTTCGATCTCTGCCTTTCAATCACTGCGGGAAACAAAGGAACAAAAGAGACACCAAAATGAACACCCAATCTTCTAAGACTTGAGCTACAACCTATCACAATACCAATATCTGCCTGAAGCAAGCAAAGCAAGTCACCAACTGTATCTCCAATATATACTGTCACATTCTTTCGATCTCTGCTGTAACTCTCCAATATATTGGATAAAACTATGACTTTGTCGATTGGAGACTCAATCTTCCTAATAATTCCTCCCGTCGATATTGAGTTCTCATAGATTAACTCATTTGCATGTACGTTCACAGAGTCCAAACCACCTGCGTCAAATCAAACCAATTCAGAATATTCTTTTGAAAATAAAATAAAATATATTCTTATGAATAAATTAAAAGAAACAATTTACTCACTTTCCCTATAAGAACATGTGTTTTTTTCATAAAAAAAGGCGATAATCACATAAGAATGCACCTTAAGGCATTGAAAATTAGCCAAGTTTGCAAGCAACTAAACATCCATAGTGATTCCTATTTCGAAAAAAAGTTAATGTATAACTAGCATCATATGCTGCTAACAATCTTCAAAAAGCTTGCTATTTCACAAGTTTAATCTATAACTAGCATGATATGCTGCTAATAATCGTCAATAGCTTCCTACCTTTTACAAGTTTAATCTATATCGACTAAGATGAGATGCACTTTGCCATTTAAGGTTTGATTGAACTAAGATTACGTGTTCTTGAAATGCGGATATCGATTGAGATGTTCTTGTTCAAGCTTAGGGAACGCAGATCAAACAAAGATAGTAAGAATTCATCAACAGATTCTAACCTATAATTAAACCATTTAAATCTCACAAATAAAAGTACGCACCTGATGATAAAGCAGACCTAATGAGATCACTACACCAACTATAGGAAATAACATGGATGTTTGTGATCAAATTTTCGATTTCGATGTTAATAGCACTGTGGAAAAAACCGACGCAACCATCTTGGAGAATCATGCGTTCTCCAGCTCGTTTTATATCTTCGACATTCAGACCCTTGAGCACCTCAAACTCTACCACCCTTGAATTTGCCTTCTTCTCAAAAACCGAAATTGGCCGAATCGCTTCACCCAGACCTATGAAATCGGATTTTTCTACTTTATCGTCAACCAATATGCTTTCTATACATTGTTCATACTCTTCAGTATACAGCTTCGAAAGTTCTTCCCACGTGCTTTTCAAAACAGCCGACGACATCCGGGAAATTTGATTTCCTGATTGAGTCTGATCTGATTTTGGTGCTGTTAAAATAGCCATTTCTGCTAATATGGCAGATGAATCCAAAACAGTGCATGTCAAATCAAAATCTAAAAATAATACAAGACGATGTTCTGCTGGATTGGGTCCTCTACACAGAGGGACAATAGTGCTCTGTACAAGAGTCTGCCCTAAGAAAAACTCTACTTCAAGTTTCATAGCTTGATGATAGAGCTTTTCTATGATATCAAGCTCTTCTCCTGTTAAACAAACACTCAACTTTTCCAGCAACTCCTCTGTTTGCATAGCTTCTGCCTGAATAGAATAAATAAATTAAATTTATGATCTATAAGACCAATGTTGATGGATAGAAATCAGTGGGGTTTTGGCTAAATAATACACACCTGAAAAGTGTTGGAGGAAAAATGGTCGATCCACTTTTGGTATGGATGAATGCCTTTTTTGGGATCAAGAAGTGCATTCAACTCCTTACCCAGAAAGGCATAGAGCCTCATACGAGGTGCAGCAGCACCAACAATATAAGCCGCTAATTTTGTTTTCTCAAACGGAGTAGTAGCTAGCTTACCAGGAGCTTTTACTACTTCGACTTTTCCAGAGGCTGTTGCCAACAAAAAATCAGTATACTTGACAGTTGCAGTGTTGGGCGTACTCTCTTTGGACTGGTCAATGCTCATCCTCTAATTATGCAAAATAAAGAGAAAAAATAGCAAATTTTAGCCACAAGTGGAATGAAATTATTCTTTCACAGTACTGTACTAAATCACCCTTGCATGTCATTGAAGTGTTCACTATAATCAAACAAGTGGTTTCATTTTCCTGTATTTCCATCAATTAAACACCTACGGCAAATGGACAAATCTACATCGTAATACAGTTTCCATGATTTTTTCCATAGTACATCTTTTTTGCTACAGAAAGTAAGATTTACCAAGACATTAAGAGTTGCCAAGAGACAAAACTAGCAATGTGTCAACTATGATAATATATTAGGCAAGAAACAGATTTAGAGCACCTATGCATCTCTTCAGTCTTAATAATACTTACTTGGAATGAGTCGTGCAGTTTGAGCTTTTCAGGAACACTCTTCCTCAGTTTGCAAATCTCAACTTTTGCATCATCATCATCTGCATACTCCTCGGCCCTTTCATATCTAATTCACAATAATTTCGACAAATATCAAAGACCTGGTGGTCTAATGTTTCTTAATAAAAAGTTGAAACTCTTACCATTATTCTCTGATAAGAAAATCACCAATACCAAATTATTTTTGCAATCAAACAAATAAGTTTACATAATTGTGAAGTTTATCCAAACCAATGAAGGAAGAGGAAAATCGGACCAGTCAAATTATTTAGTCTCACTCATTTTCACAGTGCACAGGAATAACAAGTATTTACCAGTGAATGTTCCTTACAACAACAGTGCATAGTAATTGTTACGAGTGACCATGTGATGTATGACACAGTCTGTACTTAGTTCTCCTCCTTGCTTAATACATGAATTGTACAACCCTAAACAGAAATTATCATACATGAATACGTGATAGACAGAGGCAAATGACATTCCTTCAGATTCATATCATACCACAACGTGCTTTCAATTGATTGGAAGACAAAACCAACGAGAGCAATGACTCTGCCTCCATATCACCTCAATGACTAAACAAACAGCATAAAATCTCATTCTAAATCTTTGTTTCAATCCGTGGCATAACACTCATTCTAAACAAACTGAATGCAACAATGAAATATATACACAATGAAGCTATTTCTAATTCTGTTAAATTTGAACAAATACACGTTCATATCTATAATCCAAGAAAATGTAGCTTATATTTCAATTCAAATTCAAATAAGCCTTTTGTCTTATAATTAGGCATTTATCCGTTAATGATTACTCTGCAGTGCTTTAAACAATAGTGGAATTATCGTTGGTGAAAATTTTATTCAAAAGAATAAGATATTTCTAACTTGAATCCGGTTGAATATCGAACACTAGTGAATATCAAACAGATTCATCAAGCATTATCGATCCACACAAAAAGGACAAATTCACATAACTCTCTACCGAAAAAATCTCCACAAAATCAACAACATTTCTAAATAACAACAACGACAACAATAATAATAGTAATAATAAAGAAAATTCAAGAAAGTGATAGTTACTGACGCTTGTGCGAATGCGCGGAGGATATGAACGTCCTGCGCTATGTAATGGAGGAAAGTGTCGAGTTCGAGAGTTCCGGCGGCCAAACAGACCACAAACGGAGTGTATAAAGCCTGTGTCCACTCATACTTGAACCTGTTCCACAATCTTTTCGCCATATTAACGTCCTCATTAATCGGTGCCGTCGACGAAGATGCCATCGCGATTTCGATAAAAACAACCGGTGATTAGCGAACTTGAAGGAGAGCGACGAGAAAAAATAAGAAGCGCTAACAATGTGATTTAAGGAAATGGAGATTGAACTCGAGAGAAGTAAAATTTTCAGGTGGTGGTGGTGGTGGCAGCGGCGGAGGAGGTGGCGGTGGTGAGAGGAAATGGGAGAAAACTGAAAAACGGAGAGTAGTTACAGAATGTCAGAGAAAAATTGGCGGGGAAATGAAATTAATAATGACTTAATGGGCTGGGCTTCTTTGGCCCATATAATATCAGATCAGATATTTCGAATCCCAAAAAGGGTTGCAGTGTACTTGGCAAAATTCTAACTGTCTATGTCCCGGCTAGAACCATTTTTTGGTACATTGACCCGGCTAATTCCATGCTACCTACTTGGGTACGTGCTCAAATGAGTTTTAAATCATTGGATCATATATGATGAGATGATCATTTTACTTTATAACATCGTTATGTGCAGATCTAGCGGTTTAAAACCCACTTGGGCACGTACCCAAGTGGGTAGCATGAAATTTCCCAACCCGACCCAAATGTGAATCAAAATATTTGGTGTTGGGGTATTTTCTAATTCATTTTTTATAGAATATTCTTAAGTTTAAATTTTGGGTACGCTCATTTCTTTTGTTAAGGTTTTTATATGCACGAGCATAAAATAATCTATACTATTATATATTTTATCTCTTAAATTCCTTTAATTTTTACTTTCTTTTTTTTTTCTTCACATTATCTCTCATCTCACACGTTCTTTTCTTTTCCGCTAATTTCTCTTCATATTTTCTTCATGTTTGTTTTTAAAAAATGAAATATCAATCTTATTTTATTTTATATTAATTGATTTACACAAGAATTTCTTAAAATAAAAATTCTTTTTGCACACGCATAGAATGTGCGACCATAATTAGTTAAATATAAGTATTGCCCTTTTCATACAGTGAGACGCACATTGTCAACATATCATGAGAAGCATAGTGTTATCATATACGAAGAAGTTGCAATTATATCGAATCTGGGTCTCAAGAATTTTCCAAAAAACACTGACAAATATATATGGCTGATTTCCAGAAAGACAATCTCAGGCAGAAGAATGGATACCGAGAAAACATGAGGGGAGCTTCCCTTTGAATAACAGTGTGGATTATGAATTCATATGTAAATTGTAAAGTATTCCAGAATGCTATTGAATGTTAAACCCGAATAGGGAAAATACACGAAAAATTATATTTTTCACTTCTACTTTTGGGTCATTTGAACTCAAAATCTATGCCATTGCTGAAAGATGAAGTCTCTGTATATATGGAGATACATTTAATGTGAAAGGGCATGTTAGTGAAGACCAGAACGTGAAATTGGAATCTGTAACCACATCATGTAGAAAAAAAACGAACATTAGTTACAACTTACAAGCGACAATATCGAAATTGTGACTAATTGTCTATGTCTAGTGACAACATTTATTGGTTCAGTCAGGGAGTATATTGAGGAGCTTAAGGGCTTTATGGCAAGCATGCACAGACACTTGACTGAGGACTATTTCATTAAAAGCTACATAAGTGAATTAAAAGAAGAAGTAGCACAAATGGTAGAAATGTTCAGTCCCTTAACACTTGCACATGCTATTCACTTATCCAGGAAACAAGAAGCACTGTTGGAAGCTATTAACAAAGGGCCAAGAATGTACACCAAGGGCCTGAACACTATGCCAAACAAGAGTTGGAGATCAGAGGAGGCTAATCCACCCTCAACCAAGAAGAGTTTAACCACCCCTAAATACCCCCTATCAAAAAATTGAGCAGTCATGAAATGGATGAAAGGATGAAAAAGGGCCTATGCTTCAATTGTGATGAAATTTATCACATTGGGCATAAATGTAAGAGCTTGTTTGTGATTATCAAGGAAGAATGGGAAGATAGTGATCCTGAAGTTGATTTGGAGACACAGGAGCTGGAAGAGGTACACATATCCTTGAATGCCTTAGCTGGCTAGATTATTCATGACACTATAAAATTGTTGGGGAAAGTGGGGTCTCAGAATCTGTCAATTCTCCTAGACACAGGTAGTACACACACTTTTATTGACCCAAGTACAACCAAGAGGCTTAAATGTGAAGTGGAATATACAAATCCACTCATGGTGACTGTGGCAGATGGAGAGAGAATACAATGCTGCTATAAATGTCCACACTTCAAATGGACAATAGGTGATCACCAATTCCAAACTGGTGTGAGAGTTGGGTGAGTGTGATATGGTTATTGGTGTAGACTTTATGAAGAAACTGAGACCCATAACATTTGACTTTGAGGGGCAAAAGATATCATTCTTCAAGGGTGGAAAAAATGTCACACTCCAAGGGATACAACTTGAAGCCAGTATCAAAATGATGGCTAGGAAACAATTGAAGAAATTAGTGAGAAAGAGAGGAAATGCAGTATGGAGTTGTTTATGTATGGTGTCTGCAGTCACTGATAAGCAAGAGGGGAAGAATTTGGAAGAACTCAAACCACTACTGCAGGACTACCAGATGATATTTGAAGAACCAAAAGGGTTACCACCACATAGAACACATGATCACAAAATTCCACTTAAGGCTGGAGTGAAAGCTTTTAAACAAGCACCCTGTAGATATCCCTATCTATAGAGAATGTAAATTAAGAAATTAGTAAAGGAAATGCTAGCTAGTGGGGTTATACAACCAAGTAACAGCCCTTTCTGCTCACTTGTACTGCTAGTTAAGAAGAAAGATGGGACATGGAGGTTTTGTGTTGATTTCAGGAAACTCATTGACCTTACAGTGAAAGATAGCTTTCCTATTCCCCTTATTGATGACTTGTTGGATCAATTGGGAGGAGCTAAAGTATTTCCTAATTGATTTGGGGGCTGACTATCACCAGATAAGGATGGCACCAGCAGATATCCATAAGACATCATTTGTCACCATGATAGGCTTCTATGAATTCAAGGTGATGCCATTTGGTCTCACAAATGCATTTGTTTCATTTCAGGCCCTGATGAATCAGGTATTTCAAAATCAACTAAGAGATTATGTCTTTTTTTTTTTTTATGACATTTTAATATACAGTAGTGACATTCAAACTCACAAAACTCATCTTAGAGCAGTTTTTGATAAACTATTAGAGAATCAGTTATTAGCTAACGAATCCAAATGTGCATTTGGTAAAACTTCTATTGAATATTTGGGGCATGTGATAGGTAATGAAGGAGTAGGGGCTGACCCTAGCAAGATTCAATGCATGAAGGACTGGCCTATTCCCAAAACTCTTAAGGCATTGAGAGGGTTTTTGGGCTTAACTGGATATTACAGAAAATTTGTTAAACATTATGGTATTATAGCTAAACCATTAAATGATCTAACCAATAAGGGGCAATTTCGTTGGAAAGGATGCTGAAGCATTTAATCAACTCAAAGAAGCCATGATCACTGCTCTAGTACTCCAACTACTAGATTTTTCCAAACCTTTTGTAGTTGAAACTGATGCTTGTTATTCGGGGTTGGGTGATGTTTTAACTCAAAATAACACCCTATTGCATTCTTAAGTAAAGCTTTGGGTCCCAAAAGTCTGGGCTTATCAATTTATGAAAAAGAATTCCTGGCCATCCTGTTAGTACTAAATAAATAGAGATCATACTTACTTCATGGTCAGTTTATTATTAGGACTGACCAGTGTAGCTTGAAATACTTAATGGAACAGAGGATCTCTACACCTCTCCAACAGAAATATATGACAAAGTTACTTGGTTTTGATTATAAGATAGAGCACAAGAAAGGTTGTGAGAATAGAGTGGCAGATGCACTCTCTAAGAGTAGGGCTGTAAACGAGCCGAGCTCGAGCCGAGCCTGATGAAATTTTCAGGCTCGAGCTCGAGCTCGAGCTCGATTATACTTTTTTGAGCTCGAGCTTGAGCTCAAACTCGACGAGCCTCATTTTCTAGGGCTCGAGTTCAAGCTCGAAGTAGATGAGCCGAGCTCGAGCTCGAGCTTGAAGTAAAAAATAATTTAATTTTTTTTTAGAAAATAAAATAAAATATATTCTGCTTTTTAGCTTATAACAATACGTTAATAATGTATAGCATACATTATTCACATATACAATAAGTATTATTAAGATAAATAATAATTAAATATCTTATATTCAATAAGTATTTAGAAAATAGAGGAGGGTGTCGTGAAAATATGATTTCATTAAATTATTTATAGAAAAGTATATCATATCAACTAAAAATATATAATCTTATAATTGTTGTTGTTATTGTTTTGCACGATTTAAACAAAATAGGAAAAAAAACTTAAATATTATTAAACTATGTTGTATATAAAATTGCAAGTATTATTTTTATGAAATACGAGTATTTTTAGACATATATTAAAAATTAATAAAAATTAATATTAAAAGCTCACGAGCCTGTTCACGAGCATATGAACAACTATAAGTGAGCTCGAGCTCGACTCACGAAAAAGCTCGAGCTCGAAAAGCTCGACTCGAGCTCGAAAAGCTCGACTCGAGCTCGAAATAGCTCGAGCTCGAGCTGAGCTCCAGTCGAGCCGGCTCACCATGCTCATGAGCCGGCTCGGCTCACCTTACACCCCTATCTAAGAGGGAAATGGAAGGGTCTTTAGCTGCCCTAACTGTAATCCAACCTATGTGGTTACACGATAGTTATATGAATGATCCTTTAGCTCAAGACATGATAGCTGATTGCACTCTCACTCCTTATAATATGTCTGAATTCACTTATCAAAATGGAGTATTGAGGTATAAGGGCAGGATCTATGTGGGATCATCAACTGATTTGAAGGGTGAAAGTGATTACACTATTTCATGAGTCTAGTGTGGGAGGTCACAATGGACTTCAAGGTACCTTTATGAGGGTACTCCTATGGCCACACATCAAACAACTAATCCATCAGATAGTGTCACAATGCCATATCTGCCAACTCTCTAAACATGAGACCAGTGCACCTGCTGGCTTGTTACAACCCCTTCCAGTCCTTCTCAAAGCATGGTCTCACATTACTATGGATTTCATAGAGCAAATACCCTCATCTAACCACAAGAATGCTATATGGGTTATAGTTGATAGATTCACAAAGTACAACCATTTCATTGCATTAGCTCATCCTTTCTCTGCTTCTTTATTAGCTCATATTTTCCTAGACACTATCTACAAGTTACATGGTTTACCAGAGTCTATTGTATCAGATAGGGATAAAATCTTCACCAACAAGTTTTGGAAGGATCTATTTTCCTTAATGGGAGTAGCTCAATGCCTTAGTACTGCCTACCACCCTCAATCTGATGGCCAGTCAAAAAGAGTGAATCAGTGTTTAGAGTCCTTTTTAAGGTGTATGTGTGGCAACTTTCCTAAGAAGTGGTCAAATTGGTTGGCACTTGCTAAGTGGTGGCATGACCCCTTTTGAGGCCCTATATGGATATAAACCACCTCAACTGGGCATTGGACCTTACTTATCATCCACTGTGGTCGGAGTGGAAGCCATGCTTCAAGAAAGGGTACACATGGCTCAACACATTAAAGAACAACTTGCTCAAGCTTAACAAATAATGAAATTTTATGTTGATAGACATAAGAAGGAAAGGTCCTTCCAACCTGGAGACTTAGTCTACCTTAAGCTCAAACCATACAAACAACTATCTTTGCATAACAACCAGATTTGGCAACTCTCTCCTAAATTTGCTGGACCTTTTACTGTTCTAGAAGTGGTGGGATCAATAGCATACAAGTTACAACTTCCAGTGGGATCAAGAGTCTATCCAATGTTCCATGTGTCTTTACTAAAAAGGAGGGTAGGCTCTAATCAGATTATTTCCCCTACTTTACCATTGATGAATGATGAAGGCTCTCTTATACTCCAACCTATCAAGATTCTAGCCGGCAGATTGATTAAGAGAAATAATTCAGGTATTCCACAAGTCCTCATCCATTAGGCCCACGTACCTGTTGAGGAAGCCAGGTGGGAAGATTGGTCCTTAATCACTCAACAATTTCCTCAAATTTAGTCTTGGGGTCAAGACTTAATGGAGGAAAGGAGTAATGTTATGAATGCAGCCATAAAAGGAGAAAAATACTCTAAGGCAAGGAAAAAATGTGACTGGAAAGAAGTAAAGCGCATTTTCACTAATAAAAGCATGGGGAAGATGTTACCAAGACGGCGCCGTTTGGAACCAACCAACAAAGCAGCTCAACACCAATAGAAAGAAGCCAGCTAGAGAATTAGTTGAGGAAGTTAGAGCTAAGGTTAAGTCAGCTAAATCTGAGTTAGTTAGACTTAATAAATGCAGTTAAATGTAATCTTGCTATAAATAAAAGGTAGTTAGGGTTAACTGATTCATTATGGAAATTGTAATCTTCAAGCTTCTCTCGCTCTCTCACTTGTAAATTCTTGTACAATTTTACCATTCAATTCAATAAAAGAACGTATGATTCTTGCTGAATCATAACACCAAACACGTCATTGACACATTACAGACTAAGGAAGAACACATCCAAGAGGAAGTGGCGTGGTACCTTGGGAAGCAAATGACGTACATTTAAAAGGCTAGTTAAGGTTAAGAATAGGGCTGAAATCGAGCCCAAACGGACCAAGCAAGTGCATTTTCAGGCTTGGCTCGAAACTCTAGACATGGTTTCAGGCTCGGCTCGGACTCGAGCCGGCCAAAACTTATCCTGTTCGAGTTCGGCTCGAACTAGTGTCACGAGCTATTCGGCTCGGCTCGAAGAGATGGCTCAGCTTCTAAAAGCTTTCTGACAAAAGTAGCTGCAAAGTTTTCACTTTTCAAGTTTCCTTTTTTATGTAAGACTACATTTCTCATGTAACTTTTGCATTTATAAAGCTGAATATGTCATTGAAAAAGTGAAAAATGATAATAAAATATTGCTATTAACTTGAATTGTTCACGTGACTATACAACCTAGGCATTCACTTTCTTTATTCAGCACAAAAGACAAAACTCTCCAATCAATTGTACTTCGTTTCTATGTGTTTTATCTTCCAAAACACTTGAGCATCCCAGCTGCAAATATCATGGTTCCTGCACAGCTCCAACTGCACAAACAAAGGAAACGTTCCAGGTTATTTATTAATTATATGTATTAGTTGATTTTGAGTAAATCAAAGAAGTGCATTCATTTAGAAAATAAAAACGAAGCAGGTAATTTCTATTGATAGATTCAATGATGCAACACACTTCAATATCATCATCAATTTCAATTCAAGAATAAAATTTTGAGGACACTTTCTCTCAATGCATAAAGTGCTTCCTACTCTAATCATATCATCATTAATATTAATGCAACAACACTCACTTACCTATACGCAGCAGATCCCAAATTCCTATATATGGACAAGCTCTTCAGGATTGTGCCAACAAGTTCTAAGACCAGGATTGTAGCAGGCTAGCAGCAAGCCAGCAACACAACCAACTCTTCTACACTTCCCTTCAAGCTTAAATATAGAAAATAGAAAATAGTGTATAACCATATTGTTTAATACTATGGAGAGAACTTGGCAAAACATGAGGTCCTGAAAAATATTCAGTGATAGTCAACTCAATAATTCAAACAATCAGAGTTCCCAATCCAATATGAAAAACAGAGAAAACAATAATCAATTCAATAAGTCAAACAATCAAAGTTCCCAATCCAATATGAAAAACAGAGAAAACAATAGTCAACTCAATAAGTCAAACAAATAGAGTTCCCAATCCAATATGAAAAACAGAGAAAACAATAGTCAACTCAATAAGTCAAACAAATAGAGTTCCCAATCCAATATGAAAAACAGAGAAAACTAATAACAGTAATTAGATAAAAATAACTCAATAATAATAAAATAATGATTCTATGACGAAACTTTGTTGCGGTCATCCACACATCCTTTATGATCTCTAATCTTCACCTAGAAAGAGGCAAAAGACAATAAAAATATTAAGTCGCAATCTTTATACAAGTTTTATAAGCATAATGATAATGTAGGAGAAGTGCCTTACATTTATGGCAAGCAAGCTTTATATTTTCTTATGCAAATTACTCTAAGAATACTTTTTGGATGTCCTCATCGTCAACCTGATTATATACAACAATTAATTGATTATGTAAATCAAGTAATGTGAAAAATCCTAATGTAAGGCATAAAACTAATATACCTCTGCTGATTTTGCAATGTTCCATTCACTACGCAACCAATCCCCCGTACAAACTAATGCTTGAACAGTCTCTGCATTTAAGGAACTTCGATATTGATCAAGAACTCTTCCTCCGGCACTAAAAGCAGATTCTGATGCTACAGTTGTGATGGGAATGGATAGTATATCATGCGCCATGCTGGATAAAGTTCGAAACTTCAAAGTGTTTGCCTTCCACCAATCTAATGCATTAAAATCTGAATCTGAGTCTTCCTTACACACATAAAGACCTTCTTCAAGATATATGTCCAAATCAGATTTTATTGGAATGATAGTATCCAATTCTTGTGCCCACAAATCGAATTCTGCTCTACCTTTTGTCTTGTTTTTCACTCTGCCACTACTAGTATTTTCAATAGAAATATTAGCTCTTGATTGATCGTTTAGTTTCACATTGCTAGTAGAACAATTAACATATTCACCATACAGTTTGTGTAAAGAAAAAAACACAGACTGAATCTCCTTATGAGCTTCAAATTCTGGATAAATTTTGGAATAACAAAACTCAATCAATTTCATCTTGTACCGAGGATCCAAAACTGCGCCCATGGCCATCAATAGACTGCAATCCCCCCAGTATTTATCAAATTTTTCTCTCATCCGTGAAGTCCTTTTTTGGAGGTAATCTTTGTTATTATCACTAGACTTCTCACTTAGGATTTCTCTTATTTTCCAAACTTCAGGAAGAAACAAGTTAGACCTCGGGTAATTTATACCAGAAAAGATATGTGTGGCATCATTAAAAGCTTCTAAGAACTTACATACCTCAAGGGCCCTATCCCAATCCTCTGAAGATGGCAACCATATGTAAGATGGATCTCTTTCTTTGTATCTTGGAAACACATCCCTAAAAATCAAAGCTGATACTAACATTGCGTAAGTGGAATTCCATCGTGTAGGAACATTGAGAATTAAGCCTTTTGAGGTTGAAAGTTGAAGTTGTTTTACTATCTCAGTGAACCTATGAAGCCGAGACGGTGACATCTTAATATACTTCACACTTTCACGAACATTTTCAATGACATCTCGTATCTGGTTAAGGCCATCTTGCACCATAAGATTCAATACATGTGCACAACATCGCACATGAAAAATCTTCCCGCCAAAATAAAGTTGCCCTTTGATTGCAACGTTATCCTTCAGGTTCCTTATGGCTACATCATTGGATGTAGAATTATCTAGGGTGATAGTTGAAATTTTGTTCTCGATCCCCCAATCGATAAGACATTGAAAGATGCAATCTGAAATAGCAACTCCGGTGTGAGGGGGTGCCATCGCGCAGAAGTTCAGGATGCGCTTCTGTAACTTCCAATTCGAATTAAGAAAATGGCACGTTAGACATAGGTAGCCAATATTTTGATTTGACGTCCATAAGTCCGATGTTAAGCTAAATCTACCAACACCTTCAAACATGACTTTCAGCTTCTTTTTCTCAGAGGCATAAAGTTTCATGCAATCACTTCTTACCGTGACACGTGACAACCTTTCAAATCGAGGATTCAATGTTTTGCAAAATAAAACAAAGAATTCATGTTCTAACATTTTGAAAGAGTACTCGTGGGCAATAACCATCTTCGCTAAACACTCTCTAACCTTTTCTTTATCATACTTGTAAGTGGTAATTGTGCCACCAGAACCACCTCCAAACTCCGATGGACTTAAAGGTTGAGTAGTCAATAGCCTCTGCTTTTTTGTAGACGCAAGGCAAATTGGGCAACTGTCCAAGTGTCGATGAAATTGAGTAGTTGAACCTTGAGAATTGATGGCAATTAGCGTACTACAGTAGTGACACTTGGCTTTTTTGCTACCATCATCAATTGTGATGATGTAAATTCTGACCAAACCTTTGATGTTCTCCTTCGATCTTGTCTTTTAAGAGCATTCTCTTCTTGGACTTGTGTCTCGACCTTTTGGTTATCTTCTTTTCCATCTTCATTGATAAGAATAGGTGATTCGTCATTTGCTTGAGAACCCTCCATGTTGTTGGAACCTACATAGTTGCCAAGATAAAATAAAGAAACTCAAATGTGAAAGAAGCAACAAAAAACTGTCTATATAATATATATATCTTGATCATGGATAGAACAAGAATTTGACATGCATTCAGTTCAAATTTTATTTAACGTAAGTAATTGAAATTAGTTAACTGCTATGTCACCTAAGAATATACTATCATCATTAATCAACTCAAATTCATTCAAGAAAACAATCTAACATATAATGGGCATCTATAAATGTAAAATAAATTCTTCAAGTGACTCACTTTTCAGTCAGAAATATTGTCAAACATATTGTAGGCATTTATCTAAGCAAATTTATACTCAAAATTCCAGTAAAGAAAATTATCGAACACATTGCGGGCATATATGCAAACAAAATGAAATGCTACAAATGGTACTAAGCCTTAAAAATACTTATTTTGTTTTATCATGTTTTAGAAATAAAACAAGCTAAATAGTAGGTTATTTCAGAAAATGCTTCAGCAGGTCATTAAAGACAAAAATTGAAAGAATTTCAAATTTACCTCTTTGGTTCTTGGCCGGAAAATTGAAATTGAATTGCTTGTTGATAGACAATGGATGAATGGCATCACAAAGCAAACAAAAGAGTTAATATTATGAGAGAATTCGCCCTAATTTTCCTTCAAATTAAATCTTCAGAATGTGGGAATTTGGAAAAATTCCTTGATTGAGGGCTTATTTCCCCACAGGTTGCTTTCATTTCCATAATTAAAGAGTTCTAATTTCAAAGTTTGCAAACAAAGGAAAGTTTTATACATAATACATGGTATAAGATTACTTGGAGATCATACCTCTTCTTTCTATACCGCTGTTCACGAGCCCGGCGAGCTGAACGGGGTTGTGATCGGATTCGGCTCGGAATTGAATTCGAACATGATTTCATGTTCAAGCTCGATTTGAGGAGAATTTGAACAAGCTTCAAACAAGCTCTAGCCGAGCCGAGTTCAATCGAGTACCGAGTTACTCGTTTGATTTTTCACCCCTAGTTAAGAAGGCTCTCACCACCGTTGCATTTAAGGAAAAGTTGCGCGTCCTCACGGTAACGGTGACGTTGTTTGTTCGTGCCAACTTCTAGTCTAATCTCCCACCCAAATCCAACATTTGAGTGTTTGGGTTCTTGTTGATCGAAGTTTGGGGAGCTTTAGTTGAGTGTTCACTTTCATGTACGTACAAGATACTCTAACTATAATAGTAACAAATTCAACTGTTGAATAATGGTCACCTCTTACCTAAGTCAAAATTAAATTATTAGTAATGATCGGTACGATATGCTTGTTATCAAATCATTTTTCAAGGACCTTTTAATCGTCAATCACATAAATTCTCAAGTAAATTGTGTACCTAAAAACTCCTCTCTCTCCCCATCTCTCTCTAAACCCTAGCCTTCTTTTTCTTCTATTTTCCTCCGCCGACGATGGCTTGGTAAAGCAGTGTCTTTTTCACCACTGTTACCACCACCATCGTCGGCGAGTTGGATTGGAACACCCTTCTTCAACTTGTATGCATACACAAATGTGTATCTATATCCATGTACGAGCATCCGCTTGAAAATCCCCTCGACGCCTCGTTTCGGGCCATCTTTGATTTCTTTCTTGGCACGAAAAATAAGCTGAAAATATTGAAGACAATTAGGAGGAAGAAGAAGAAGGTGTTTTAGGTTTGGAGAGTTGATGTATGTAGTACTTATATCGGAGAATAATTTAGCTTAGTTTGTACGGAAAATAATATGCACGCAAACTATTTTTTTTTTTTTGAAAATAATCGATATCTTAGATTAAATGGATGCTAAATCCGCATCAACCAAAGGTCTTACAAAATCCGGGCTTAAAATGCCCTCAACAAAACCAAAACAAAAAGAATTTCTAGCTAATCTATGAGCAACCCCATTCGCAGAACGGCGAACAAGACTAAAAGAAGAATACAACAAACGAAGGACAGTGAAAACATCAACAAAAAAAGAACTAAACATAGAATTATCATGAACTCGCGACTGTAATTTAGAAATAACAACCGAACTATCACCTTCCAAGAAAATAGAAGACCACTCTCTTCGAAGCGCCATGTCCACAGCTTCTCTAGCTGCAAGAATTTCAACTGCAATAGGGTCAACAAAGCCATGAAAAAACTGATAAACCCAACCAAGCACCAACCCATGGTCGTTCCTAGCCACCACCCCTACCCCAATCCCACCCAAATCCTTAAAAACAGCCCCATCCAAGTTCAATTTCACACATGATGGCCCCGGAACAGTCCACAAACTCCTCCCCCCTTCCTGCGGTCGATTCCCTATAGAAAACAATTTTATTCTTTTAAAAGCTTCCATATAATTTTGCACGAATAACATCAAATCCCATGGCAATGAGATAACCTTATCCCACACCACTCGATTTTTCGCCCACCAAATTGGCCAACAGGTAACAAGGAATAGCTCAAATGAAGATTTCTCAGTGTTACCCGAGACATGCCAAAGCCAATCTTCACTCGATCTATTCCAAGAAGAAATAATGCCCATACTTGTCTCGCGAAATGACACTCCAAAAAAATATGTCGTGTTGACTCCTCCCCCATTCCACAAACCGGACACTCCTCATCCACCTCACATCGACGACGCCTCAAATTTTGACAAGTTGGTAATATGTTCTGAGCCAATCTCCTTGCAAAAACCCTAACCTTATTAGGGACCTTTGCATGCCAAATAAACCTCCAATCAGCCATATCTCCACTCCCACTCGTACCACCCACCCGTGCTCGCCTATCCCTTTCCTTTATTTCAACTGCAACATGGTACGCACTATGCTCCGAAAAACAACCGTTAGCCGAAAAGTGCCAAATCCGAATATCAAGCCCTAGTACACGACCTAAAGGAATATTTCGTATAATGGTTGCCTCATCCTCCCAAAATACAGTATTAATTAGCTCCAAATTCCACCCCCTCGATTCCGGACGAATCAAATAAGCAACAACTGCATCTTGAGCCAAACCGTTTGGCGGGGTAGGCAGTTTAAAAACAAAAGATCGTGGTAACCAATGATCGTGCCAAATACGTGTCGATAATCCATCCCCAATTTTCCAACGACTTCCCATTTGAATTACATTTCCAACGCCCTGTATACTCTTCCAAGTTAAAGAAGGTCGACTCCGGGGTCTCGCATTGAAGAAATCTCCGTCAGGAAAATATCGAGCTCAAAAAATCCTCGAAATAAGCAAATTCGGCTGGCAAGGAATTCTCCTGTTTAGCAAGAAGGGCTTGATTAAATGCACCCAATTGTCTAAATCCTACTCCCCCACGACTTTTCTGTTTACAGAAACTATCCCATGCAATCCAATGAATGTTCCTATCCATAGCATTCCTCCACCAGAAAGACGAAATTAACGACTCTATCTCATGCAATAACTTCTCAGGCAGTTTGAAACAATTCATAACATAAGTCGGGATAGCCTGTAACACTGCCTTAATCAACACCTCCCTCCCAGCTTGAGATAAAAAATTTCCCTTCCACCCCAATATTCGGCTCCAAATACGATCTTTTATATAAGCAAAGACTTCAACCTTTGATTTACCCACAACTGTCGGCACCCCCAAATACTTCTCATGTCTTTCCTCAATACGGACTCCTAACACCTTTGCAACACGAACCTGATCCTTAGCTCCAGTATTCCTACTAAAAACCATTGTCGATTTTTGGAAATTAATGACTTGCCCCGAAGCAGCCCCATACATCTCCAAAATACGCCTCACACACCGCATAACACCCCTCGTAGCTTGACAAAAAATCGAAGTATCATCAGCGAACAACAGATGAGAAACCGAAGGTGCTCCACGACAAATAGACACCCCCTCCAGTTCACCACTATCTTCCGCAACCTGAATCAAACTACTAAAAGCCTCTGCACAAAACAAAAATAAATAAAGAGAAAGGGGATTGCCTTGGCAGATCCCCCGAGAAGGACGCAGATACCCAAATTGCTCACCATTAAGCATAAACGAATAAGAGACACTTGAAACACACATCATAATCAATGAAACAAATCTCTCATGAAAACCTAATTTTAAAAGAATGCGTTCCAGAAATATCTACTCAACTCTATCATAAGCTTTACTCATATCAAGCTTAAGAGCAACATGTGCTTCTTTTCCCCAATTCTTCACTTTAAGATAGTGATTAACTTCAAACACCACTAAAATATTATCAGTTATAAGCCGTCCAGGCACAAAAGTGAAGAATAGTTATGCAATAATTAGAGAATAGTTATGCATAAGATAGCCACAATTTGAAAAGGTAAACGCGGGAAATATAGGTCTCTTTTCATGAGTAAATACGTCTCTCGCATGAGGGTTAGGGTTAGGGTTTCTTGAGCGTTTGTGAGGCTAGGTTTCTTGGTGTCACGCTCCAGGAATTCATCTCAACATCATAATGTCATCTCAGTTAAGCATCCTCACTCATCTGCAAGGTATTGATTTTCTTTTCGTCACTTTAAATTATTAGTTTGTCGTCCAGGTCTTTTCAGTTTGTTTCTTCCTCTTTCTCGTTTTTCCTTTGCTTTTCTTGCTCACAGTTTTGGTCCACTCCCGTCTTTTGTCCGGCCAAGTCTCGCTGTTGTTTCTGTTCGTTCCTTTGCAGGTGCTTCCCGCTGTGATTGGCCAGTTCTCTTCGTTCAGTTCCAGGCGGGAGGGTTAACAATTTACGGCTATGGCGTCTTCGTCGGAGATTGATATCGAGCGGGAACTCGCGCGAATTAGAGATACTTTATCGTTGAGGGATGATGAAGATGATGGTGTGTTTATTCCGTCGGGCCTATGGGAAACTGATACTTAAAATCGAGACCTTACGGTGGTTGGCAAAGTTCTGACGAAATGGAGTTTTAACTTTGAAGCTTTTAAGGGTACTTTGATGAACCTTTTTCGCCTGGAAAGAGGACTGGATATTCACAAGATTAGTCAGAAGAGGTTTGTTCTCGTCTTTGAACATCCGGTTGATCTTCGGAAAACCCTTGAAGAACTTTAAGATAGTGATTAACTTCAAACGTCACTAAACTATGAAAAGAACTTTTTATAATTAAATTGGGTCAAATTGGAGAGTTGTGAGAGAAAACACATTTAATTTGAATATTTTCTTAGAGTTTGATAATCTGATTCAGTTTAAGGAGACAAAAAAAGTATATAACCTAATTGACAAAATAAAATATACGATAATCTGATTCAGTTTAAGGAGACAAAAAAAGTATATAACCTAATTGACAAAATAAAATATACTCTTGGATAGGGAAAATTTCACTTTTGTCCCCCACTTATACCTCAAATTCGATTTTAGTCCCCCAATTTTTCCTCTCATAAAATGTCGTCCATCAGTTATCACTTATTAATCAATTTTGGTCCTTTGTCAACTTTTGGGGTCAACTGAAATATCAAAAATTGCATTTTGCACCCCAAAAAATATAAATTATAATAATTTCCACCCCAAAAAAGAATATAACTAACGAATTTTACCCTTTTATTATATTTGTAATTATGATATATTTACATATTTTTTATTTATGCATGAAATAAGACATGTTAAGATATATTATAAATGTATATGAATACCATAAAATTACACACCTTTTTAAATTACACAACTTGTGAAATTATATGAGAGACGAAATGTATTTATGCGCTCCATATTCCGCAGCAACTTTACTTTGTTGATGATAGCTCGGAAACTCATTTGGACGTCCCCTGGGATTTGCCTTATGATTTTCATAGTCAAAATCTAAATTAGTGAGATCAGTCCAAAAAACGTCCATCTTCTACCTAGAATGCTGGTTGCAACAGAGAATTTCATAGGGAGAAAAAAGAGAATATGACAAAGCACTGAGTCAGGCAATCTTCAAAGCCTATCAGATGATGCTCAGATGGATTAATTTGTTCTCTTCATTGTGAAATCGAAAGGTTTAAGGTGTTCAAAGATTATCTGGATGCTGGAAATGGATAATCAAATGGTGAATTAACGAACTCGACTGAAAATACGCTTGGTTTTGTTCCTTTAACCAGACATTTTATGTAATTTAACAAGGTGTGTAATTTTATGATATATATATATATATATATATATACATTTATAATATATCTTAACATGTCTTATTTTATGCATAATAAAAATATGTAAATATATCATAATTAAAAATATGATAAAAGGGTGAAATTCGTTAGTTATTCTTTTTGGGATGAAAATTATCATAATTTGTATTTTTGGGTGCAAAATGCAATTTTTGATATTTCAATTGACCATAAAAGTTGACGGAGGGACAAAAATTGATTAAAAAATGATAATTGAGGGACGACATTTGATGAGAGCTGTAACTGAAGGACCAAAATTGAATTTTGTGTAAAACTGAAGGACCAAAAATGAAATTTTCCCCACTTGGATATAATAAACTTGGCTCTCTCAAATTTTGAAATGTATTTTGTGAAGTTTTTATCTTGAGAGTAGATATCAAATGTTAAAAAAATGAACTTTATAATGTGCCGATGAGTCATCTTTAGAGTTTCAGAGAATTTTGAGTTGTGAAACAACGGAAGCCATCTATATATTGATATTTTTATAAGGTTTACTACACGCTCGATCAATAATTGCGATTATACGAAATTCTATGGAATAAAGAATGTATAATGAAGTTTACTCCATTATGAAGATATTACCATAAAATATAGGGAAAATTATTTTTTTTCTTATAATTATAGGGTGTTGACATTTTTCGTCTTGTATATTCTATAATTACACTTTTAGTTCTAAAATTGACACATTTCATTTCAAATTTAGTCTTTCTTTGGTCCTATATTACATATTTAGCTAATTTTTTTCACACATTTAGTCTTGCTACCATCAAATAAAAAATAAAAAATAAAAAATGTTACAGCCAAATTAATGGCCGGAACTTTGGACGTGCTATAACACATATATGGGTTTATAAAACCCTAAATTCTCCCCCAAATTTATTCATTTAAAATTAAATCAATTACTCTTCAATTTCCTTAACATAAGTGCAAACTCAACCTATAAAGTAGAATTTCATCTCTACCGGTTCAATTTAAGCGAAAATGCTAAATCATGTGAGCGCCGCACATGCGAAGTTCTGACCCTTAATTTGGCAGGAACTTTTACATTTGACGGTAGTAGGATTAAATGCGCGAAAAAAATGAGCTAAATAGGATTAAATATGTGACTCAAGACCAAAAAGGTGAAAAAAACGATTACAATTGAAATGAAGGGTGTCAATGTTAGGACTAAAACTAAAATTCTGAAATATACAAGACAAAAATACTAATAACCTATAATTACATGATAAAAAAATAATTTTGCCTAGAATATAATACTTTATCATTGGGAGTACCTAAAGCCACTGACATTCGCCAAACCCACTAATGAATCCTTTACGCGCATAATGTGATAATGACATATTTTGTACAGAGGCAGCAAAAGGAAAAGAAAAAAAAGCTTTGTTTGTTTTATGAATAATTAATTAAGTGGATGTCCATATAACTCCAATACATAATTTAGTGGATTCACCTATAACTCCAATATCTCATTTAGTGGATTCACCTATAATTCCATTACCTCATTTTGTAATCAATATTTGATCTTGTTTTGTGCCTATAAATAGGCTTTGCCATTGTATTGAGAAATACACCAAAATCAAAGAAAGAATTCTCTTCTTAATTCTCTAGTCTCTCTATTTTAAAATATTTGTATATATTTCATAATATTTGGGGTTATTTCATAAAACGTTATCAGCACGATTCGTCTCAAGATGTTAATCATTTTGAAATTTGGCAAAAGATATACATGGGGTACTCAACATATGATGTAAATGTAGTGAGAAATTTTTATGAGTTATTATGAGTTTGTAAAGAAAATTGATGGACAAGGTTTTCAAAACAAAGCAAGAAGAAAATGTAAAGAAAAGGTATGTATATTTCAATATTTAACAAAAATAGAAATATGCAATAATTCTCTTGAAGTTTAGAAAGAAGACATATGTATATATATGTGCATATATTTGATTAGTATTATTCTTTTGAATAATCCTATCATGTTGAAAATATTTTAAGAAGTTGAATGATTGTTATGTTATTCATCTTATACTTTGATAATAGTATTATATGATGAATCTTGAAAAAAACTTGACTTTGTGACTCTTGATATTATGAGGAAAAATTATTTTTCTTGGGCGTTAGCTATTGAAATTCATCTTGATGCAAATAACTATACTGCATTCCCTGAAGTGAATGTATTGAGCAATATATAATTATTTTAATCATGAGTCCCGTCCAACTAGTTCTGCTACATTCCCTGAAGTGAAAGTAGCAGCACATAACTATTTTAATCATTAAAGAAATCATGGACGTGGACGTGGTCGTGGATATGGTCATAGAAATCGTGGTGGTTATTCAAAGAACACATCTTTCCACCAGAAGTGGAAAAATAATGAAGAGAAACATGAAAGTGGCCAAAATAGCAAATTTATGAAAAATTTATGCTATCGTTGTGGTGGTAAAGGTCATTGGTCATGTACCTGTCGTACACCAAAGCATCTTGTGGACCTTTACCAAGAATCGCTAAAAAGTAAAAGAAAGAAAATAGAAACAAATTTTGCTTTTGAAGAAGGCGATTCTGATCATGGCCGATTTGATGACACTCATTTAGATATTGCTGATTTCTTTGCTGATCCTGATTGAAAAAAAAAGTGATCACTTGATTAGAGATGAAAGTGTTCATAATCAATTTTATAAATCTTATTTTTAGTAATTTTTAAAATAAATATGAAAATGTGTAATTTTCATCAATGAATCATTTATTTATGAAAAGAATGAGTATTTACTCGATCAGCAACAACATCAATAATGAAGATATATGTCTCGCTGATAGTGCAACAACTCACACCATTCTCAAGAATAAAAAATATTTTTTTTATTTAGTAATGCAAGAAGCCAATGTTAATACTATATCGGGTAGTGCAAAATTAATTAAAGGCTCCGGCAGAGTTAATATATTGTTACCCGGAGGAACACAATTTTATATTGATGAAGCTTTATATTCTACTAAGTCTCAAAAAAATTTACTAAGCTTCAAAGATATCCACCGAAATGGATATCATATTGACAACAAGTGATGACAATATTGAGTATCTTTACATCACTAATACAATATCTGGTAACAAATGTATATTGGAAAAGTTTCCATCATTGTCCTCTGCTTTGTACTACACGCATATATCTACTATTGAAACACATTTTATCGTAAACCAGAAGTTTACAAATCAAAATAAGTTTGTTGTTTGGCATGACCGGTTGGGCCACCCCGGATCAATTATGATGTGAAAGATAATTGAGAATTCATATGGTCATCCATTGAAGAGCCAGCAGATTCTTCAATCGAATGATTTCTCATGTGCTGCTTGTTTATAAGCAAAAATAGGAAGTGAATCTATTACGTTTTTGGAACGTATTCAAGGCAATATTTGTGGACCAATACACCCGTCGTGTGGACCATTTAGATATTTTATGGTTTTAATTGATGCATCAACAAGATGGTCACATGTATCTTTGTTATCAACTCGCAACCTGGCGTTTGCGAGATTGCTTGCTCAATTGATTAGAATACGAGCACATTTTCCTGATTATCCAATGAAGAAGATACGCCTTGATAATGCAGGTGAATTTACTTTCAAAACGTTCAATGACTATTGTATGTCTATTGGAATTGATGCTGAACATCCTGTAGCACATGTTCATACACAAAACGGTCTAGCAGAATCGTTTATTAAACGTCTACAGTTAATTGCAAGACCTTTACTTATGAGATCAAAACTTCCTATTTCTTGTTGGGGACATGCTATTTTGCATTTAGCAGCACTTATTCGCATAAGGCCAACAAGTTATCATAAATTCTCCCCATTACACTTGGTTTGTGGTCAGGAACCAAATATTTCTCATCTAAGAATTTTTGGATGTGCGGTATATGTTCCAATTGCTCCACCACAATGCACTAAGATGGGTCCTCAAAAGAAGTTGGGAATATATGTTGGATTCGAGTCTCCATCGATAATAAATTATCTAGAGCCATTGGCTGGAGATTTATTTACGGCTCGATTTGCTGATTGTCATTTTGATGAATCAGATTTCCCAACATTAGGGGGAGAAAATAAGCAGCTGGAAAAGAAAATTAGTTGGAATGAATTATCTTTATCTCATCTTGATCCTCGAACAAAACAAAGTGAACTGGAAGTTCAAAAGATAATTCACTTGCAAGGTTTAGCTAACCAACTGCCAGACGCATTTACTGACCTAAAAAACAGTGACTAAGTCACATGTACCAACTGTTAATGCTCCAGTAAGAATTGTTGTCCCTGAAGGTCAAAGTAATGAGTCTACTGCACGCCTGAAGCGTGGTAGACCTATCGGTTCCAAAGATAGTCATCCTCGAAAAAGAAAAGGAGCTAAGAATCAAGATGGTCTAATCGAGGATAAAATAACTCCAGAAGAGTCCCCAGTCATAACTAATATTTCGGTTCCAGAAGAACCTCAGGTACCTGAAACTTGTGAAAATAATGAGATCTCAATAGATTATGTTATAAACGGGAAACGATGGAATCGAAATGAAGTCAACGTTGACGATAAATTTGCATACATGTAGCGCTAAATATGATGAATGATAATGAGGATCAAGAACCAAGGTCTGTTAATGAATGTCGACAAAGAAATGATTGGCCAAAATGGAAAGACGCAATGAGGGCAGAGTTAAACTCGCTTGAACAAACGAAAAGTTTTTGGACCTGTAGTCCGTACACCTGAAGATGTAAAAGTTTTTGGACCTGTAGTCCGTACACTTGAAGATGTAAAACCAGTAGGATACAAATGGGTATTTATGCAAAAACGAAATGAAAAAAGTTGTAAGATATAAGACACGTCTTGTTGCCCAAGGGTTTTCGAAACGACCTGGCATAGATTACGAGGAGACTTATTTTCCTGTGGTGGATGCAACTACTTTTCGTTATATAATAAGTCTGGCAGTGCATGAAAAACTTGATTTGCGTCTAATGGATGTTGTTACAGCCTATTTGTATGGCTCGCTTAATAATGATATATATATGAAAATCCCTGAAGGATTTAATATGCCTGAAGCATATAATTCAAGTTCTCGAGAACATTATTCAATTAAATTAAAGCATTGATTGTTTGATGTGATGAAATTGTTTAAAGTTCTTAAATACATGCATACATTCATGTTTATAAAATATGATTCTAAATCATTGCGTTTAATATGTATTATTTGATTGTACTTGAGTATGGTTATTTGATGAAATCAAATTAAAGCATTAGTATGTGTGATTGTATTCAACATGAGAAACTTGATGTGATCAAGTGTATTATTTAAATTATTTAAATATATGTTGAATATATGATGTCAAATTGTTTTTGAAATGATAGTTGAGTGGGAGTATTTTCCAAGATAAGGAGAAATGTTTTGATGAGATCATATAATTCAAAGTGAATATTTGTTGAAGGAAGGATATAAGAATGATCCAATTTATCCTTGTATTTTCATGAAAAGATCTAGAAATGAGTTTGTTATAATTACAGTTTATGTTGACGATTTAAACATCGTTAGAACTCCTGAAGAGATTCAAAAAGCTGTTAATTGCTTAAAGAAAGATTTTGAGATGAAAGATCTTGGAAGAACAAAATTTTGCTTTGGGTTGCAAATTGAATATTTAAAGAACAAAATTTTTGTATATCAAAGCGCTTATGTATCAAAGGTGCTAAAGCGGTTTTACATGGATAAATCACATCCATTGAGCACCCCTATGGTCGTAAGGTCACTAGATGAGAACAAAGATCCTTTTCGACCTCGAGAAAGTGATGAAGAACTAATTGGTCCTGAAGTACCATATCTAAGTGCAATCGGTACACTAATGTACCTTGCTTGTCATACTCGACCTAATATAGCATTCGCTGTTAAACTATTAGCAAGATATAGTTCTTCCCCTACACGAAGGCAATGGAATGAGGTTAAACAGATGCTGGATATATGTCTGATCCTCATAATGGTCGTTCACAAACGGGCTATTTATTTACATGTGGTGGCACAACCATTTCATGGTGATCTATGAAACAAACTATATCGGCCACATTATCTAATCATGCAGAAATCTTGGCTATTCACGAGGCCAGTCGAGAATGTGTTTGGTTAAGATCCATGATTCAAAACATTCGAGGGACTTGTGGTTTATCTTCTGGAAAAATGATCCCGACGATCTTATATGAAAATAATTATGCATGTATCGCACAATTGAAAGAAGGGTACATTAAAGGAGATAGAACGAAGCATATTTCACCAAAGTTCTTTTTCACTCATGATCTTCAAAAGAATGGTGATATCAATGTTCAACAAATCCGTTCCAGTGATAATCCTGCTGATTTGTTCACCAAGGCACTTCCTACAGCAACATTTGAAAAACTAGTCTACAATATTGGCGTGCGTAGACTGAAAGATCTTGACTGATATTGTCATGAGGGGAGATAATACGCGCTGCACTCTTTTTCCCTTAACCAAGGTTTTTCCCACTGGGTTTTCCTGGTAAGGTTTTTAATGAGGCAGCATCTGATTGCGTATTGAAAGAATTATGTACTCTTTTTCCTTCACTAGGTTTTTATCCCACAGGGTTTTTCCTAATAAGGTTTTAACGAGGCATATTTTTAAGTGATGGACATCCAAGGGGGAGTGTTATGAATAATTCATTAAGTGGATGTCCATATAACTCTAATACATAATTTAGTGGATTCACCTACAACTCCAATATCTCATTTAGTGGATTCACCTACAACTCCAATATCTCATTTAGTGGATTCACCTACAATTCCATTACCTCATTTTGTAATCAATATTTGATCTTGTTTTGTGCCTATAAATAGGCTTTGTCATTGTATTGAGAAATACACCAAAATCAAAGAAAGAATTCTCTTCTTAATTCTCTAGTCTCTCTATTTTAGAATATTTGTATATATTTCATAATATTTGGGGTTATTTCATAAAAGTTTGATCTTTATCCGTTAAACAACAAAATTATTGGAGCATAGTAAAACCAATAATAATTTTGAAGTGGATTGATTTTATTGATATCGATCCACCATGCACAGTAGAGTACTGCAGGGATCCTAGTGGTAAAGCCACCCAATTTATTCCAATCCGATCAGTGGCGGATTTAGAAATTTGGATCAGTGAAGCATCAGAGATGGAGCTAAGAATTTTACTGGAGGGGGGAGGGAGGGAGGCAGGCGAAATTGTTGTAATATAGCTATACAATTTATTTTTTGCCAAATAGACGAAGGATTTAAATGGGGAGCGGGGGGCGGTACGTTATATTTATGGGGGGAAATATAATAAAGAACTAGGTTCAATTAAAACTTTTGACATACTTTATGCTCTTATATCTATTTCGTTATAGCCAGGATTTTGGAATTTTTTTTTGGGGAGGGGGGGCGAACTCGAAGTAAAGGGAGAAACATGATATTTTTCGATCTTGAGGGGAGACGAAATTCAAATATAAAAATTTTTGTAAGGTAAAAAAATAATTTTTAAAATTGAGGGAGGGCGAGCGCATCCTCCAGATGGAAGTTGGAATTGAGGGGGGCCTTTAAAAATTTGAGTAGGGACATTAATGTAATTTATAAATTAAAATTAAAAAATATGTATATATTAAAAAAAAATTGAGTGGGGGCATTGCCCCCCTTTCTTACATGTGCATCTGCCACTGAATCTGATTGTCCAATAAACTCAGTTCACAATATATACATTTTTTTTTTTGGTTTTTCAAGGTATACTCAGGCCTAAGACTAATCACTCGGTATTCTCATAGAGACTAATCACCCGATGTACTCATAGATACTAATAACTCGAGTTAGAATGCTTGGATAAATTGGATCTATTGAAGTCGGTCAACCTAACACCATTAATTGCAGATGGTTTAGTGGTAAAACCGACCACACTCACTCTAATTCAGAGAATTTTAAATAAATAATATAAAAATAAATCAAAATTAAGAAAATAATAAAACAAAAATTTGGGTTCAGAAAATAGCACATTCCGCGCTCGGGCAGCGCGGAATGTAACTTTTTTTTTTTAATATAGCTGCCTATTCCGCGCTGCCCGAGCGCGGAATGGGCATAAATATTATTTTTTTATTGCATTCCGCTGTCAAGCTATATATATATATATATATATATATTAATTACATTATGTTTTTTTCCTTATTTTTCGCTCATTTTTCTCCTTTTTTCGTACATTTTTGAGTTTCGACTTGAACATATTAATTGTAGACTTTCATATAGACTTTGTAACCACACAAAAATAGATTCATTCCGATACCCGAGTGAAGAAATATGACAAGTAAAAAAGGACATTAGAGCAATTTTTTAAAGAAAACAATAATTTTGTCTATGTTTCCGGCTCATTTTTCTCCCTTTTTCGTTCATTTTTGAGTTTTGACTTGAACACATAAATTGTAGATTTTCATATAAACTTTGTAACCACACAAGAATAAACTCATTCCGATACCTCGATGAAGGAATATGACAAGTAATAAAAGGACACACATAGACGGATTTTTTGGGAAAAAATGTTTTTTCGTCATTTTCGGGATGATTTTTTGACATTTTTTGTACATTTCAGGCTTTGACTTCAACACAAAAAATGTAGATTGATTCACAAAGTTTGTAACGGTATGAATATTGATTCATTTCGATATTCGAGTGAAAAAATACATGTTAAAAAAGACACACATATACGATTCTTTTTTAACATGTATTTTTTAATATGACGAAAAAATATTTTTTAAAGAAAATAATAATTTGGTCTATGTTTTCGGCTCATTTTTCTCCTTTTTTCGTTCATTTTTGAGTTTTGATTTGAACACATAAATTGTAAATTTTTATATAAACTTTGTAACCACACAAGAATAAACCCATTCCGATACCTGGAAGAATAAACTCGAGTTACTTTTAAGAGTGATAGACTTCTCCATTCGAGATGATTCAGCTCACTTAATCCATATTAGTGTGCCTAATAAGACCAAATAATTTTGACGCCGAGAGATAAAAATTCTGTAGTCTCGCTTGTAATGCTATATAACAAATGAATAATTCTAATAATGTGATCACTGTATACTTCAAGAAGCGTGATCAAATGTAAATTAAATTTAATGAACTAGTGAATCGTAGGTCATTGAATTACTTACCCAAAAAACATACTAGTCACTGAATTAGATAGGTGTATCAACCCTATCAGATATAGAATTTCTTTGTGAGTAAGTAAAACCGTTGGGAAAATTGCTTTTTTGGTCCCATAATTGACACTCTCTACACTTTTGATCTTGTGCTTGTTGATTTTTTCACTTTTGGTCCCATAAGTATTGAAAATTCTCACTTTTGGTACCATAACCAAATTCTGTCAAGAAATTAACGGATCGGACCGTTAAGAAAAAAAAAAGAAAAAACATTAGAAAAACAAAAAAAAGCTGAATTACCATATTACCCCCTTCATATCTTTCTATTTACTTCTAATACCAACTTTAAAATAAAAATTTAAACTGAAGAAAAAGTAATTATATAGATATATATACACACATATGTGTGTGTGAATGCGTGTGTGTGCGTGTAATTGTGTGAGTGTGTGTATTGTTGTGTGTGTGTGAATGTGTGTGAGTGCGTGTGTGACTGTGTGTGCGTGTAATTGTGTGAGTGTGTGTGTATTGTTGTGTGTGTGTGAATGTGTGTGAGTGCGTGTGTGCGCGAGTGCGTGTGTGTGTGTGTGACTGTGTGTGTGATTGTGTGTGTGTGTGCATGTGATTGTGTGTGTGTGCGTGCGTGTAATTGTGTGAGTGTGTGTGTGTGTGTAATTGTGTGAGTGTCTGTGTATTGTTGTGTGTGTGTGTGTGTGTGAGATTTGGGGTGGGGTGGGGAAGAAGATGAATAGTGTTCTTGTTTTTTTTTTTTGGACTTTTGACTAATGGAATTTGACTTTGACCCGTTAATTTCTTGACGAAATTTGGTTATGGGATCAAAAGTGAGAATTTTCAACATTTATAGGACCAAAAGTGAGAAAATCAATAAGCGCAAGACCAAAAATATAGAGGGTGCCAATTATGGGACCAAAAAAGCAATTTCCCCTAATCCTCTTAGATTTTCTTTATTCACATGATTTGCACTGATTTGCCTTAGCATTGATTTGCCTAATTGGATACCACTTGAGAAATGGATACCTTTTTATTCTTTAAGTTGGAAATGGATAAAGTGGCAATCCAGTTACAAACATTATCAATGATCCTGTCTACGGAAGGATAGGGATGTGCCATAAAATTTCACACGAGATCCTCTATTGCAAAATGGTGTTGCATCTCCTATTGCATTCATTTTATGCATGACAAGTGTATAAATATTTTCCTTAAATATATAAGTGATTTGAATTTTGTACACTTGTCAAAGATAGAGGTGAATGCAATAGGAGATGCAGCACCATTTGCAATAGAGGATCCGGATTGATAAAATTTGATCACGTTCTTCATAACATTACTGTTCATTCAGTAACATTGCTGCGAATTAACTACAAATAATTAATAAAAATTGATAAATAACTACAAATAAAAAAATACTTGCAAAATATCAACTACTTATTTCATTGTCAAATTAAATTCAAATATAATTAATCTTGATAAGAGTTTAAAAACATAAATAATATCTTGTTCGACTCATTAAATCTCTATATACTAATTGTCATGCACAACAAATTCATACAAAATTGATAAGGCGAAGAAATTAGACAAGATCACAATGATAATAACCCCAGTATGTGGTTGGTTTTCATTGTTAGTCATATGTAAAGATACAAGAAAATCAAACAAACGCTTCACTATCTTGTTCGTCCACAACAAATTATCTTGTTCCTCCACAGCAAATTACTTCTGTTTATCAATCCATTTAAAACCATGCCATACTCATATGGTAAAATTTCCAACCCAAAATAGAACATCTTCTATATATGGAAAGAAAAGTGTACATAAATTGAAATTCAAAGTTAATGATTAGATCAAACTTATTTGAACCAGATCCAGTAATTCAAGTCAACCATCAATTTCTCATCAGCAACATACTGGATCATTCTTAAGGATTTGAGAATCTGAGGCTTTGACACATTTACAACGAAACGCATACTGTCTAACCATATACAAACAATTATGATTATATCAACACATGTAGTCCCAAATTTCCTAAGAATCACAGATGCATATGGTCACTTTTCAGAAACACAATCACAGACAGAAGAATGGATACTGTAATTTTACAAGAGAGGTTCAACATTGAGGGGGAAACTTCCCTTTGAATAACAGTGCAATTCATATGTAAAGTATTCCAAGATGCTATTGAATGTTAAAACCGAACAGCAAAAACACACGAAAGTTCACATTTTTTACACTTTGATAATTGGAGAATTCGAACTCAAAATCTCCAACATGGCTGGAAGATGAAATCTCGTATATCTGAAAGAACAAGTTAGTGAAGATCAAAACGTGAAAATGGGATCTGTAAACACTATAAGAAAAAAGAATACTAGTTACAAGTTACAATGTCAAAAAATGTAAAGTTTAACAACAGTTGTGTTTTATCACAATCAATACATAACAAGTTTAGTAGTAAATGAAAAGTGGGTCTAAATTGTCACTATAGAGCCAAAACAAGACACATTGTAAGATAATGTTGAAGATGGCTTCATTTCAAGAAGCTAAATTATCCCACATTGGAAAATGGTTGTAAAGGGTGGTCCCTTTATCCTATAAAAGGAGACCACCTATGTACATTTGAAAACATCCCAAATTGTCTAAGTCTTTTAGCAATTTCTTCTTTCTTCCTCTATAATTTGTAATAGTTTCACTTTAGTCCTTTAGTGAAATATTTTGGTGGGGTCCGAGGACGTAGGTTAAATTAGCCGAACCTCGTTAAATTTGGTGTTCTTTATTTTGTGCTATTCTTCAAGTAGCCATTGTTAGTTATAGTTGTAGTGTTATATTGTGCTATTAAATTCGTCTAGTTAATTCTGTCGAGGAGGTTGGGTTTTAAGCGCGACCGTTGTGACGCCTCCAATCTTTCCTGGGAATTAAATCTAGTGTGGTTTTCTAGTACAATATTTCCCTCGCTATTTCTATATTTGGTGGAATATGACTCTGAGTTCCACAACAAGTGGTATCAGAGCTCGGGTATTCTGAGTATGCTCTGTGGTCGCAGTTTAATCTGATCTTCCACATCAGAAAAGTTTTCCCGGGCTATTGAAGAATAATTTGTAACCAAAAATGGAAGTTACCTCAAAAGCATCGTCGTCGTCCATTTGGGCGAGAACCACTGTGGCGAATACACGATTGGCAGTGGAGTCTTTTGATGGCACAGGCCATTTTGGTATGTGGCAAAGCGAAGTTGTAGACGCACTCTTTCAACAAGGTCTAAACTTAGCTATTGAAGAAAAGAAACCAAATGATATAGAGGAAAAAGAACGGAAATTTGGATGAGAAAGATTTGGCTCTGATGTTGCTGGGATCCCTTCCTGAGGAGTTTGAATTTCTTGAAACCACTCTACTTCACGGGAAGGCTGCTGCTGTATCTCTTAGCGAAGTTTGTGCTGCCCTATACAGTTATGAACTGAGAAGGACAAGCAAGTTTGTTCAGGCGGAGATGCAGAAATTTTGTTCATCAGAGGTCGTTCACAAAACAAAAGGAGTGAAATACTCCAAATTGGAGTTTTGTGAACTTTGTGTTCGTGGGAAACAAACAAGGGTTAAATTTGGAACAACAATCCATAATACTGATGGTATCTTGGATTATGTTCATTCGGATGTGTGGGTCCCTCAAAAAATGAGTTCTTTGGGAGGGAAGCACTAGTTTGTAACCTTTGTTGATGATTTTTCCCGGAAAGTTTGGGTGTATACGATGAAGACAAAGGATGAAGTGTCTGAGGTATTCCTCAATTGGAAAAAGATGGTGGAAACTCAGACTGATAAAAAGGTCAATCGTCTCCGTACAGACAATGGTGGAGAATTTAGGAGTGGTCCATTTCAGAAATTTTGTGAGGATGAAGGCATTGTCAGACACTTTACTATTAGACATACACCACAACAGAACGGAGTGGCAGAACGCATGAACCGGACTTTGCTGGAGAAAGTTCGTTGTTTGTTATCCAATGCTGGGTTGGGTAAAGAATTTTGGGCTGAGGCTGTGACATATGCGTGTCATCTCGTTAATCGTCTACCATCTACTGCTATTGATGGAAAAACACCATTGGAGAAATGGTTTGGAAAGCCTGCTGATGATTATGATTCCTTACATGTGTTTGGTTCCGCTGCATATTATCATGTTAAGGAATCAAAGTTGGATCCTAGAGCAAAGAAAGCTGTGTTCATGGGGATCACCTCTGGTATAAAAGGCTATCGCCTTTGGTGTCCAGAAACAAAGAAAATAATCTTTAGCAGGGATGTCACCTTTGATGAATCTACCGTGTTGGAAAAGGTGAATGCAGAACAGCAGGATGGTACTCCCAAACAGGTGGAGTTTGAAAAGTTTGTTGTCCCAGCAGATCAAGAAACTCTTGATCATTCTCCTACGGTAGAAGGAGATTTTGAAGAAGAGGAAGTTCAACCCCAAGAACTTCCACAGCAACTTGAATCAATTGCAACTTGCAAGCCAAAGAGGACAATCAGAAAGCCTGCTCGCTTTGATGATATGGTGCTTTGTGCATCTGCAATTGCCGCTGATGATGTTCCTACCACTTATATTGAAGCAGTCAAAGGACCAGAGAAAGATAAGTGGAGGATTGCCATGAGTGAAGAAATGCAGTCCCTTCATAAGAATCAAACATGGGAACTGGCCAGTCTCCCGAAGGGAACGAAGGCAATTGGATGCAAATGGGTATTTGCAAAGAAAGAAGGATTTCCTAGCCAAGGTGATGTTTGCTACAAAGCCAGATTGGTGGCCAAAGGTTACGCTCAGAAGGAGGGCATTGAGGTATTTTCTCCAGTTGTAAAACACTCCTCCATTAGAATTTTGTTGGCTTTGGTAGCACAGTTGGATTTTGAACTAGTTCAGTTGGATGTAAAAACTGCATTTTTACATGGAGACTTGGAAGAGGAAATCTATATGACTCAGCCAGAGGGATTCAAAGTTGCTGAAAATGAAAATTTGGTTTGTAAACTTCAAAAATCGTTGTACGGATTGAAGCAATCTCCGAGGCAGTGGTACAAGCGATTTGACAAGTTTATGATGGGAATTGGGTACACAAGAAGCAAATACGATCATTGTGTGTATTTGCATAAGCTACAAGATAGATCCTTCATATATCTTCTTCTGTATGTTGATGATATGTTGATTGCCTCCCCGAGTCTAATAGAAATTGAGAAGTTGAAGACTCATTTGAAAAGGGAGTTCGAGATGAAGGATCTAGGTGAGGCGAAGAAGATTCTCGGCATGGAGATTTTCAGAGATAGAAAATTAAGGAGACTTTGTTTGACTCAAAAATAATATCTGAGTAGGATGTTGAGGCGTTTTGGCATTGATGAAAAGTCAAAACCAGTTAGTACTCCGCTTGCTCCTCATTTTAAGCTTAGCGCCGCTTTGTCACCGAAATCTGATGCAGAACGGGAATACATGTCAAAAGTACCGTATGCAAATGCTGTTGGTAGCTTGATGTATGCTATGGTGTGTACGAGGCCTAATATTTCCCAAGCAGTGGGGGTTGTGAGCAGGTATATGCCTGATCCTGGAAAGGAACATTGGCAAGCTGTGAAATGGATTTTGCGATACATCCATGACACAGCTGATGTTGGTTTGATATTTGAGCGGGAACATAGTCAGTATGTAGTCGGATATTGCGATTCAGACTATGCTGGTGATTTAGATAAGCGTAGATCAACTACAGGCTACGTATTTACTCTTGCTAAAGCACCAGTCAGTTGGAAGTCTACCTTACAGTCAACGGTTGCTCTGTCTACTACGGAAGCAGAGTATATGGCAATTTCAGAGGCTGTAAAGGAAGCAATTTGGCTTCAAGGGTTGCTTGGTGAACTAGGGATTGAACAAAAGTATGTCAAAATTCATTGTGATAGTCAAAGTGCTATCCATTTAGCAAAGAACCAAGTTTATCATGCAAGGACAAAGCACATTGATGTTCGGTATCATTTCATAAGAGAGATACTCGAAGAAGGTGGAGTCAGAATCGAGAAGATCCATACTACTGAGAATCCTGCTGATATGTTGACAAAAGTTGTGACTGCAATCAAGTTCAAATTTTGTTTGGACTTGATCAACATTGTCAAAATTTGAAGATTGGTTTTGGTGACCCCGTTTGACGAGGAGATTGAAGATTTTGAAATTCGCCAAGGTGGAGATTTGTTGAAAATGGCTTCATTTCAAGAAGCTAAATTATCCCACATTGGAAAATGGTTGTAAAGGGTGGTCCCTTTATCCTATAAAAGGAGACCACCTATGTACATTTGAAAACATCCCAAATTGTCTAAGTCTTTTAGCAATTTCTTCTTTCTTCCTCTATAGTTTGTAATAGTTTCACTTTAGTCCTTTAGTGAAATATTTTGGTGGGGTCCGAGGACGTAGGCTAAATTAGCCGAACCTCGTTAAATTTGGTGTTCTTTATTTTGTGCTATTCTTCAAGTAGCCATTGTTAGTTATAGTTGTAGTGTTATATTGTGCTATTAAATTCGTCTAGTTAATTCTGTCGAGGATGTTGGGTTTTAAGCGCGACCGTTGTGACGCCTCCAATCTTTCCTGGGAATTAAATCTAGTGTGGTTTTCTAGTACAATATTTCCCTCGCTATTTCTATATTTGGTGGAATATGACTCTGAGTTCCACAACAGATAATACGTAAAAATAATGATAATTGTAATATTGTCACTCAACATTTTATCAGTAATAAAGTTTTTCTGGTAATGAGAGATAAAAAAAAGGCGTAACAAAGGAACTTACTTCGTAAAACTCCACTCCAGCCAAAAGAATCGCCATTTACAGTTGTAAATGGAAATCCCTGTAGTAAAACAAAGGGAACAAACAAAGCTGATTTGTGAGCAGCAACAGAAAACAGCCACCCTGCCTGTATATGTAAATTGTATATGTATCCAATTATATGAACATTTCTTCAAAATCAGGTTGATGCCTATCTACCACCCGAGAATAAAAGCATGAATTTCGGCCCAGCTAGAAACTGTGTATAGAATGCCTTCACTTGTGTTCGATCTCTGCCTTTCAATCACTCCGGGAAACAAAGGAACAAAAGAAACACCGAAATGAACACCCAATCTTCTAAGACTTGAGCTACACCCTATCACAATACCAATATCTGCATGAAGCAAGCAAAGCAAGTCACCAACTGTATCTCCAATATATACTTTCACACTCTTTCGATCGTCGCTGTAATTCTGCAATATTTTGGAAAAAGTTACGACTTTGTCGATTGGAGACTCAACTTTCCAAGTAATTCCTCCCGTCGATATTGAATTTTTGTAGATTAACTCATTTGCATGTACGTTCACAGAGTCCAAACCACCTGCTTCAAATCAAACAAATGTAGAATATTCAATAACTGTAAGAAACAATTTACTCACTTTCCTATAAGAAGACATGTTTTTTCACAATAAGACTGTAATAATCACATAAGTATGCACCTTAAGGCAGTAAAAATTGGCTAAGTCTGCACGCAACTAAACATCCATACTAATTCCTACTTTTAAAAGAAAGTTTAATCCATACCAGCTAACAATCTTCGATGAGCTCACTATTTTCACATTTTTAATCTATATTGACTTAAGATGAGATGCACTTTTCCATTTAAAGTTTGAAATGTTATTGAAATGCGAAACTGAGTACAAAAATCCTGACTATGCAGAGAACTGTAGCTACATAGACTTTTTATCAATTGATGATGCAGTGTTCTTGTTCAAGCAAATATATTAAGAATTCATCAACAAATTATAACCTATAGCTAAATCATTAAGACCCCACAATCCCACACAAAAGAAAAGTACGCACCTGAGGAAAAAGCAGACCTAATGAGATCACCACACCAACAGTAGGAAATAACATGGATGTTTGTGTTCATATTTTCGTTGTTAATTGCACTGTGGAAAAAACCGATGCAACCATCTTGGAGAATCATGCGTTCTCCAGATCGTCTTATATCTTCGACATTCAGACCCTTAAGTACCTCAAACTCCACCACCCTTAAATTTACCTTCTTCTCAAAAACTGAAATCTGCTGAATCGCTTCGCTCAGAGCTATGTAATCGAGTTTTTCTGCTCTATTGCCAACCATTACGCTTTCTATACATTGTTCATATTCTTCAGTATACAACTTGGAAAGTTCTTCCCACATGCTTGTCAAAACATCCGACGGCATCCGATCAAGTTGGTTTCCTGATTGATCCTGATATGATTTTGGTGCTGTTAAGATTGCCATTTCTACTAATATAGCAGATGAATCCAAAACAGTGCATGTCAAATCAAAATCTGAAAATAATGTGAGAGGATGTCTTGCTGGATTGGGTCCGAGAGGGACAAGAGTGCTCTGCACAAGTGGCTGCCCTAGGAAAAACTCTACTTCAAGTTTCATAGCTTCATGATAAAGCTTTTCTATGATATCAAGTTCTTCTTCTGTTAAAGACACACTTAACTTTTCTAGCAACTCCTCTGTTTGCATAGATTCTGCCTGAATAGAATAAATAAATAAAATTTATGATCTATGACACCAATGTTGATGGATAGAAATCAGTGGGGTTTCTGCTAAATAATACAAACCTGAAATGTGTCGGAGGAAAAATTGTCGATCCACTTTTGGTATGGATGAATGCCTTTTTTGGGATCAAGAAGTGCTTGCAACTCCTTACCTAGAAAGGCATAAAGCCTCATACGAGGTGTCATAGCACCAAGGATATAAGCTGCCAATTTTGTTTTCTCAAACGGAGTAGCTAGTTTACCAGGAGATTTTACTACTTCGACTTTTCCAGAGGCTGTTGCTAGCAAAAAATTAGTATACTTGACAGTTGCAGCGTTTGGCGTACTCTCTTTGGAGTCAAGACTCATCATCTAATTATGCAAAAATAAAGAGCAAAATAGCATCATTTAGCCACAAATCAGCATCTTTGATTAGAAAAATGAAGACTCCGAAGGGTGGTTATAAGCAAAAGACACAATTTCAACTTCTTGAGGCATAAGCTAACACCCCCACGGCCCACCCCCCTACGGAGAGTGGGGGTGTTTTGGGGGGGGATATCTTCAGTATAAAATTTGTTTTCCACATTACTACACCAAGTCACCCTTCCATGTCATTGAAATGTTCACTATAATCAAACAAGTGGTTTCATTTTCCCGTAATTCCGTCTATTAAACACCTACAGCTAACGGACAAATCTACATCCTAATACAGTTTTCTTGACTTTTGTAGAGTTACTTTTTTCCTTTTTTTTGCTTTAGCAAGTAAATATTACCAAGACAATAAGATTGGCCAAGATACAAAACTAGCAATGTGTCAACTAAAATGACAGCATATTAGGCAAAAAACAGAACTAGAGCATGTATGCATCTCTTCAGAGTCTTGATAATACTTACTTGGAACGATTCATGCAGTTTGAGCTTTTCAGGAACACTCTTCCACAGTTTGCAAATCTCAACTTTTGCATGATTGTCATCTGCACACTCCTTGGCCATCTCATACCTAATTCACAATATTTTCAACAAATATCAAAATCCTGGTGGAGACTATCCATATATTTTTATAAGGTAGGCTGAATCTAATTCTTAAATTAAAAAGTTGAAAGTCTACCATTACTCTCTAATAAGAAAATCACCGGTACCAAACTGTTTTTGCAAGCAAACAAATAGGTTTACATAGTTGTGAAGTAGTCCAACTCATTTTCTCAGAGCTCAGGAATAACAAGTATTTACGAGCGAATGTTCCATACAACAACAGTGCATAGTAATTCTTACGAGTTACCATGTGATACATGACAACGTGATAGACAAAAGCCACATCATAGTCCTCTGTCAGATTCATATGCAATCAATTGCAAGATAAAACCAATGAGATCACTCATTGGCATAGCACTCATATACATTTGAAGCTAGCAATGTCAGCGCCATGTCTGCGCACACTTGTTAAATTTGGACAAATACAGGTACTCATCTTTATATAAAAGAGTCCACCGTTTATCTAAATTTTAAAATAATGTAGCTTAGATTTCAATACAAATTCCAATAAGCCTTTCGTCTTATATTTATCCACTCCATTACTTTAATTGTCACATTTTGAATACTAAAATCAATCACCTATTTCTATATTCAAAATAAAAATCGATCTTCCCATGCCAAGGCAGGGGATAAAAAACAGTGGAATTAGAGGAACCTATTCAGAAGAATGAGATATATTTCTAACTAGAATCCTAAAAGCTTCAATTCTTGATATCAAACACTAGCGAACATCAAACAGATTCAACAAGCATTACCGATCCACACAAAAGGAAACATTACAAAATTCTACCGAAAAAATCTCCACAAAATCAACAACATTTCTAAATAACAACAATAATAATAATAGTAATAATAAAGAAAATTCAAGAAAGTGATAGTTACTGACGCTTGTGCGAATGCGTGGAGGATATGAACGTCCTGCTCTATGTAATGGAGGAAAGTGTCGAGTTCGAGAGTTCCGGCAGCCAAACAGACCACAAACGGAGTGTATAAAGCCTGCGTCCACTCATACTTGAACCTGTTCCACAATATTTTCGCCATATTAACGTCCTCATTAATCGGCGCCGTCGACGAAGATGCCATCGCGATTTCGATAAAAACAACCGGTGATTAGCGAACTTGAAGGAGAGCAGCGAGAAAAAATAAGAAGCGCTAACAATGTGATTTAAGGAAATGGAGGTTGAACTCAAGAGAAGTAAAATTTCCAGGTGGTGGTGGTGGTGGTGGTGGCAGCGGCGGAGGTGGTGGTGGTGGCAGCGGCGGAGGAGGTGGTGGTGGTGAGAGGATATGGGAGAAAACTGAAAATCGGAGAGTAGTTACAGAATGTCAGAGAAAAAATGGCGGGTGAAATGAAACTAATAGTGAGTTAATGGGCTGGGCTTCTTTGGTCCATATAATATCAGATTAGATATTTCGAAGCCCAAAAGCGTTAATAGTGTATTTGAAACTTACAATCATGTAGGTACATTGACCCGACCCAATTGTTCATCAAAATATTTGGTGTTCGGGTCGTTTATAATTTATTTCCTCTTTTATCACTCATAAGCATGGTCTTAAATTTTGGTCAAAACACCGAATCGAACCTTTAATTCAATTTTTCAGAATATCTTTCGAAATTTTTTTTCGAAACCCGAAATTTTCTGAAATTCAAAATATGTTTTTCAAATATCCATCGAAATTTCGCCCGAAATTTTTTTTTTTTAATTTTTTTAAATATTTTTAAATTTTTAAATATTATATAATTAGAAAATTAAATTTATATTTGGTAAGAACCATACCTACCACTTACTCCCCAACCACAAGAAGCAGTAAAACAAAAAACTGAAAATGAATATGATTGAAGAAATTGTACTACTCCATTGGGTTTTTTCAAGATTCAACACCATAAGGATATTATCATCATCATTATATGTAATACTACCAACATTTCATGTTATGGGCGAAATATTGTCAACATGTAACTAATAATTTTCACTTGCAATATGGAAGTAGGACAGATACTAGTGATAGTGATTTTGATCCTCCTAAAAACTCGATATGGTATTTAGTAGTAACTTTTACTTAAAGTTTGGTACATTTCATTTTAATGAAGTTCTCATGAGATTTAGTTATTATCTTACTATTAAATTATATTTAGTTCATATTTTTTGCAACAGTTTTTAGTGATATTATTTAATAAATTCATTATCCATATATATTATATATATAATATTATTGAAGTAAAAGATGCACAAGTATGATAATTAAAGTTACCCAAAATTTTATTGTAAATTTTCAAATATTTTTATAAATTTTCATGATTTCTTTAAATTCGAAACCGAAATTTTGAATATCCCCGAAATTTCCATAAATTTACTACACCGATATCTACCCCGAAACCAAAATTTAAGACCTTGCTTATAAAAATCCTTTTTGTTTTTTCAAATTTATAAATAATTCTAACATCAATAATGCACATATTTTCACATAACGCATATGATATATATTTTACACATACTACATATATTTTCACACACATATCACACATTTACACATACTACACATATTTTTCACACACTACACATATTTTATATTTTATACACACTACACATATTTTATACACACTATACATATTTTCACACACACATCACACATTTTACACACACATCACACATTTTACACACACTACACACATTTTCACATACAACACATATTTTCACACATACATCACACATTTTACACGTACTGCACGTATTTTACACACACTACACGTATTTTTACACACACTAGACATATTTTACACACACTACACATATTTTTACACACTACATATATTTTACACACACTACACATATTTTCAAACACACATCATATATTTTTCACACACTACACATATTTTCAAACACACATCATATATTTTTCACACTACACATATTTTCACACACTACACACATTTTCACATACATTGCACATATTTTCAAACACACATCATATATTTTTCACACACTACACATATTTTCACACACTACACACATTTTCACATACATTGCACATATTTTACACACACTACACACATTTTACACACACTATACATATTTTCACACATACTAGACATTTTCACACACACATCACGCATTTTATACACTAGACACATTTGCACACGCTACACATATTTTACACACATTTTGCACATACAACACACATTTTACACACACTACACATATTTTCATACACACTACACATATTTTCACACACACATCACACATTTTACACACACTACATACATTACACATATTTTCACACATTTTACACATACTACACACATTTTACAAACACTACACACATTTTACACATACTACACATATACTAAACCCAAAAATGCACGAAAAAAGGAGAAAAATGAGCCTAAAATAAAGAAAAAAATATATTGCATTCCGCTACACCCGACAGCGAAATGCATTAATTATTAAAAAATATATTTTTTATTCATTCCGCTGTCGGGTACAGCGAAATCTGATTGATTCCGCTGTACCCGATAGCAGAATGTGCTAGTTTCTGATGGGTAGTAAAAATTGTATTATTTTAATAATTAATATTATTTTTGTATTATTTATTTAATTTTTTTCATTTATTTTTAGCACATAACAAATAGCCCCCTCTTATAATAAAAAATTACAATCGGCCCCTTCTGTAAAAACTAACAGAATTTGCTGACATCCCGAATATGCTGGGCCTTTGGGAATTCTTCAAGCTTTTCTAACCTTCGTATTTTGTTCTTGAGGGGGTGAATGTAATTTTTCATATTAAAGAGGATGTAATTGTAATTTTCAATTTAACCTTAAATAAATAATTTCATAAAGACTTGTTAAACATCTTGATAATGGAGTGCAAATTCAATTTATGCCAATCCGGTTATTTAAAAAAAGTGAAAACATGTACTGATTTTCGATTTATTTTAGAAACAATATCAAAATTCAATGCAGATAAATCAAAATTAGAAAGTTGCCAAAAAAAATATGAAACTAAATTAACAAAAGTTGAAAGAAAACTAATATATATAAAGCTATAATAGAAAATATTAAAAATTTACTATGAAAACATATTAAATATATTAAAAAAGAAAAAGAAAAAAAGTAGCTGAAGTTAGTCGTAGGGGGGTGAATATAAGATTTTATTATAAGAGGGGTGTGTCTGTTACATGACTCAATAAAGCGAACTGCATTGTAATAACACAAAATAAGAAGAGCGTTAATGTAACACTTTCTAAATTATTATTTGTATTTTTTTAAAACAAGGGTAAGATTGAAATTTCACAATTTACCTCACGTTTGATTAACGACTGTTAGTAAGAGGGGGGAGGGGTAAATGTAAGGTTTTATTATTTAAAAAAAGGTATGTGTTATGGGCCACAAATAAATGGACTGAACTATGATTACACTAAATAAGAGGGTAGTTAGTGTAATAAACCCTAAAAGAAAAAGAAAGAAAGATGTAGAGTCCTCAATAAAATTGAGAAAACATAATGCAAATTCTAACATGCATTACCCACGTGAGTCCAGTTTAATCGCCTGCATCCATATTGCACAGCTAATAGCTTGCTTCACTATGATAGTCACATATGATTAGCTCCATGGGATTAAAAAACAAAAGAAGATATTAGAAGACACCCCCCAACTTATATGGTAATGTGCACGTTGCACCCTGACGTTTTGAAAAGTGCACCTGATAGGTTAGGGGCTAGTCTGCTTAGATCTTAAATTTCTTGCATTTTTAATTTTTTTTTTAAATTCAAATATTCTTAATTTTCCAAAAATAAAAAAGACAAAATAAAAATATCAAAACAAACTTGAGAAAAAAAAGAAAAATTCAGAAATAATCTTTAAAATTTTGAAAATTTAGAACGAAGTCAAAGGAAAAATATAGAAAATTCCCAAAAAAAATTCAACTAAATTTCTGAAAAAATTCATGTAAAAATAGAAAAGTAATAAGGGAAAATTAAAAATTTGAAAAATCCAAAAAAAAGAAATTAGAACAATAATAAAGAAATCTTTTAGGTTTTTACTAATTTTTTTATTTTTAAAATTTTCATTTTTATACTTTTTTTCATTTTTTTTCTTATTTATTTCTATGTTTCCGGATTTTTGAATTGTCTTTTTTATTTTTGGAAAATTAAGAATATTTGAATTTAAAAAAATAAATAAAAAATGCAAGAAATTTAAGATCTGAGCAAATTATTCCTTAACGTATGCGGTTTGTAGCACTTTGCCCCCTGTGTACCGGAATATCCCATTATATTCTGCTAGAATCTGACCGAAAGGGTTAAGTGCACATTTATAGTTAGGGTGTCGGGTGCACTTTTCAAAATGTTAGGGGGAAAAGTGCACATCACCCTATAGGTTGGGGGGTGTCTGCTAATATCTAAAAAAAAAAAAACCACATGCAATTACTCAAATGAGGAAATAAGTAATTTATTCATATTTTAAGCGCACTTATGTGTATCAATAAATCTAATATGGCATACATGCCAAGAATAATGGTACTAGGACTGACTAAGGCCATTAACCTATTCCATACAAAGATATTGCACCGGTCGTCATTAACAAGTTCTTCATTCTTGTGAAAGGAATCAAAAGATACGACTCTATCATATTTGTAGACGATGAAGGCTCGCTATTGATAATAGGAAAAGAAAAAAGAACATTCGTGACATTGTTCCTATACATTTTATTGTCTCTCAGGAGTTAGACATATAGATGTATAGCGATTTATGCTAGTGTTTATATCTTAGTTTTGAATTGATTACATGAGTATTGTATTGATTAAGAAAATTGAGTATAACTCTAAATAATATATGGAAGATAACTTAATTTGATTTAGTATGTGGAACATTAAATTTGGTCAATATATAATATAGTGCAAGCATATGTATATGATGGTATATTTTTGAAAGTATATTTACACTAAATTCTTAATAATATTTTAATATTTCACACATTGTTTTATTTTGACTTTTTAAACATTTTTTTAGACTAGCTTATTGTCTATATTTCATTAACTAGACATCCATACATTATACTTGATTTCGTATTATTTTTAATGGTATAAGTGTATAGATATATTTTATATTATATTATTTTTATATTATCATGTTATAGACTGTTTGAAAATCTGAACGTCAAAATTAATATTATTTTAATTTATTAGTGCACTTGCATTATGGAGTACATATATTATCATCTTAAGGATTGTCTGAAAATTTATACTTCAAAGTTAAATATATTTAACTTCTAATACTATTTCATTATAGAATAGACACATTTAAATATTTACTTAGTTATTTTAATAAAAAGTTATACCAATAGAAATAATTTTATTTCTAATAATTAATTTTCAAAAGAACGATTATTTTTATAGTCTCTATTAGTTTTGTTTGTTTTTAATATCTAATATATTGACTTCATTACTTCTTTAAAGATATTTATTTGATTATGTCCAACAATGATTATAAAAAGAATTTTCTTCCTTCACTATTTAAAGTATATATTACAAATATAAAAAATTAAACTTCACATTTTATTCAATCGCAGTTGCATAAGTTAAAGAATACTGAATTTCTAATTTTTCTTTTATCTTTTTTACATTTCTAATTTGGTCTACAAAGAAAAATGAATTTCAACCGACATCATAATATAGTTTATAGATATTGATTAATCTAATTTGACGCTTCATTAATTTGTTTTTAAATCTTTTAAAAAAAGTATTTAAACCAAACATGTCATCCATTAAATACGACTGTTCAACATTATAAATTAAATAAACCCAAAAAAGTTCATAACAATTCAACATCTTATATATAGTTGTTCATCATATTTATACATTTAGTTCATTGGAAAAGGGAGTTTCTTAATTTAACTTTTACCTACAAACAACTTAAAATCTAAACAATAGGTAAAATAATTTAAGAAAATGTTTGATATTCTTATATTTATGTTTTTATTTCAACATTGTATCAATTAAAGAGAAGAAGAAAAAAAAAACTTATAGTTACCCCCTGTCTAGGCACAGACGGCTTAACAAAATCAAATAACAGTCTCACGAAACAAAATCAAAATCCAACACCTTGAGTCATCAAGGTCAAACAAAGAAATTATACCTTAAAACCACTATATATACTTTATTGAGTAAAAAATTATTTAGTTAAATTATGATTTCAATTTTGGGCCAACTGCAAAAAAAAAAAAACCCTTTGTTATTTTTAAAGTGCTAAAAACCCCCATGTGTTAACGAAATAGCTTAAAAACCCGTGTGAAATGTTAAAACTCTGCAAAAAAGTCCCTTTCCGTCAAACTTAATCGTGTTTGAGACACACGCGCATGAGGTGAGAGTTGGCAAAATTTTATTTCATTTTTCACATGTTAAAAGTCTGTTATACCCTCAAATTTTAATTTTTTTATTAATTTTTTTTTAAAATCTAATCCAATTAATCTAATGGGTTTGTATTTGGGTTTGGGCCAGCTCGAACCCTGACCCAAACCCATTTGGTTTCCTTTTTCTTTTTCTTCTTCTTCTTCTTCTTCCGATTCCTTCCCCCCCCCCCCCCAGCCCCCTACAAACACCACCGGTAATGCCGGAGCAACCACCGTTGTTCACACAGTCACAAACCCACCCAAGTCGAAGCCACCACCATTGCTCGAACCTACCACCACCACTGCTCGAACTCACCACTGGCGATTGAAAACCACCATCACTACTCGAACTCGCCACCAGAGATCAAACCCACAATCACCATACGCAGCCACCACCACTTCACACAACCACCACCACCACTACGCACAACCACCGTGAAATTATTAGATTTGAGAGTTTGGGATTACAGGGTTGGGGTCTTGTAAGAAGACATTTCTTCTTCACAGAGGAAGAAGAAGAACCCCCAGCATTTGGGGGTTTGAAATTATCTATTTTTTTTAATTGTCTTATTTAAAAAAATTCTGTTCCTTTTCTTTTATCTCAAACAACATGAGCCTTTGATTTTAAGGGTTTAGATCCAATGGTTAGTAATTTAGGGGTATAACGGACATTTTCAAAAAAAAAAAAATTAACGGTGTAAGGCCTATTTAAAGGTCTGAGAGAGTGTGCAATGTTTTAACATTGCACAGGGGGTTTTAGGTTATTTCGTTAACACATTGGGGGGGGGGGGGGGGGGTTTAGCACTTTAAAAATAACACAAGGTTTTTTTTTTGTAAATAGCCCTTAAATTTTGAATATTCAAAAATTTGTATTGATGGATGTTTTCTCATTTGTTGCCTTCAATTAAATGTTCATTCTATCAATTATAAATTTGCATCAGAATGCTTATATATTTTACTAAATTACTTATGACACTAAATCATCATTGTTAGTAGAAGAATGTTTATTTGAAAGATGGGTAAAATGCATTTTCAACCACAACCTATGTCGGCCGGAGAACTTTGGTACATGATCTATTAACATTAACACCCGAGTACCCAACCTTTATAAATTGTGACAAGTAAGTCCATTAGAGGAATAATTTGGAATATTCTCTCCGAAAAGTCTGTCACGTGCTTTAGGCATGACTTAGATTGTGTACCAAAGTGCACATATCATGCAATGTATAGGTAGTCGGGTGCACAAAATGCCTTAGGATAGGGTGCAAAGTGCATATACATGCAATGTATAGATAGTCGGGTGCACAATCTAAGACATATTATTCATCCGATGGATTTACTTGTCACAATTTACAAAGGTTGGGCACTCGGGCATAAAAGTTAATAGATTGTGTACCACTGTGCTCCGACTGATATAGGTTGGGGTAGAAAATGATCTTTACCCTTGAACGATGGATAGGGCATTTGTTTAGGAAAAATAAATTAAAGTGAGGAATGGAATCTAAAATACGATGAGAACAAGAATCATGTTAAGGAATGAAAAAAAAATCCTCATTATGTTGCTATTATATATTTTCTCTATTACGCATTAGCTTTGACTTGTGATCCACGTGTTCTTTTACTTCTCTTACATTTTTATCAATATTACTTAACTTTATAAATGAAAGAGATACATCCAATAGTAGCGAAGCAAACAAAATGGAAAGCATTAGCTACGTCAATCTATAGTGATTTTACCAAAAATATAATTGAGGTTAAAATGGGACACATTGAATGTTCGTGAGAAGAAACATGCTACTTTTGCTTTAGAAAATAGGGAAAAAAAAGGATTAAAAAAGAAACAAGAAGATTGCATGATATAAAATTTTTGAGACAGTTGCAAATATACAATGAACTCAAGGTGAAAAAAACAATGTTTGGTCCATAAAAAGACGGAAAATCTATATAATAATTTATTTATTTACATTATTATCAAACTTTCAATTTTTATACGTAAGTATTTTATGTATTAACTGAATTTCATGTCAATCAATATTTAATTTTTTAAATACTTATAGTTTATTGAGTAATAATTTCACTTAGTTATATTAATATTAATTAAATTATGAATATGGAGCATTTTCAACTTGAATAAACATCTATATATTAAATTGTTTTAACGAGATCATTTGATTCACGTGCGACGCACGTGCTGTTTACTAATTCTTTAAAACCTACTAATACTATCGTTGTGCACAACATATTCAAAGTTGACGAGGCAACAACATTAGACAAGATCCAGCTGATATTAATTGTAATATGGTTCGTTTTCATTGTCAATCCTCTATAAAGAGTAAAGACGCAAGAAAAATCAAATAGACGCTCAATCCTTATTTATCCGCAACAAGTATTTCCTTTTTATCGCTCCATTTAAAGAGATGCCATATTAATTGACACCCCAAAATAGAACATGTTACATAACGAAATAAAAATGTGCACAAAAATGAAATTCAAAGTTAGTCGACAGAATCATTAGATTAAACATATTTGCATCAGATCAGGAATTCAATCATCAAATTCTGACCATCGACGTGTAAGATCATTCTCAGAAGTTTTCGGCATTCCGAGACTCAGCACATTTTGATTCATTCATCATTCATGCAGTGATACACATATTATCCACCATACGTACAATTACGATTATTTTGGGACCATAATTTTCTAAAAATCATTGATACACATGGCCAATTTCCAGAAACACAACATGAAGTCTCGTATATCTGGAGAAGCAAGCATTTACAAGTACCTGGAGAAGCATTTACAACTACATGTTAGTGAATATCAAAACGTGCACAGGGGATCTGTATATAGTATAAGAAAAAAGAATATTTAGTTACAAGTGACAATATCAATTTTTTGCTAATTACTACCTATGTGAAGTGACACAATTTGTGTGTTTTATCATAATAAATACTAATTCAATAGTAAGAAAAATTGGGCCTCAATTGTCACTTATTGACAATTATCGATACAAGAATTGTTTCTGAGCTGATAATTACATACAAATATGTAACGATAAAAAAGTTACTACAATGGCTCAAATCCATATATGTGATGTTACTGTGTTGTCAAGAACGTCACTAATCATCAACAATGGCGATTAAAACAATTATTATCACTATTAAGCTTGTCAAATCATTATTGAGACAAAACAAAACTCATTATCACTATAACTTAATTTTGATATTGTTACTTAACATTATATCACTATTATAACTTTTTTCCCTGTAGCGGGAGATTAAAAAGCGTAAAATAAGGAACTTACATCGTAAAGCTCCAGCCAGAAGTTCACCATTTACATTTGTGAATGGAAATCCCTGTACTAAAACAAAGGGAACAACAAAGCTGATTTGTGAGCAGCAACAAAAAACAGCCACCCTGCCTGTAAATGTATATGTATCCTATTATATGAACATTTTTCGATCTTCTAAAACCCAAGAATAAAAGCGTGAATTTCTGCCCAGCTTGAAACTGTGTATAGAACTTTTCGATCCTCCAAAATTGGTTTTTCATGAAAAAGCCGTTGCTGCTCCTCAATCACAAAGGGCAATAAAGGAATAAAAGAGAGACCGAAATGAACACCCAATCTTCTAAGACTTGAGCTACAACCTATCACAATACCAATATGTGCATCAAGCAAGCAAAGCAAGTCACTAACTGTAGCTCCAATATATACTGTCGCATTTCGATTATTTCTGCTATTCTGCAATATATTGTTAAATGCTACAATTTTGTCGATTGGAGACACAACCTTCCAAATAATTTGACCCGTGGATATTGAATTTTCGTACATTAGCTCATTTGCGTGTACGTTCACGGAGTCTAAACCACCTGCTCAAAATCAAACAAATTTTAGAATATTCATATGGATAAATGCTACAATCTTCGAAAAGCTTGCTATTTTTCACAAGTTTAATCTATATCAGCGTAAGAAGAGATGCACTTTGCCATTTAAAGTTTGATTAAAAAAAGATTACATGTTATTGAAATGCAGATATCAAGATTCTAGTTGCAAAACTGAGTACATAAGGCTGGACTATATAGGCTTTCAGGTACTTCTAGTATGACTCTTTTGGGAGTAATTGACAAAGACACCTCTTGCATGACACCATGATTACAAAAAATACCTCGAGTTTTCAGAAATTACCATATCTTTCCTAAAAACAATACAATTTTACCCCCTTTCAGTAAAAGGCAGATTACAATTTCATCCTTGTTTCGAGTTACCAGGATCTAAGAGGTGCGTGTTGGTAATTTGCAAAACCTCAAGGGGCTCGCGGTAATTACTCAATAAGTGAGAGGCGTGCATGATGATTACCCCTTCTTTTTATTCAGCAATTATAAATGCCGTGTTTTTGTTCAAGCTTGTGGAGATCAAACAAATATAGTAAGAGTTCATTAACAGATTTTAACCTATTATTAAACCATTAGAACCCTACAATCCCACAGAAAAAAAGAACGCACCTGATGAAAAAGCAGACTTAATGAGATCACCACTCCAACAATAGGAAATAACATGGATGTTTGTGTTCAAATTTCCATTCTGAATAGAACTGCGGAAAAAATCCATGCAACCATCTTGGAGAATCATGTGTTCTCCAGCTTGTTGTATATCTTCGACACTCAGACCCTTAAGTACCTCAAAACCTATCACCCTCATATTTGCCTTCTTCTCAAAATCCGAAATGTGCTGAATTGCTTTTTTCAGACCTTCGTAATCGAATTTTTCTGCTCTATTGCCAACCAATATGCTTTCTATACATTGTTCATATTCTTCAGTATACTGCTTGGAAAGTTCCTCCCACGTACTTCTCAAATGAGCTGACGACATCGGAGCAAGTTGATTTTCTGATTGAGGCTGATCTGATTTTGATGCTGTTAAAATTGCCAATTCTGCTAATATGGCAGATGAATCCAAAACTGTGCATGTCAAATCAAAAGCTGAAAATAACATGCGACGGATTAAAACTCCTTTATAATATTACCGTCTTTTACACAGAGGGACAATAGTGTTCTGTACAAGTGGCTGCGCTAGGAAAAACTCTACTTCAAGTTTCATAGCTTCATGATAGAGCTTTTCTATGATATCAAGTTCTTCTCCTGTTAAAGACACACTTAACTTTTCCAGCAATTTCTCTGTTTGCATAGCTTCTGCCTGAATAAAATAAATAAATAAAATTATGATCTATAAGACCATTGAGAGCTGTTGTGGGGCTTCTGTTAAATAATACAAACCTGAAAAGTGTTGGAGGAAAAGCTTTCGATCCACTTTTGGTTTGGATGAATGCCTTTACTGGGATCAAGAAGTGCCTGCAACTCCTTACCCAGAAAGGCATAGAGCCTCATACGAGGTGTCATAGCACTAAGGTTATAAGCTGCCAACTTTGTTTTCTCAGACGGAGTAGTAGCTATTACTCCTTCCACTTTTCCAGAGGCTGTTTCCAGCAAAAATTCTGTATACTTGACAGTTGCAGCAAACAGCGTACTCTCTTTGTGCAGGTCAAGGCTCAACGTCTAATTATGCAAAATAAATTGAAAATGTAGCCACAAGTCAGCCAAAAGACACAATTTTAACTTCTTGAGGCATAAGCGAAACAACACCCCCCACCCCAAAAGCTATCATCAGTATAAATTTATTCTTTCACAGTACTTCACCAAATCACCTTGCATGTCATTGAAGTGTCCATCATAGTCACTATGATCAAACAAGTGGTTTCATTTTCCCTTAATCCATCTATTAAACACCTATCGACAAATCTACGTCCTAACACAGTTTTCTGGACTTTTATTGTAAAAAATTATAAATTTACCAAGGCATTAAGAGTTCCAAGATACAAAACTAGCGATGTGTCAACTATGATGACATATTAGGCAAGAAACAGAATTAAAGCACCTATGCATCTCTTCAGAGTCTTAATAATACTTACTTGAATAAAAAAGTTGTTCTGTATAAGCATTTCAGTAACACTCTTCCGCAGTTTGCAAACCTCAACTTTTGCGTCATTGTCATCTGCATACTCGTCGACCATTTCATACCTAATTCACAATAATTTTGACAAATATCAAAATCCTGGTGGAGATATTCCCATACTTTTCCATTAAGTAGGCTGAATCTAATGTTTCTTAATAAAAAGTTGAAACTCTACCATTACTCTTTGATAAAAAATCACCAATATCAAATTGTTTTTGCAAGCCAACAAATAAGTTTACATAATTGTGAAGTTTATCCAAACCAATGAAGGAAGAAGAAAAACAGACTAGTCAAATTATTTAGTCTCAATCATTTTCACAGTGCTCAGGAATACCAAGATTTACAAGTGAATGTTCCTGACTACAACAGTGCATAGTAATTCTTACGAGTGACCAAGTGAATATATGACACAGTCCTTACTTAGTGCTCCTCACTGCTAATTACATGACTTGGACAACCTTAAACAAAAATCATCATACATGATAGAAATAGGCAACATGATATTCCTTGGCTAGATTCATATTCATACCATAACGAGTGTTTTCAATTAATTGAAAGATATAACCAATGAGAGCAATGACCCTTTATCACCTCAATGATTAAACAAATGATATAAAATCATATTTCTAAATGTTTGTTTCAATCCCTGTAATAGCACTCATCTACATGCAACAAATATAGGTACTCATCCTTTAAAACAGAGTCCAGAATGTATATATAATACAAGATAATGTAGCTTATATTTATGTACTTTTCTGTTAATGATTAGTCTCCATTACTTTAAACGTCACATTTTCAATACTAAAATCAATAGCCTATTTCTATATTTAAAATGGAAAATCATATTCACCAATCCTAAAATCTTCAATTCTTGATATAAAACATTAGTAAACACAAACAGATTCGACAAGCATTACCAATCCACACAAAAAGGAAAAATTCACACAACTCTACCAGAAAAATCTCCACATAAGCAACAACATCGTCCAATTAATAATAATAAAAACAACAACAACAACAACAACAATTAAGATGATGATGAAGATGATGATGATGATAATAATAATAACGATGATGATAATAATAATAATAACAAAAATAATAATAAAGAAAATTCAAGAAAGTGATAGTTACTGACGCTTGTGCGAATGCGCGGAGGATATGAACGTCCTGCGCTATGTAATGGAGGAAATTATCGAGTTCGAGAGTTCCGGCAGCCAAAGAAACCACAAACGGAGTGTACAAAGCCTGCGTCCGTTCATACTTGAACTTGTTCCACAATCTTTTCGCCGTACCGTCCTCAATAATCGGCGTCGTCGACGAAGATGCCATGGGGATTTCGATAAAACAATCGATGATTTGCGAACTTCTAAGACCGATGGAGACCGTAGAATGGAGAGGAGAGCGACGGAACGTGAGGATTTGAGGGAAAAAAAAGGAGGAAATATAGCAGTTCTTGAATCGAAAATAGTTCTCCTTCTTGTTCAATATACGATTCTACGAATTATTTTTTGTGGTTCGATGAAGATTGAACTCAAGAGAGGTGAAATTTTCAGCTGACGGCGGTGGCGGTGGCGGAGGAAGAGGTGGCGGTGGGGAGAAGAAATGGGGAGAAAACTGAAATGTGAAGTAGTTACGGAATGTCAGAAAAATGGCGGGTGAAATGAAATTAATAGATATTTAATGGGCTGGGCTTCTTTGATCCGTTTAATATCAGATCAGATATATTTCGAAGCCCAAAAGGGTTATAGAATTATGATTGGTGTATTTGAAATTTACAATCAATTAGGTACATTGACCCGACCCAATTGTTCATATAAAAATTGTAATTAATTCACTATAATGAGTTTAATATATCAAATATTTACTAAATCAAGAGTGATAAAAAAAAATAGTGAACAATAATGAATAAACAAGTGAAATACAACGTTATAGGTTTACTCATCATTTCTAGAATGAACCATCAAATGTGCATATGCACGATTTATTGTGTACATGGGAATGTCATAGGTGAAACAATAACATAGTCATATATTATCTAAACACTCCGTAACTAAATTGAGTGTATACCAAAGTGGTGACATGAAATGAGCATGAAGAAAAGAGGAAAAAGTGTAGTTAAAAGTAGAAATTTCAAAAGTGGTCCTATAAATTAGCCAAAAACTAGCATTGGTTGCAATAGGTTATACTTATATCTCCACAAAAGTGATCCGACATCTTAATCAACAGTTTCAAAAATAGTTCTACTGTTAAATTTTAAATAATCCGACATCTTAACTAACAGTTTTAAATTTGGTTCCACGGTTAAGTTTTAGATGAAAATCTAACTGTGGACTATTAAATTTGACTTTTGACCCTTGATTTAACTGTAGCAGCGTGTTTTGGAGGAAAAGTGGCTGATCATACATTTGGAGATAAAAAATGACTTAACCACCAAACTCACTTATGGAAGAAAACAATTACTAAACTCCATTATTTTCACCTTAGGAACGTCCCTTCACCCTTTACTACCCACAAAAAACACACTTCAATGTCTCCATCTTCATCAACTCAACCAACAAGGAAGCACCGCTTTTGTGGGAACCCGACCAAAATGAGAACTTTTTGGGACTAATGATACTCCACATAAATTCCTTTTCCAATCACAGCAACCAATAAAAAAACAAATGACTAGACCTATAAAACACTTCTTTACACTAATCGCAAAAAACGAATTCCTAAATTTCATTTTAAAAAAATTAGAAAAATTTATTGTAATGCAGGGTGGACGATCAATTAAATAATACATTGCAATTGATTGGGGCCTTTCCTTTGTGCTCTTCACAAAATTGCACTACTTGAAACCTGAAATGGTCGCAGATTTTGGTGGATTTGAGAGAAATATGGTTAATATTTGTAGTCGATTTTCTGAAATTTAGGAAATAACATTTCATTCTTCCTTTTTAATTCGATTTAACACACGTGAGTTGTACTTGAGGCAATTCTATGCCAGACCCATCCCAATGGTCCTGACCTCTTTAACACCACACATTTTCATTGGGTGGGTGGTATTTATATAGGTAGTTGGTGATAAAAACCACCCACCCCAACACAAATATGTGCTGTTGAAGGGGTTAGGACCATTGGGGTGAGACTAACTTAGAATTTTCCTTGTACTTGGAAAACTCAAAACTAAAGACAGATTCGCACGTAGTTTTTTCTATCCAAAATTCAATCGTGAGAAAGATTTTGAAACTGTTAGTTAAGACGTGAAACAAATTTTTGTCGAAGTATAAAAAATTGTGTATAAAAAATTGTGACTTGGTTTTTCGGCTAATTTAGCGGACCATTTTAAAGTTTCCCTCTAATTGAAAGTATGATTTAAGGGGGAAAAAATGTTAAAAAGTATAGTTCAAACCACAAATGTGCGAGTTACACACAAATTAATAGAAATCATTTTACCATATATATTATTATAAGAACAAATACCTAATACTCCTAAGTCCTAACTTGTTACTAAAGAGAGCTGCGTTCACTAATACTCCATTGCCAAAAATTGTTCGTCCTCTCTCTCTCTCTTGATTATAGCAAGAGTTTATTGAATCATTTTGAGTGTGGCTAAACAATGAACTGAGATGCAAGTTCAAATTTAGCCACATGAACAACTCAAAGGCTGTGAATCCGTGGAATATAACCATGGTGGTTATAAAGCGGTTCTACTCTACAAACAGGTCTAATTCTTAATTGCTGTTCTTCTTCTTGGATATATATAGATATATGTGTGTGTAGGTGTATATATATATAAGTAATGCTATATATATTTTGGTTTGTTGGTATTAAACGGAGTGTATGAAAAATGCAGCAAGTATGATTTGGTTGACGCCCGTGCTATTAAAACAGCATTTGATCCTGAGACTTCTCGCTACAATTTCCTGCTGAAGGATTTGCTGAGAAGTGCCAAGGTATCCGAAGCGCGCCAACTGTTTGATCAAATGCCTCGCAAAAATACGTGCTCCGTGAACATGATGATTTCCTGCTACCTCAAGTCGGGCAACCTTTCTTATGCTAAGGAGTTATTTGACAACATGAGTGATCGAACGGCGGTGTCTTGGACGATACTGATTGGCGGGTATGCGCGGAACAATCAACCAATGGAAGCTTTTAATTTGTATATTGAGATGTGTAGGTCTGGCATGAGACCGGACCACGTCACGTTTGCAACTCTTTTGTCAAGCTCTGATGAATCAGTTACAAGGAAAGATTTATGTCAGGTCCATGCTCATATCACTAGATTAGGATTCGTCTCCGATCTTGCAGTTTGCAACAGCTTGTTGGACTCTTATTGCAAATCTCAATGTCTTGATTTAGCTGTTCGGCTTTTTAAGGAAATGATTATAAGAGATACCATTACGTTCAACACGATGATAACAGGGTATTCTAAAGAACGGTTGAACGAACAAGCAATAACGCTCTTTTCAGAAATGCAGGAGTGTGGTTTTAGGCCTTCGGATTTCACTTTTGCAGCACTTTTACGTGCATGTGTTGGAACAGATAGTGCTGCCCTCGGGAAACAGGTCCATGGACTGGTGATCAAGACTAACTTCATCCGGGATGTATTTGTTGGCAATGCGTTGCTTGATTTATACTCGAAAAATGATTTTATTGACAATATGAGGAAATTATTTGACGAAATGCCGGCGTTGGACGGTGTTTCTTATAATATTATCATAACAGGTTATGTATGGAATGGAGAAGTTGAAGAATCTCTCAATCTCTTTAGAGAGTTACGGTTAAGCAATTTCGACAGAAGAAACTTTCCTTTTGCAACTATGTTGAGTTTAGCTGCAAATACACAAGATTTAGAGATGGGACGACAAATCCACACGCAGGCATTTATAACAACAGCTGATTTAGAAATTCAAGTTGGGAATTCCCTTGTAGACATGTATGCCAAATGTGGCAAATTCAATGAAGCCAATATTATATTTGAAAATTTGGCTGACAAAAGCTCTGTTCCTTGGACTGCCATGATATCAGCCTATGTTCAGCAAGGCCTCGATAATGAAGCCCTTAAATTGTTCAATGAAATGCGTAGAGATAACATTGGAGTGGACCAAGCAACTTTTGCAAGTACTTTGAGAGCCTCAGCAAATTTGGCTTTGCTTTCACTAGGGAAGCAATTACACTCATTAATAACAAGAGGCGGATTTTTGTCAAATGTTTTTTGTGGGAGTGCCCTTCTGGACATGTATGCTAAATGTGGATCTTTGAAGGACACAATTGTAATTTTTAAAGAAATGCCCGAGAGAAGCAATGTCTCATGGAATGCAATGATCTCAGCATATGCTCAGAATGGAGATGGAAAAGCCACTCTAAGGTCGTTTGAGGAGATGGTGGAATCGGGTTTTCGACCAGACCCGGTCACCTTTCTTGGTGTTCTAACTGCATGCAGCCATTCTGGCCTCGTTGATGAAGCGATACAATATTTCGATTCAATGACTCAGACTTACCAACTTGTTCCAAGAAAGGAACACTTTGCATCTTTGGTTGATGTGCTATGTCGAAGGGGAAGATTCAGTGAAGCCGAGAGGTTAATGACTCAAATGCCCTTCGAGCCAGACGAAATTATGTGGTCATCAATTTTAAATTCATGCAGGATCCATAAGAATCAAGAATTTGCTAAGAGAGCTGCAGATGAACTTTTTAACTTAGAAATGCTTAGAGATGCTGCTGCTTATGTCACAATGTCTAACATTTACGCAGAGGCAGGGGAATGGGAACAAATGGCGAAGGTGAAAAGGGCTATGAGAGAACGTGGGGTCCGCAAAGTGCCCGCTTACAGTTGGGTTGAAATAAAACGTAAAGTTCATGTTTTCACCTCTAATGATAGGACTCATCCACTAAACGAGGAGATAAGAAGAAAGATCGACAATTTGATGAAGCGGATAAAGGACGAAGGTTTTAAGCCAGATATAAGCTGCACACTTCACAATGTTAATGATGAGTTGAAAGTAGAGTCACTTAAGTATCATAGTGAAAGGTTGGCGATTGCGTTTGCACTTATGACTACACCCGATGGATCGCCTATTCTTGTGATGAAAAACTTGAGAGCTTGTGTAGATTGCCATGCTGCAATAAAGGTGATTTCAAAAGTTGTTGAAAGGGAAATTACTGTGAGGGATTCAAGTAGGTTCCATCATTTCAAAGACGGGGCTTGTTCGTGTGGGGATTACTGGTGAAATATATCAACAAGCATTCTTTACATGTGAAATTGTTCAAATTTGATTGGCTCAATTCACCTTCAATATTGATCTTTTATATGTCTGGATTTTTGTATCTTTGTTATTCAAGCTGCTGGGCTTGGAAAATCAGCTGGAATTCCTTCTAGGCATTTTTGGTGTTTGATGGCTGTTCAGGTTTCTTTTTTTTCCCTTTTACCAGTCATAATTTGCAATCTTCAACATGTTTTGGTTGAAGCAGGCATATTAAAATTTTGAATGTTTTGCTGTTTTTATAGACCTTCGTAACCAAAATTTGGATCCATCACTTGATGCAAGATTAATCCCTATTTGAATTTATTTTCGGCTTTATATATTTTTATATTTAATTTTATCATGTTATAAATTTTTAAGAACGGGTCATTCTAACTTGATGTATATCTACTGATTACAATATAACTTCAGCGATTGATTTTTTCTACAGAATATTGATGAATTGCTGGTGATGGCCATCATATGTACAACCGCATGGCACGCAGATTCTTTTACCGGTTGGAGGCGACTATTAATTGATCTTCAAATATGTTCCAAGGGACGAAGTATATCAGGATTTGAATCATCGGCGCAAAACATATTGCGATTCAGAATTTACTGCCGCCAGAGAGTACAACTGCCTTTTGTTGCAACTCGTGATCCAGGAAGTGATGTGGCAGCCAAGGTGGCGACAACTGATGACGAGGCAGCACGAGTGGCACCAATCCGAGTATACACGCGGAGGCAGAAGGAGGAAGAGGCTTAGTCGCTTAGTTGTTATTTATCTAATTAATTATGGGATATGTATTGATTCAGTATGAATTTCTATTTGAGTTGGATATGTATTGATTTAGGGAAAATTCTAAGGTTGCTCCCTGTCCATTTTACACCACACATTCATAATGAGTGGGGTGGTTTTCACACCCATCTACCCTGTGTAAACCATCCCACCCCAAGTGTTTGTGTGGTGAAAAATGGATCGGGATCAACACTCCCGGTCCACTATAGAATTACCCTTGATTTAGTATGAGTCTTTTATTTGAGTTGGAGTCTAATTATGGTAATCTTGTTTTGGATGGTATTAATTGTTGTTTGGGTTTTTCATTATGAACTATTGAATGTTTTGGTGGATTGGAGAGCTTGGAAGCTTTGGCAAGATGTTATTCTTGATTTATCGTATTTCAATTTCTAGTAGTAACAATTTGGTCCGACTTGTCGGATCGGAAACGAGGAGATGACGAACACACGTTCCACCACTGATCGTATAGATAAGATGGAGGAATCCATGAGCGTTTTGTCGGAAGAAGTGGAGTTGATGAGGAGTCAGATGGCGGAGGTTTTGGCTTGACTCACGGCACTGAAGCCGGTGGCTCCACCCACGCCGGCAACCGCTGAATCACTGGCGGGATCTAACACACTGGCTGTCACTGTTGGAAGCGACATTGAAGTTCCACCCGGCGCGCCAATCCACTTGCCAACGTTTGATGGAACTAATCTGTTGGGATGGTTGGCTCGGGCTGACCAACAATTTGCTATACATCGCACACTACCGAAGCATAAGAAAGAGTTGGCTATGGTAGCCATGGAGGGAGTGACACTACATTGGTTTCGGTGGATGGCAAACCGTAAACCACATGTGCCATGGACCGAGTTTTCACGGGACTTAGTGGTGAGATTTGATGAATGCTATAAGGGGAGTGCTTATGAGCAGTTATCGGCTCTTCGACAGTAAGGATCTGTGGAGGAATATATCACTCTATTCTATCAATTAGCAAACTAGGTGTCGGGATTAACGGATGAACACTACATTGGGTATTTTATGCAGGGGCTGTGTTACAAGGCTCGTATGAAACTGAGATTGTTATGACCCCTTGATTTAGAGACAGCCATGGATATGGCTCGGAATGTGGAGGATGACTTGATATCTGACGGAAGAATCGATGGGGTTAGCTCTTCTATCTCTCGCCAATACTTGTCTGGGAAGCCGGCGGTTTCATTCAGCCGGCCACCCTCGAATTTTTTCGGTGGGGGAAGTTCGCGACCAACCGACACGCTCAATCGGGGACAAGCGATGCGCTCAGCCGGGTTCGGAGAATCAACTGTGAGGATGGGGTTCCATTGACTTACGCCGCAAGAATTCGCGAATTTACGCGCCAAGGGGTTGTGTTTCAAATGTAATATGCTGTATCACCCGAATCACGAATGCTCCCAAAAGTAGCTGCGGGTGCTCTTGGTGGAAGAGGGCAAACAACCAGAAAATGAATGTATAGATGAGGGATTGGAGGGAGAGGTCGGGGAACCGTTTATTTTTGCCGAGCAGGAACATACTGAAAACGCTGCTCTACCCTTATACACATTGGCAGGGCTTTCGGGATCGCGGACTTTGCAATTAAAAGGGGACGTATGCGGAAAAGAAGTGACAATATTGATTGATAGTCGTGCAAGCCACAATTTCGTGGCTAAAACGTTGGTGACTGAATTGAAACTTAAACTACGACTAACCAGGCGATTCGGGGTTCAATTAGGAAATGGATATCGGGAAAAGTCCGAGGGGTTGTGTCAGGGTCTTCCGATCAGGTTTGGTACATGCACCATTTTTTCGGACTGTTTGGTTTTTCCATTGGACAGTGTAGATGTTATCCTTGGAGTGACGTGGCTCAAGACATTAGGGGAGGTGCATATTAATTGGCAGACTATGTCCATTGAGTTTGAGAGTGACTAAGGTCCAGTTCGGCTACACGGGGATCCCGCTTTATGTTGCTCCCAAGTAAGTATTAAATCTTTGTTTAAAATTCAAGAACCGAAATTTTGGGCTTTAATAGTGTAGGAGGCGGGTGGAATGAATAAGGAGGAGAACTATGGTGGCACCGAGCCATTAAAACGAGAGATAGACTTGTTGTCGAATCGGTTTCCTGGGGGTATTTTTGTGAGCTGGGGTATTTTGTGAGCCCACAGAATTACCACCCTATCGAGCCACAGACCATAGAATAGAGCTACAGCCAGAAGCAGGCCCAAAAAAATGAAATCGAGCGTTTGGTAGCGGTTATGTTGTTAACGGGTTTAATCCAACCGAGCTCTAGCCCATTTTCGAGTCCTGTTTTGTCGGTTAGAAAGAAAGACAGTTGGCCATTTTGTGTGGATTATCGCGAGCTAAACAAGGTGACCGGACTGGATAAATATCCAATACCGTTGATCCAAGAGATGCTTGATGAATTATCAGGGTCCATGATTTTTTTTAAGATTGACCTTCGATCGGGTTATCACCAAATTCGAGTGGTGCCTCGAGACGTTCCTAAAACGGCTTTCCGAACCCACAGTGGCCACTACAATTTTTAGTCATGCCATTTGGATTGACAAATGCGCGGCCACATTCCAATCCACGATGAATGATCGTTTTCGACCTTATTTGCGAAAGTTCGTGTTGGTGTTCTTTGACGATATCCTCATTTATAACAAAACGAGAGACGAACATTTAGAGCAGTTGGAACGAGTTCTGAATATTTTGCAGGAACATTGTTTTTGAGCCAATCTGAAGAAGTGTGCATTTGGTTGTTCAAAAGTTGAGTACTTGGGACATATAGTATCAGCTAAAGGAGTAGCAATGGACTCGGAGAAAATTCGTGCCGCGGTGAATTGGCCACAGCCACGTTCCATTCGAGAGGTGAGAGGGTTTCTTAGGCTAACGGGTTATTACAGGAGATATGTCATGAACTATGGTATTATTGCTAGACCATTAACACAACTGCTTAAAAAAGAGGCACCGGTGAAATTTGAATGGCCAAAAGAAGCACAAGCAGCGTTTGAGGAGTTGAAGGGGGCCACAATCGCGGCTCCGGTTTTGACGATGCTGGACTTCGTGAAACATTTTGTGGTGGAATGTGATGCATCGGGTGTGGGTATCGAGGCGGTACTAATGCAGGAGGGTCGGCCAATAGCTTATTTTAGTAAGTTGTTGGCATATCAAACGACTTCAAAATCGACATACGAAAGGGAGCTTATGGGGTTAGTGTTAGCCGTGGAGCATTGGAGGCCGTATTTGGTGGGGAGACAATTCAAAGTCCATACAGATCATAATAGTTTAAAGCATCTCTTGTCTCAGAGGATTGTCACCCCGTCTCAACAAATTTGGGTGGCGAAATTATTGGGGTACGATTTTGAAATAATTTACAAATCGGGAAGTGCGAATAATGCGGCGGATGCGTTATCAAGACGCGTTGATGAGGGGGAATTGACAGCAATTGGTGGTCTTATATGGCCTGAAATGGCATCGGTTTTGGAGGAGCAAAGTCGTGACCCGTTTGTGCAGAAAGTGTGCTCGAATATTCAGGCTGATGGGGCGAGTTGGACGGGTTTTGAGATGGAACAAGGCCATTTATGTTACAAGGGCAGGTTGGTTTTAGCCGAAACTTATGAATGGATTCCACAGTGATTACGAAAATTTCATGACACACCCATAGGAGGCCATGTCGGGGCATTTCACACATATAAAAGGTTGGCGGGCCGCATGAATTGGAGGGGCATGATGAAGAAAGCGCAACAATATGTGGCAAATTGTTTGACGTGTCAAAAACCAAAGTATGAAGCAACTTCGCTGGCGGGATTATTACATACGCTAATGATTCCGGAGGTAATTTGGGAAGATATTTCGATGGATTTTATCACGTGTCTTCCTAAGTCGCAAGGGTTCACCTGTGTTATGTTGGTCATCGATAGGCCTTCGAAATATGGGCATTTCAGCACCTTGCGGAGTCCTTTTATCGCAAAAACAGTGGTTGAAATTTTCGTGCGAGAAATTGCAAGGCTGCACGAAATTTCGAAATTGATTGTTAGTGATCGGATCCTATTTTCGTGAGTACTTTTTGGTGAGAATTATTCAAGTTGCAAGGGACGAAATTGAAGTTTAGCTCGGCTTGTCACCTGGAAATTGATGGCCAAACGGAAGTATTAAATTGAGTGTTGGAAACATATTTACGATGTTTCTCATCTGAACAACCGTGTAAGTGAGTCGCGTGTTTGCCGTGGGCGGAGTATTGGTACAACACTTCTTTTCAAAATTCAGTGCGCATAACTCCATTCGAAGTGGTTTATGGTCGACCACCTCCTTCACTCCATTGATTTTTTTCGGGGGAATGCAAGGTGGCCGCAGTAGCAGAGGTCCTTGCTGGACGGGATGAGTTGTTGCGCGTATTAAAATGGAATTTGTCGCAAGACCAGCAAAAAATGGTTAAGAATGCGAATAAAAAGCGTCGGGAAGTAGTGTTCGAAGAAAGGGAGCGAGTATTTTTTAAAGTGAGACCTCATCGGCAGATGTCAATTACCATGCGGGGTCATAATCAATTGGCGACAAAATTCTATGGGCCGTTTAAGATTGAGAAAAAAATTGGTTCCGTGGCTTATAGTTTAAAATTACCAGAAACAAGTCGTATTCATCCCGTGTTCCATGTTTCGTAGTTGAAGAAAATGGTTGGAGATCTTCCCGTAGAATGTCAGTTACCGGCGTCACTGGAGATTATGGAGTCTAGTGTTTTTTAGCCCGAGTTGCTTTTAGGAAAACAGAGTCAATGTGGAGAATGATTCAGTGGTAGTCCAGGTTCTTGTGCAATGGAAAAAGAAATCGCTAGATGAGGCTACTTGGCTCGATGCATCCGAGTTAGTTCAACAATTTCCAAGTTTCAGCCTTGATGACATGGCTATTTTCGAGGGGGAGGAGTTGTTACAAATCGTGATCCAGGAAGTGATGTGGCAGCTAAGGTGGCAACAACTGATGACGAGGTAGCAATCCGAGTATGCACATGCGGAGGCAGAAGGCGGAAGAGGCTTAGTCACTGAGTTTCTATTTATTTAATTAATTGTGGGATAGGTATTGATTTAGTATGAGTCTTTCTATTTGAGTTGGAGTCTAATTATGGTAATCTTGTTTTGGATGGTATTAATAGTTGTTAGGGTTTTTCATCATGAACTATTGAATGTTTTGGTGAATTGTAGAGCTTGGAAGGTTTGGTAAGAAGTTTTTCTTGATTTATCGTATTTCAATTTCTAGTAGTAACATCTTTACTGCAAAGTATGGTATAATATAAGTTTTTTTATAGTCCATCCAAAACCAAAGTATAAGACTGTGGCACAGAAAATTGAAAAGAAGCACATTTAATTTTTTTTCCTAAAGAACATTATGTTAATCGCATGAATCAAGATCTATTTCATTTACCAAAAAGAAAGGGAAGATCTATTTTGGGAAAGTTAAAAGAAAATTTGAAGTATATCTATCATGCATGCCTGGAATTCTTGGATTTGATGCAATGACGAAAACTACGTATCTTGTTTGATGAGTTGAATAAATTAGATACTCACGCCATGCATGTTTAACAGACAGAATAACAGATTAGCTGAAAGACGTGAAAGAGACAAAGTTAATATCTATAAGCAGGAGAACAAAGGTGGATATGATATAAGTTGCACCTTTGATATGATTTTAAAACTTGGGAGGTGGGGGGTTCGGGTCCAGAAAGCTAAAATCTGAGACCCGCCCCGAGACACGGATTCATGGTCTCAAAATCCGCCTCGTGATAATAGCAGGGTGCATTTTTTGTTACCTCTAGGATTATTTATGATTTGTAACATCATGAGATGAACTGAATGTGATGTAAAATGTCTTAATGATGCAATTTTGAGTAAAATACTACGAATCATACTTGATATAATTTTTCTTTGGGTTCAATAATTGATTTATGGTGATATGTTTGTGTTGGAAATCTAGCTTAAAATAAAGTGTGTTTTTGACACATTTTATACGGAAATTCGAAAATGCCAAGTCACTTTGGAAGTATAATATTATGACATATTATGAAACTAAGACCCAAGTAGATATCGATAACATTTTGAATTTCTCAATTTCGATTTTGGATGAATGAGAAATCAATGGTTAAAGATTGGCATTTGAATTGTGGAAATGTGGATATCCCATACTGGTTCAATAACTTAACATAAGTAAGCTTATATATTAGAAGATTGAAAGTAAGGTTTGGCCCTTGGGTTATCCACTTGGGGCCTTTATGTGAAAGGGGAAGGAGCTTAGGCACAATTTCTTAGCTCCACTCGGGCAGTTTTGTGGACAGGACCGGACCTCGGACAACGGACCTGGACCGGGCTTGGGCCTGGGCCTGGGACTTGGACTTGGGCTTGGACATGGACATGGACTTGGACTTGGTCTTAGTCTTTGGCTTGGGCTTGGGTCGCAGATCATGGGTCATGGGTCAGTCCACCCGTATTTATTTTTTTAAATAAAAGTTTATTAAATTAATTATTTAATTAATTAATTTAATTAATACTTTCTCATTAAGTTTGAACCGTTAGATTTCAATTTAATCTAACAGCTACGATGGTGAATCACAACCTTTCGATCGAAGGCCACGATCGAGTGGTTGCAATACACCAGTAGTCCACACGTGGACCAACTGACCGAGCGGGTGCGCTGTGCATCCATTGCACCGAAATAGTGCATGTCTGGGGTGAAAAAGAGCCTTTTCATCATCCAGGGGCCGTTTTGAAAAGTCCGAAAAGTTGTAACTTTTCAGCCTCCAACCTTTGGAAGTCTATAAATAGGACCCTCCTATTTTCGAATTTTATGCACCAAAGTATTAACTTTATATCTCTTTCTCTCTTCTCTCTTTTAAGTACTAATTTGAGTACATAAAAGAATTCTTCATTCATAAATCGAGAGTTCTAGTAGAAGCTTGTTCGCTAGGCATAGAAATTTGGAGTGGTCCTATTTATAAGACGATAATCATTGTATCTTGGGACACAAATGCTGTATCCCGTCACCACCAAGAGCGGGGCGTTATTGTGTTAAGGAAATCGGGTAACACGTGCCTCGACTATACCAATTTTCATAACAAGTGCTACTACAATTTTCATAACTAGTACTTACTTAGAAGTAAAGATGAAGCATTAGAAACTTTCACTCATTATAAATATGAAGTTGAAAATCAATTAAACAAACGGACAAAAGTTATCCAAAGTGATAGAGGTGGCGAATATGGCGCACCGTTTGAGGAATTATGTTCTATTCATGAAATAATTCATCAAACCAATGCACCATACTTATCTCAATCTAATGGAGTTACTGAACGTAAAAATCGTACTCTTAAAGAGCTGATGAATGCGTTGATAATCAACTCGGGTTTACCCCAGAATATGTGGGGAGAAGCAATTCCCTCGGCTAACTATATTCTAAACAAAATACCACACAGAAATAGGAGTGAAACTCCGTACGAAATGTGGAAAGGTACTAAACCTTCATACTAATACCTTAAAGTGTGGGGGTGTTTGGCAAAGGTAGAAGTACCTATACCTAAACAAGTGAAAATAGGGCCTAAAACTATTGATGACATATTTCTTGAATATGCACTTAATTGTAGTGCCTATTGTTAAGAAATTTCATGTTAGATATTTTGATGATGACAAGATAAGATTTTATGTTAGACCCCAAAAGAATGTAAGTTTATGTTTTCATAGAACAATTATATAAGCGTTTGAAAGTTTGTAATCGCGCTAGGCTTGTAATTTTTATCTTTGTAGATTTTAGACTAAGTATTTGCCACCAAGTCGCTAGCAGAATTCTAGGTGAGTCTATTAGAGATGAAGTTGAAGATCAGCGTCTGAAGTCAAGCGGAGATGAAGATTTTGCCTTGAGCGACTGCCAATCGCTATGGACTATTTTAGGATGCATGAATCAAGCGATCAAAGCACTCAAGCGATCAAGAAGATCAGATTCATTTGAAATAAATTCCGAAGTCACTAAGGACTTAAATGCAATCATTTAACGTACATTTATTTCCAACGGAAAATAAATTCAAATGCATTAAATGCTTGATAAGAGCATTAAATGTGATAAGGACATATTGTATACGGAGCAAGCTACCTATTGGCTTAAACTATCAGAAATTCAGAGTTCAAACCTGCCACATCAAATCAGTGCAGCAGGATTTCAGGAATGTCAGAGAAAAAGCATGACTCATTCACGCGTGAGAGGCACACACCTACATATGTCCAACGGACAAATCCCAAGAAAATGCCTATAAATACCTTACCTCAGCGAACTCTAAATTAACATGTACATACATAAGAAAGTCAAAACTTTGCTGAAATATTTTCTCAAGAGAAGCTTAGAAACTCCATAGCCAAAATTCTTCCAAGCTTTCTACATACATTCCAGACAGTCGTAGATATCTCAAACATCTTCAAAGAAGAACCATACACTATTATTGAGATATCCTAAGTTGTTTGAACTTCCTAAAATCAAATAAACCCATGATCAAAACCCTCAACCTCATCTATCTGTGTGAAGAAGTTGTTGACTCTACAAGCAGTATTTCTGAGTGAGAGAAGCTTGTTGGTGAAGATCTTCATTGGTGCTGAATTCAGTGTGATCAAGGAGCCCAAGATCATCATCCCCTCCTCTATTTTGTAGAAGCCTCTGTGTGATCCTTCGATAATCAATTTAGTAGAATTTCTCCAAGTATTCAAGGAGAATGACGTAGCTGGGATTACACCATCCAATGAACCTTACAAATTCTTGTGTTATTTACTATTTTAGTGTCTTACTTTATATTCTATCATTTATTCTGAAAAAGACAAGTAAATCGGTTAAGCGACTATTTGACCAAAACGAACGCTCAAGCTTTAAAATCATTTCCGCTGTGCTAACCCTGATTAAGCGATCTAAGTTTTACCCTACTTTGGTAAATTTCTAAAATCACTAAGTCTAAGTTAACTTCACTATAGCTCCTAACTTAGCGCTCAGCTCTTTAAGCGTTCAAATCTTTAAAAAGTGATACGAAATTTTTGAAGACGAAAAAGATTTCAGGGTCTATTCAACCCCCCTTTCTAGACCCTTTCGTATGCCACTTGGGACCATCACCTATAGATTCCTCGTACATAAGTCAGATATTTCGGATATCCACGAAGGTACAATCATGGAATCAAGAAATGTTGTTCTTTTAGAGGACATCTTTCCTTGTAAGGAAACAAACGAGACGAGCTCTTCCAAAAGACCTTGTGAAACTATGAGTGACAATAATCAAATTGAGGAAGAACCACGTCGTAGTAAAAGGACAAATGTTGTAAAATCATTTGGTCCTGATTTTCTTACCTATATGGCGAAAAACGAACCAAGAACTATTAAAAAAGCTTTATCAAGCCCAGATGCACCGTTCTGGAAAGAAGCTATTAATAGTGAAATTCAGTCAATTATGCAGAATCACACCTCGGAGATAGTTCCAAAAGGTAGTAAACTATTGGGTTGTAAGTGGATTCTGAAGTGTAAATATAAAGATGATGGAAGTATCGATAAATATAAGGCTCGTTTGGTAACCAAAGGATACTGACAAACTGAAGGCCTTGATTATTTTGATACTGACTCTCCTATGTCAAGAATAACATCCATAAGAGTGCTCATTGTGATTCTTGCTCTGGACAACCTTGAGATACATCAAATGGAGGTTAAAACCACGTTCCTAAATGGAGAGTTAGACGAAGAAGTCTATATGGAACAACCCGAGGGGTACATTGCCCCTGGGCAAGAAAAGAAAGCGTGTAACCTCGTTAAGTCGTTGTATGGACTTAAACAAGTGCCTAAACAATGGCATGAAAAATTTGATAACACAATGTTATCAAATGGTTTCAAGATCAACAAATGCGACAAATGTATCTACATAAAATGCACACAAAATGAATATGTCATTGTGAGCCTTTATGTAGATGACATGTTAATAATGGGAAGTAATCATGAGATAATCATGAATACTAAAGGCATGTTGACAAGACACTTCAACATGAAGGATATGGGAAAAGTTGACGTTATATTAGGGATCAAAATCTCTAAGTCTGATGAGGGAATTGTCTTATCGCAGTCTCACTATGTAGAGTCTGTACTTAGAAAATTTAATGCTTATGACAAAGACCCTATAAGGACACATGTAGATCCTAATTTAATGTTAGAAAAGAATTATGGAGAGCCTATATCACAACTTGAATATTCTCAGATTATTGGTAGTTTGATGTATATTGCAAACTTCACACGTCCGGATATTGCTTACTCTGTTAGTAAGTTGAGTAGATATACAAGTAATCCAATTCAAGACCATTGGAAAGCATTGACTCGAGTTCTTAGATATCTAAGATACTCTATAAATTATGGATTACAGTATATGAGATATCCTGTTGTATTTGAAGAATACAATGATGCAAATTAGATATCTGACACAAATGACTCCAAGGCTACTAGTGGTTATGTCTTTACCATAGGTGGAGGAGCTATGTCGTGGAAGTCTTCTAAACAAACATGCATAGCCCGATCAACAATGGAATTGGAGTTTATAGCTTTAGATAAAGCTGGAGAAGAAGCTGAATGGCTTCCAAATTTCTTAGAAGATATTCCTTGTTGGACAAAACCTGTGCCTCCAATTTTGATACATTGTGATAGTCAATCGGCAATTGGAAGAACACAAAGTAGTATGTACAATAGTAAGTCAAGACATATACGTTGATGACATAATACCATTAAACAACTAATCTCTAGTGGCGTAATTTTCATAGACTATGTAAAGTCAAAGAAAAATATTTCGGATCCGTTAACAAAAGGTTTGCTAAGAGATCTAGTTGAAATTTCAACGAAGGGAATGGGCTTAAATCCTACATGTTAAGAATGGACATAGCAAAAACCCAACCTTACTGACTGAAGATCACAAGATCTTGGTTCAATGGGAGAATGAAGTTATGAAAGTTCATTTGCACTAGGAGTCTTAACAACCCATCCCCGTTCATAGTTGTATAAGTGCAACCTGCAGAGCGTAGCTGAGGCTAAGTTTTTGAAACTTTTAATGATTCTTATACTGTCAATGTGTGTGACGTAATAAAGTGGAGTACGGAAGGTTACTCTTTATAGGTGATCACTTATGTAAGTGGGAAGTGAGGGCCGCTTCATTATAGTAAACACTTATGAATCCAAGCTGGTGTTCCACGACCAAAATGGACCCAATTGAGAACAAGAACTGTAGAAAAAACTATTGTGTGAATATCATTGTCTAGGTTCACACAAACGACCGACCAATTCAAGACATCACGTTTATTGAGCAGCCAAGTGAATTCGATGATATCTCACTAAAAAAGATTCAAAGCCACTAGCTATCTCTTCTGATGCAATAGTTTTTGGCCTGAACTTTCGTAGTATTTGCATGTGCATTAATTTTCATTCATGTGGGGGATTGTTGGAAATCTAGCTTAAAATAAAGTGTGTTTTTGACACATTTTAGATGGAAATTCGAAAATTCCAAGTCACTTGGAAGTATAATATTATGACATATTATGAAACTACGTTCCGAGTAGATATCGATAACATTTTGAATTTCTCAATTCCTATTTCGGATGAATGAGAAATCAATGGTTAAAGATTGGTATTTGAATTGTGGAAATGTGGATATCCCACATTGGTTCAATAACTTAATATAAGTAAGCTTATATATTGGAAGGTTGAAAGTAAGGTTTGACCCTTGGGTCATCTACTTGGGGCTTTTGTGTGAAAAGGGGAGGAGCTATGCAATTGGGCTTAGGCACAATTTCTTAGCTCTTCACTCGGGCGGTCCGGTGGACTTGACCGGACCTCGGACCACGGACCGGACCTGGGCCTAGGACTTGGTCTTGGTCTCTGGCTTGGGCTTGGGTCACGGGTCATGGGTCATGGGTCGGTCCACCCGTATTTATCTTTTTGGATAAAAGTTTATTAAATTAATTATTTAATTAATACTTTCATATTAAGTTTGAACCGTTAGATTTCAATTTAATGTAACAGCTGCGATGATGAATCACATCCTTTCGATCGATGGCCACGATTGATCGGGTGTAATACACCAGTAGCCCACACGTGGACCAACTGACCGAGCGGGTGCTCTGTGCACCCGTTGTACCAAAACAGTGCCTGACTGAGGTGAAAAGGCGTCTTTTCACCATCCAGGGGCTGTTTTGAAAAGTCCGAAAAGTTGTAACTTTTCGGCCCCCAACCTTTGGAAGTCTATAAATAGGACCCTCCTATTTTCGGATTTTACTCACCAAAGTATTAACTTTATATCTCTTTCTCTCTTCTCTCTTTTAAGTACTAATTTGTGTACATAAAATAATTCTTCATTCATAAATCGAGAGTTCTAGCAGAAGCTTGTTCGCTAAGCATAGAAATTTAGAGTGGTCCTATTTCTAAGACGATAGTCATTGTATCTTAGGGCACAAACGCTGTATCCCGTCACCACCAAGAGCGGAGCGTTATTGTGTTAAGAAATTGGGTAAACCGTGTCTCGACTATATCAATTTCCATAACAAGTGCCACTACATTTTTGAACAACAGTTTGATTATGTGGAAGTAGAAACTTGGTTCTATATGTTATCATCCATAATTGGTAGGTAAAGAAATGTTAAGATTTGATGAATAAAGTGAACATAGAAAGAAAATAGACAAGGAATTACTTGGTTCGGCTATTAGACAGAAATATATTGACAAATGACCAGAGGACTATATTATCCCCTGTTGAAGGTTACATGCCACTACGATATATTTATGTAGAGTAACGTGTAGATAAAAATAAATTAAAGAATCGAAAACCTGTTGGTTTAGTGGTATCCACCTCCCACTTTAGTGAAAGGTTTTGAGTTCGAATTCAGGCTACCACAAGTTGTAACCTCCCATCCTTTATGGAGCTAGATAAAGTCTTTATGGCTCAAGATTATGACTATAAACTCGAGTTTATCTAGTTAGATATTTAGAATATACCCCTTCGTCTTAAATTTAAAAATTAAATAAATAAGGAAATCAATTTAACATTTTGTCATGATAGAATCATATTATGATTATCAAATATATTTTCACTATCTCAAATCAAATTTAATTTGATTTTTTACAACAAATGCAGAGACAACTTTACTTTTAATATCTTTAATTAATATAAATTATTTGCCTCACTTGCCCAAATTCTGAGTTATCCTTAGGAGTTTATAGGACTCAAAGTCCCAATCAATTAAATTCATTTATATGTAGGGCTCACGGGATATACGAGTGATAGTGATTCCATCTGAATTTGGAGTCCTGAATTTTCCATCTTTGACAATACAATTAATTGGCATGTTGCAATAATGCAATAATTTCGTCAAAACATCACATATCTTTCAAAGGTAGATAAAATCAGTTAGAAAATGAAATATAAGACTATATATAAAAAGTCTATATATACGAGTGGAATAAATTGTTCCATCGTCACCATATATTTACTGCAACACAAATGAACCAATCCTTTAATGCTGCCAAAAGTCCAAGGCTTTGTTTGTTTATGTTTTTGAGATAAAATTTTGAAAATTTCTCGGGAAATGCGTACTACATGGATTCGTGTGAGAATTGATGTGATGTGTGTTGTGTTTGTTTATGTTTTTAAAAAGGGTTGAAATTTGTAAAATGTGTCAAATCAATAATAATTGGTTAATGTATGATGAGTTAAATAATTGAGTTAGTTATTTGTGTAATGATTATGTGAATAAGATAGATATATAAAGTTAATTTATTATTAATATATTTTGAAATTTGAAATTTATTATTAATATATAGTAAAATGTGGAATATTGAATAAAAAAGTAATGATTGGAGGAAATGATATAGATTGATAAATATGTGAATAATTGATAGGTAGTTATATGATGGATTGAAAAAGTTACGTGGAAAAAAATAGAATCTAGATAAAAATGATTTGTGTTATGAATTTTTAGAATTTTGTGATCTAAGATATTGAAAATGGAATTTGAAACCATAAACAAACAAGGCCCAAGTATTTCATTATTCACCAATAGTGACAAATTACAAAGCTTGTGGCTCACATATCCGTACAGTATATGTGAATATAAAGGTGACAAACAATCAAACAAAGGTTACAATGTCATTTATTAGATTGCTAGATTTAGAAATAATTACAGTTATTCATGCAATACAATATTTGATGAATTTATATTATACACGAATAATTATAATTATACGTAATTTAGAATTCTCGAAGCTTCTGGGAATTTTAAATAAATAATATAAAAATAAATCAAAATTAAAAAAATAATACAATAAAAATTTGGGTGCAGAAAATGGCACATTCCGCGCTGCCCGAACACGGAATGGGCAGATTCCGCGCTCGGGCAGCGCGGAATGTAAATTTTTTATTTTTTTTAAATATAGCTGCCCATTCCGCGCTGCCCGAGCGCGGAATGGGCATAAATATTTTTTTAAAATTATATATATATATTAATTAAATCATGTTTTTTTTCCTTATTTTCAGCTCATTTTTCTCCTTCTTTCGTGCATTTTTGAGTTTTGACTTGAACATATTAATTGTAGACTTTCATATAGACTTTGTAACCACATAAAAATGAACTCATTTTGATATCCAAGTGAAGAAATATGACAAGTAAGAAAGGACACATTAGAGCAATTTTTTAAAGAAAACAATAACTTTGTCTATGTTTTCGGCTCATTTTTCTCCATTTTTCGTTCATTTTTGAATTTTGACTTGAACATACAAATTGTATATTTTCATATAAACTTTGTAACCACACAAGAATGGACTCATTCCGATACCTGAGTGAGGGAATATGACAAGTAAAAAAGGATACGGATTTTTCCGAAAAAAATATTTTTTCATCATCTTCGGGATGATTTTTCGACCTTTTTTGTACATTTTCAGGCTTCGACTTCAACACAAAAATGGAAGATTGACTCACAAAATTTGTAACGGTATGAGACTTGATTCATTTTGATATCCGAGTGAAAAAATATAACATGTTAAAAAAGACACACGAAACGTTTTTCACTTCTGATTGAGTAGAATTGAGTACTTGAAGCCTATTTGTTTTCTTTCATTCAACCCCTTCATAACTCTTGTTAGTTTACGGTGGATCATGTCCATCACTTCTTATTTGCTTTTCACTGTAGGACGTATAACAACCTTCTCCCCGATGAATGGCTAAGAATGGATCGAGAGTGCTACACCCAATCCCGCATAAAAAATTATGCTAGAACTCTTTCAAGATTAAGCTCGTGATAATAGCATGGTGCATTTTTTGTTACCTCTGGGACTGTTTATGATTTGTAACATCATGAGATGAACTGAATATGATGTAAAATGTCTTAATGATGCAATTTTGAGTAAAATTCTACAAATCATACTTTATATAATTTTTGTTTGGGTTCAATAATTGATTTATGGTGATATGTTTGTGTTGGAAATCTAGCTTAAAATAAAGTGTGTTTTGGACACATTTTATATGGAAATTCGAAAATGCCAAGTCACTTGGAAGTATAATATTAATACATATTATGAAACTACGTTCCGAGTAGATATCGATAACATTTTGAATTTCTCAATTCCGATTTCGGATTAATGAGAAATCAATGGTTAAAGAGTGGCATTTGAATTGTGCCAATGTGGATATCCCACATTGGTTCAATAACTTAACATAAGTAAGCTTATATATTGGAAGGTTGAAAGTAAGGTTTCGGCCTTGTATCATCTACTTGGGGCCTTTGTGTGAAAGGAGGAGGAGCTATGCAATTGGGCTTAAGCACAATTTCTTAGCTCTTCACTCGGGCGGTCTGGTGGATCGGACTGAACCTCGGACCCGGACTGGGATCGGGCTCGGGCTCAAGCCTGGGTCTGGGTCTGGGGCTTGGGCTTGGACATGGACTTGTACTTGAACTTAGTCTTGGTCTTTGGCTTGGGTTTGGGTCGCGGATCATGGGTCATGAGTCTGTTCACCCGTATTTATCTTTTTGGATAAAAGTTTATTAAATTAATTATTTAATTAATACTTTCACATTAAGTTTGAACCGTTAGATTTCAATTTAATCTAATAGCTACGATGGTGAATCACAACCTTTCGATCGATGGCCACGATCGAGCAGATGCAATACACCAGTAGTCCACACGTGGACCAGCTGACCGAACGGGTGCACTGTGCACCCGTTGCACCGAAACAGTGCCTGTCTTGGGTGAAAAGGCGCCTTTTCACTATCCAGGGCTGTTTTGAAAAGTCCGAAAAGTTGTAACTTTTCGTCCCCCAACCTTTGGAAGTCTATAAATAGGACCCTCCTATTTTCGTATTTTACATACCAAAGTATTAACTTTATATCTCTTTCTCTCTTCTCTCTTTTAAGGACTAATTTGAGTACAGAAAAGAATTCTTCATTCATAAATCGAGAGTTCTAGTAAAAGCTTGTTCGCTAGGCTTAGAAATTTGGAGTGGTCCTATTTATAAGACGATAGTCGTTCTATCTTGGGACACAAATGTCATATCCCGTCACTACCAAGAGCGGGGCCTTATTGTGTTAAAGAAATTGGGTAACCCTTGCCTCGACTATACCAACTTTCATAACAAGTTCTACTACATTTTTAAACAACAATCTTAACACAATATTCGTGTTGTTGAAAAAATGTTTTCTGCCAGTTCAATTCCAACACCACTGAAATTATACATCATCTGTTACGCCGCTGCCGTCGCCGCCTGTTGTTGGCCCCCCTGTGGCACCAACCTATCCCATGTTCCGACTCACGAGGAAAAACCCTGAAACTTCAGTGGGGTTGATTTTAAAAGGTGACAATAGAAAATGTTGTTCTACCTAACCACACTGAACTTGGCTACATTTTTTACCGAGAGTGTTCCTTCGGTACCCGAGAATGAAACTGATGGTCAACTAAGGGGTGCCTATGATGCATGGAATCATTGTGACTTTCTATGTAGGAACTATATTCTGAATGGGCTTGATGACATATTTTATAGTGTGTACTGTGCTTGCCGGACTGCAAGGGCTTTGTGGAAGTCTTTGGATAAAAAATACCTGACTGAAGATGCGGGCCTAAAGAAGTTTGTAGTTGGGAAGTTCTTGGACTTCAAGATGGTGGATTCTGAGACCGTCATCAGCCAAGTCCAAGAGCTACAAATAATTTTGCATGAAATTCATGCTAAGGACATGATTTTGAGCGAGTCTTTCCAAGTGGCGGCTATTATTGAAAAACTACCACTGGGTTGGAAGGACTTCAAGAATTATCTCAAGCATAAACACAAAGTGATGAGGCTTGAAGACTTGATCGTGAGTGAGGATTGAAGAGGACAATCATTCAACCGACAAGAAGACAATCAAATCGTCAACTCCTGTCATGGCCAACTTGGTTGAGTCTAGTGCTAACAAATAGAGGAAACATTCGGGCAAGGCAAAAGGAAAGGTAAAGAAGTGCAAGTTCATCGGAAATTGCCACAACTATGGGAAACCAACCACATGGCTAGAGACGGTAGGGATCCAAAGAAGAGAGATTTGAACCAAGAGAGAGTTCAAAGTCAAGCTCACCTATCATTTGCCAAGGGAGAGTTCAAAGTCAGGCTCACCTAGCTGAAATGAAGGACAAAAGTGTCCCAGTTGATCTATTTGAGATTAACCTGAGTGCTGTTGTGTTCAAGTGCAACATGGTTGATAACCCAAAAGAATGGTATTGCTCCGATAAGGAGATGTTCTCGAGGTATCTTCCAATCAGTGGACGAAAGATTTTCATGGGAAACTCTGCCACCTCGCAGGTAGTTGGGCTTGGAAGAGTGGTTGTAAAGATGACCTCAGGAAAAGAGCTAACTTTGGTTGATGTGTTGCATGTGCCGGATATTCGCAAGAATCTTATTTCAGGAGTTGCACTACTTAAGGCAAGGTTTAAGTTAGTTTTTGAGGCTAATAGAGTAGCACTCACTAAAAGTGGGCATTTTGTAGGAAAAGGTTACCTTGATAAGGGTCCTTTCAAAATGAATGTAATGTCACGGAAAGTATGAATATGAAAACAACAATTCTTCTTACTTGCTTGAGTATTGAAATTTGTGGCATGTCAGACTAGGACATGCTAATTTCAATACTATAAAAAGACTTGTTAAGTTGATTACCATCTTTTCAAATGAATCATCAACATAAATGCGAAATTTGTGTTGAAGCAAAGCTAGTCAAAACGCCGTTCCTTACTATTGATGAAAGGAACACCGCACCTCTAGAACTTATTCATAGGGATATTTGTGACTTAAAGTTTGTGCAAACTAGAGGTGGGAATAAGTACTTTATTACATTCATCGATGATTGCACAAGATATTGCTACGTCTACTTACTTAAAAGTAAAGATGAAGCATTAGAAGCTTTCACTCAATATAAAAGTGAAGTTGAGAATCAATTAGACAAACGGATAAAAGTTATCCGAAGTGATAGAGGTGGCGAATATGGCGCACAGTTTGAGAAAGTCTGTTCTAGTCATGGAATAATTCATCAAAACAAGCCACCATACTCACCTCAATCTAATGGAGTTGTTGAACGTAAAAATCATGCTCCTAAGGAGATGATGAATGCGTTGATAATCAACTCAGGTTTACCTCAGAATATGTGGGGAGAAGCAATTCTCTCGGCTAACTATATTCTAAACAAAATACCACATAGAAATAGGAGTGAAACTCCGTACGACATGTGGAAAGGTACTAAACCTTCATACCGATACCTTAAAGTGTAGGGGTGTTTGGCAAAGGTAGAAGTACCCAAACCTAAACAAGTGAAAATAGGGCCTAAAACTATTGATGGCATATTTATTGGATATGCACTTGATAATTGTGCCTATAGATTCCTTGTACATAAGTCAGATATTTCGGATATCCACGAATGTACTATCATGGAATCAAGAAATGCTGTCTTTTTCGAGGACATCTTTCCATGTAAGGAAACAAACGAGACGAGCTCTTCCAAAAGACTTTGTGAAACTACGAGTGACAATAATCAAATTGAGGAAGAACCACGTCGTAGTAAAAGGACAAATGTTGTAAAATCATTTGGTCATGATTTTCTGACATATATGGTGGAAAAAGAACCAAGAACTATTAAAGAAGCTTTATCAAGCCCAGATGCACCGCTCTGGAAAGAAGCTATTAATAGTGATATTCAGGCTATTATGCAGAATCACACCTGGGAGACAGTAGATCTTCCAAAAGGTAGTAAACCATTGAGTTGTAAGTGGATTCTGAAGCGTAAATATAAAGCTAATGGAAGTATCAATAAATATAAGGCTCGTTTGGTAACCAAAGAATACTGACAAACTGAAGGCCTTGATTATTTTGATATTTACTCTTCTATGTCAAGAATAACATCCATAAGAGTACTCATTGCGATTGCTGCTCTGCACAACCTTGAGATACATCAAATAGATGTTCAAATCGCGTTCCTAAATAGAGAGTTAGACGAAGGAGCCTATATTGAACAACCCGAGGGGTACATTGCCCCTGGGCAAGAAAAGAAAGTGTGTAAGCTCATTAAGTCGTTGAATGGACTTAAACAAGCGCCTATACAATGGCATAAAAAATTTGATAACACAATGTTATGAAATGGTTTCAAGATCAGCGAATGCTATAAATGTGTCTACATAAAATGCACACAAAATGATTATGTCATTGTGAGCCTTTATGTAGATGACATGTTAATAATAGGAAGTAATCATGAGATAATCATGAATACTAAAGGCATGTTAACAAAGCACTTCGACATGAAAGATATGGGAAAAGCTGACAGTATATTAGGGATCAAAACCTCTAAGTCTGATGAAGGAGTTGTCTTATCGCAGTCTCACTATGTAGAGTTTGTATTTAGAAACTTTAATGCTTATGACAGACACCCTATAAGCACACCTGTAGATCCTAATTTAACGTTAAAAAAGAATTATCGAGAGCCTATATCTCAACTTGAATATTCGCAGATTATTGGAAGTTTGATGTATATTGCAAACTGCACACGTTCGGATATTGCTTACTCTGTTAGTAAGTCGGGTAGATATATAAGTAATCCAAGTCAAGACCATTGGAAGGCATTGACTCGAGTTCTTAGATATTTAAGATACTCTGTAAATTATGGATTACATTATATGAGATATCCTGCTGTATTAGAAGAATGCAGTGATGCAAATTAGATATCTGACACAAATGACTCCAAATCTACTAGTAGTTATGTCTTTACCATAGGTGGAGGAGTTGTGTCGTGGAGGTCTTCTAAGCAAACGTGCATAGCCCGATCAACAATGGAATTGAAGTTTATAACTTTAGATAAAGCCAGAGAAGAAGCTGAATGACTTCAAAATTTCTTAGAAGACATTCCGTGTTGGACAAAACATGTGCCTCCAATTTTGATACATTGTGATAGTCTATCGGAATTTGAAAGGGCACAAAGTACTATATACAATGTAAGTCAAGACATATACGTCGATGACATAATACCATTAAACAACTATTATCTAGTTGCGTGATTTTCATAGACTATGTAAAATTAAAGGAAAATATTTCGGATTTGTTAACAAAAGGTTTGCCAAGAGATCTAGCTGAAAGTTCAACAAAGGGAATGGCCTTAAAGCTTACATGTTAAGAATGGATATACGGAAAACCCAACCTTGCTGACTGGATATCCCAAGATCTTGGTTCAATGGGAGAGTGAAGTTATGAAAGTTTATTTACACTAGGAGTCTTAACAACCCCTCCCCGTTCGTAGTTGTAAAAGTGCAACCTGCAGAGCATAGTTGAGGCTAAGTTTTTGAAACTTTTAATGATTCCTATACTGTGAATGTGTGTGACGTAGTAAAAGGGGAGTACGGTAGGGTACTCTTTACAGGGGATCACCTATGCAAGTGAGAATTGAGAGCCGCTTCAATATAGTAAACACTTATTAATCCAATCTGGTGTTCCACGGCCAAAATGGACCCAATTGAGAACAAGAACTGTAGAAAAAACTATTGTGTGAATATCATTGTCTAGGTTCACACAAACGTCTGACCAATTCATGACATCACGTTCATTGGGCTGCCAAGTGAATCTGATGATATCTCACTAAAAAAGATTCAAAGCCACTAGCTATCTCTTCTGATGCAATAATTTTTCGCCTGAACTCCCGTAGTGTCTGCATGTGCATTAATTTTCATTCATGTGGAGATTGTTGGAATTCTAGCTTAAAATAAAGTGTGTTTTTGACACATTTTACTTGGAAATTCGAAAATTCCAAGTCACTTGGAAGTATAATATTATGAGATATTATGAAACTACGTTCCGAGTAGATATCGATAACATTTTGAATTTCTCAATTCCGATTTCGGATGAATGAGAAATCAATGGTTAAATATTGACATTTGAATTGTGGAAATGTGGATATCCCATATTGGTTCAATAACTTAATATAAGTAAGCTTATATATTGGAAGGTTGAAAGTAAGGATTTGCCCTTGGGTCATCCACTTGGAGCCTTTGTGTGAAAAGGGGAGGAGCTATGCAATTGGGCTTAGGCACAATTTCTTAAATCTTCACTCGGGCGGTCCGGTGCACCGGACTAGACCTCGGACCACGGACACAGACCACGAACCCGAACCCGGACCGGGCTCGGTCTTGGGCTCGGACCTGCGCCTGAGACTTGGACATGGACTTGGTCTTGGTCTTTAGCTAGGGCTTGGGTCACGGGTCATGGGTCGGTCCACCCGTATTTATCTTTTTGGATAAAAGTTTATTAATTAATTAAATTAATAAGTTTGAACCGTTATATTTTAATTTAATCTAACAGTTGCGATGGTGAATCACAACCTTTCGATCGATGGCCACGATCGATCAGGTTTAATACACTAGTAGTCCACACGTAGACCAGCTGACCGAGTGGGTGCGCTGTGCACCCGTTGCACCAAAACAACGTCTGTCTAGGGTGAAAAGGCATGAAAAGGTGCCTTTTCACCATCCAGGGGCTGTTTTGAAAAGTCCGAAAAGCTGTAACTTTTTGGCCCCCAACCTTTGAAAGTCTATAAATAGGACCCTCCTATTTTCGAATTTTACACACCAAAGTATTAACTTTATATCTCTTTCTCTCTTCTCTCTTTTAAGTACTAATTTAAGTACATAAAAGAATTCTTCATTCATAAATCGAGAATTCTAGCAGAAGCTTGTTTGCTTGGCTTAGAAATTTGGAGTGGTCTTATTTCTAAGACGATAGTTGTTGTATCTTGGGACACAAACGCCGTATCCCGTCACCACTAAGAACGGAGCGTTATTGTGTGAAGAAAATCGGGTAACCCGTGCCTCGAATATGCCAATTTTCATAACAAGCTCTACTACATTTTTAAACAACAGTTTGATTATATGGAAATAGAAACTTGGTTCTATATGTTATCATCCATAATTGGTAGGTAAAGAAATGTTAAGATTTGATGAATAAAGTGAATATAGAAAGAAGGTAGACAAGGAATTACTGTCCGAAATTAATTGACAAATGACCAGAGGACTATATTATCCTCTGTTGAAGGTTACATGCGACATATTTATGTAGAGTAACGTGTAGATAAAAATAAATTAAGGAACCGAAAATCATTTAGTTTAATGGTATCCACCTCTCACTTTATGTGAAAGGATTTGGGTTTGAATTTAAGCTACCACAAGTTGTGGCCCTCCTCTCCTTTATAGAGCTAGATAGAGTCTTTATGGCTCAAGATTATGATTATAAACCCAGGTTTGTTTGATTAGATATTTAGAGTATCCCCTTCATCTTGAATTTAAAAAATAAATAAATTAGGGAAATCACTTTAACATTTTGTCATGATAGAAACATATTATGATTATCAAATATAATTTCACTATCTCAAATCAAATTTAATTTGATTTTTTACAACAAATGCAGAGACAACTTTGTTACTTTTAATATCTTTAATTAATATAATTTATTTGTTTCACTTGCCCAAATTCTGAGTTATCCTTAGGAGTTTATAGGACTCAAAGTCCCCAATCAATTAAATTCATTTATATGTAGGGTTCACGGGAATATATCATATACGAGTGATAGTGATTCCATCTGAATTTGGAGTCCTGAATTTTCCATGTTTTACAATATAATTAATTGGCATGTTGCAATAATGCAATAATTTCGTCAAAACATCACATATCTTTCAAAGGTAGATAAAATCAGTTAAAAAATGAAATGTAAGACTATATATAAAAAATCTATATGTACGAGTGGAATAAATTGTTCCATCCTCACCATATATTTTCTGCAACACAAATGAACCAATCCTTTAATACTGCCAAAGTCCAAATATTTCATTATTCACCAAGAGTGACAAATTACAAAGCTTGTGGCTCACATGTCCGTACAGTCTATGAGAATATAAAGGTGACAAACAATCAAACAAGGCAAGCAAAGGGCTGTGGTCCATAAGTTATTCGCATTGAGAATTCACCCGGGTTCGAAACACAGGAGAAGGAGATGTGAGGTATTACTCCTACATCCTCCCCTGCACTTATTGAGCTCATCGCCTAAGGGTAACTTTCGACGGATTACCCACATACGTGGTTTGCAGGCTATTGCGTATAAGCATATTTGCTCTACTGAGTGACTGTCGGTGATTTAGCCTAAGATTTTCAAAAAATAAAAAACAATCAAACAAGGTTACAATTGTCAAGGTCATTTATTAGATTGCGAGGATAAAGAATAATTACAATCATTCATGCAATACAATATTTGATGAATTTATATTATACACGAGTAATTCTAATTATACGTAATTTAGACTTCGCGAAGCTTCTAAAATCCATACGCCCATACCCTGTTACTTGTGCAATAAGAAAATTATACTATTTTTTTGGTGGACAAAAAAGCCGGTATATAAGTTTGAGAGGGAAAATATTTGTATATATCGGGTTATGGGTTCCACCTGTGCACCTTGTGGATGTGAATAATACATATTATTAAATATATAATTTTAAATTGAAAAATAAGTGAGGTGTTTTATTCACAACCACAAGGTTCACAAGTGAGACCCAAAACCCAATTCATATAAGAATTTTCGCGTGTGAGTCAAAATATTACTAGTGTCATTAGTTTCATCCACTAAAGTTGACCCTCACCTACAAACTCTCAAAATATTACTAATGTCAATTGTTTCATCCACTAAACTTCGCCCTCACCTATAAAAATTGTTAGAATAATTCGGAAAGAAGAGCTTTGTTTTAAATGATTCGGTTATATGATATATGTTATGAATATCAAACTGCGATAAGTTATAACAAACAAAACAGAAAAAAAAGAACTTATTCAAGACAAAAGGGCACAATTTCCTTTGTTTGAGATCCAATCACATGACACTTATAAGATGTAGTGTCGAACAATGTTTAAACTAAATTTTCTTTAATGATCTTAGATTCAACCTACTAATGGTGAACCAACCACATGATGGGTACAAAGTACAATCACACTGTGTCTACACTAAAATTTCTCAAAGTGGTATCTCTCTCTCAAAGTTTCTTAGCCTCAAGACAACCTTGTAATTACTTAAGAGACGTGCGTAGTTATTTACATGATAATATTATTTACCATGAATTCTTTCAAAGTAAGGTGGAGAAAGGGAACTCCATTGTCATTAACACAAAAACTTAAGTAATTGACTACGTTATTACAAATCAACCACTTGCACCATGATGTTCAAACAATTAACAAAACCATTGACATCCTAGAGCCATCAACATAAATAAAACATAATGTAATTGGTGAACAAGCCAATCTTGTTTTGCTTAAACACCACTTAGAACATCTAATAAATCGTCTAATAGGTATCGAGAATTTATGAACACACATATATCACAGTTGACCAGATTGTGGGTAATGATCGGGCGTGGGAGTATCCCTCGGTCCGATCTGAGTCATCTTGAATTGTGGCAAATTCGAATTCTCATCTTCATCATGGTAAATATAAGCCATCCCTCCATGCCTAGTCATGTCCATTCCAGCCATTTCATCCTCACTTGAAATCCTTAGTAGTTTCAATTTGTGTAAAGCCAAGAAAAGTGGCGCCATTGTAGCTGTGACCCATCCAATGATCACCAAAATTTGGACAATTTGGGCAGCCAAGAGCTTCCCACCACCACCCATGAACAACCCATACGGCCTACCAGGTCGATCCGGGTACACCTCATTGACATAACGCTTCGTAGCAAATAATCCTGTGAATAGCACCCCCCACGCACCACACCCACCGTGCAATTGGGCCGCCTCAAGTGGATCGTCATACTTCAATTTCTCAGCCAACTTGTTGAACCCGATTAGAACCCAAGCTGCCACGAAACCACATATGATTGCAGCCCATGGTTCCACCACTGCACATCCCGAGGTGATTGCAGCAAATCCGCCCAACAGTCCGTTGCACACATCAATCACATTCCAGTGCCCAACCAAGAACCTCTTCCCAAACAGCATAGTTAGGGCTGCCGTGCTCCCAGCCAATGTTGTCGTGACAGCTGTCCTCCCCACTGCGCTCCATTGCCCATAGTAGGTCCCCCTGGTACCATATGACTTCAATATGGTCAAAAACGATCCAGGGTTGAATCCATACCATCCGAACCATAACAAGAAGCTACCCAAGACGACTAGTGAAGCACTATGACCACGCAAGGCAACGGACCTCCCGGAACGATCGAACCGGCCTATTCGTGGGCCTTCTATTAGGGCTCCCCATAGACCGGCTATGCCACCAACCATGTGAACCACCCCTGAACCGGCGAAATCAATGACTCCCGAGCTGAAAAGGAGTTTGCCTTCGGCTTTTGCTGCTCCGGCCCAACCGTCACCGGCCCAGAACCAGTGTGAAACTACTGGGTAGACAAAACCGGTCAAGAATGTGGAGTAAATTAGGTATGCCACAAATTGTGTCCTTTCTGCAATTGACCCACTAGTAATACCTGACCGCAAAATTGTACACACAAAATCAAGAATTGACAAATCAACTATTTAATATGGGAATAAATTAAAGGAACACAATTCAAAAATAAATTTATTTTTGAAGCTAGTCAAATATTCGTGAAAATTTTGTAACGAATCATAATCTTTTTTCATGACTCGTGCTCCAACCATTTTTTTTCTTCCCCTAAAGCTTCTGTTTTTTGGACAAATGGATTTTAAAAAATTGAGCATAATATTGTCGTCACTTCAAACGATGCTATTTTGTATCGTGTGCTTTGGTTATTAGACCTATTTGTTAATTTTTATTTCATCTATAAAGTCCTTGATCTGAACTGAATATAAACTAATGCCCGCATGCATTAAAAAATGAAACATTAAATCAAAATAGAGGAGTAGAATTGAGTACTTGAAGCCTATTTGTTTTCTTTTATTCAACCCCTTCATAACGCTTGTTAGTTTACGGTGGATCAAGTCCATCGCTTCTGATTTGCTTTTCACTATAGGACGTATAACAACCTTCTCCCCGATCAATGGCTAAGAATGGATCGAGAGTGCTACACCTGATCCGCATAAAAAAATATGCTAGAACTCTTTCAAGATTAAGCTCTTTCAACCCCCCTCCACCCCGCACCCCCACCCTCTCCCCTTGTTTTCTTAGTTTTTATTTTTATTTGTTTTTCTATACATTTTCCAGTGGCCATAAGATAACGAAGAAAGTTTTCATGACATTGACACGTTCTGACTTCATTTATGAAATCTTTAAATGCTTCATTACTACATTTTCTTAGATTTTCTCCACCCCCATTCAATGAACTGTCCAACAAAAGTTTACTTTTGTTAATTGAATCCCTTTTCCCTAGAGAGCATATGAAAATCAAGATTTTATTATTTCCCAAATTCAGAAAATTTGGCAGCACTATTTAAGCTACTTATCAATTTTCTTTGAAAAATATGTAAAATTATATTTCATATTACATCACTCCTGTTTAAAAGCTTAAACCTATTTATTTCCATCACTTTCTTCACCTTTTTCACAGTACCAAGGAAATGAAAATCTTAATTCGAACCGGGTTTAGTCAACATGAATTAATCAATCATATTTTGAGTAAATTACATTCGAAAATAGTAATCAAATATTATAAATTTTACTTGGTAATTAATTACTTAGCTGTAGTCAAACTGATCCAGACAAGAACTTCTAAAAAATGAAATTATATACCTACTAATTATTGATTTTATTTTTCATTTTTCTTTTCTTTATTGATTTATTTGGACTATAGTATTTTGTGTTATACCATTTTTTTTTCAAATCTTATTATATCCTTAATTTTCTTTCCAAAATCCAAGTTAAATTCCACGTTAAAAAACCAGAAATCCGTCATAAATTCTTCGATTTCCACACTATAATATATGGAAAATTCTAGCCCGGACCGTCTGGATAGAAAATATTACATTAATTAATATACCTGCTGCAGCAATGGCGAAAGCCCACTGATAGAGAAAAAAGCTATAATCTGCAGTAGGCGAAGGGAAATCCCTCAACCCGAAGAAATGTTTTCCAATGAAGCCATTGGAGGGCCCACCAAACGCAAAAGCGTAGCCGAATAGATAGTAGCTCAGCCCGCCGGCGGCGGCGTCGAGGACGTTGGTGAGCATGATGTTCATGGTGTTCTTGGCGCGGACGGAGCCGGCGCAGAGCATGGCGAAGCCGAGCTGCATGGCGAATACTAGGTATGCGGAGAACAAAAGGTAGGTGCTGTCGATGGCGTATGTGGCGTCGGAGAGCTTGGTTGATACGGCGTCGAAGCGGCTACAGATGAAGGCGGCGGCGGCGGTGGCGTTTGGGGCGCCGCCGAGGAGGGGGAGGAGGTCTGTGACTGTGCAGCTCAGGGGGTCAGCCATGGTGGGGGGGGGGGGGGGGGGGGGGGGAAGGGAGGAGAAGTTTTGAAGTGCAAAATGATTTATTTCTTGGGATTGGTTTATATATAGAGAGATATAGAAATTAATATTATATATCAATCTGGCCGATTCCAAATCTAAGTCATAAATTGAGTGAATCACCTTTGGTATATGATAGATTACAAAATAGATGAATTACAATTGGCGAAATCAGTTCTTAGCTAGAATTTTATGAGTGGTTTTAGGCTCCAAATAGTGTTTAATCTTGTATTTAATTGATTATATATATTAATATTTTTTAATTCTATAATTACCATGAATTTGATATCAGTGATAGATATATGAATATAATATGAAGTAACAAATGACATGGTGTGAATGGTTTGAACCTATATGATCAGTCACACACAAATTTAGGGAATTTTATTTTCTTTTCTTTAGCATAGTTAGTTTGCTTTTGTCGATTGGGGAAAAAATAATGTTATATTTTAGTCAAACTAATTATTATTGATTGGCCTAGTATTGAGTCCACGCTTTGCAAATTGTGTGGGTGACATGACAAGAAGGCATGTATGGGCGAACAGCATATAAATGTCTTTATTTTTTTTCTTTAATTTTATTTATTTTTCTTTAATGTATGGAAACAAATGCTTTTCTTTTTTGGTAAATATGTTAGGAAACAAAAATGCAATCTAGCAAAAGTTTGAAATGTTTTAAGCCCGAATTGATTTAGACGCATCGATTATTCACATAACAAATCTTATACTACTGTTTTAAGATGCTTATCAGTTTTTTGAAATGTACACAGACTTATATGCTTAATATAATTCACCGATCATGTGATATACTCGAGTTCAATCTAAATAAGATGCATGAGACAAAAAAGGAAAAACAGACTAGGTTATGTGTATAGCCTAGTTCTCTTCACTTTGCAATATTTTAAAAGTTGGACTATTTATGAAATCAGCAAATTATTAAGGGGTCAAGGTCACCGATTCAATTATTATTGTTGTTGCTGTTATTATTATTATTTTGGTCAATTGATTCAATTGTTGAGTGAGTGAATTATGATCGTACTAATAATGTCATAATTATGTAACTTTCACATACTTGATATTTTAAATCGAGTAATATTTATAATGAATGTAACATTTTAATGAAAATGAACTAATTATTATTAAAATCAACTTATACAAAAAATTTACTTCTAGTAAATGGTCGTGAGAACCCATTATTAAATTTATATCAATTGTTCATTTGATGATTGTGTTAAGTTATTACAATTTTAAGAAATGATAGCGGGGGAGAGAGAAAGAGAGGAGGAGGTTAGAAGTTAGAATATTAATACATTGAATGGAAATAAAAGAGTACAAAACAGAGTATACCGTTCTATGGGAGTTGACTTAGTGGTATCTTCCTTCAATTTATATGTGAAAAGTCTCAAGTCCAGACTTAATTAAATAAAATTTATAGGTATTTCAAAGCAAGGCCAATGACCATCAGATTCTCCTGACTCGAAGCCAAGTCAACTGATTACTTGTTGAATTAAGCTCTTAACAGTTCTCTAAAAATAAAGTGTTTTTGAGCTTTTTCTGATTTTTTGGCGACTTGGGCCGTTGTATGAGTCAGGTGAAAGTTTAATATTGGTCATGATGGGTTTTTTAGTGGAGGGGGATCTCAAAATGAAGGAATAAAGCTATTGTTTGAATGGGGCCACAATGCAAGAAGGTGTGCCACAGCGCAAGAGTAGCAGAAAACTACCCAAAAGTTTCTGCACAAGTGGCGCCACAAAACTAGAGTTGGTGTTGTGGCGTCACTATTGGCACCACAGCACAGCGACACGATTACAATCTTTTTATCATGCGTCTTTTAGGCTTTTTTTTGGTAGGATTTGTTTCCTAAGATGAGTAGAACTCTATTTCTTAGTCTCTGAGGTTTTATCTTGTATTATGTATCACATCAAACCTATCAATAAAAAACTTTAGTATAGGTCCGTGGACGTAGGCTTTTTTGGCCATACCATGTTAATCTTGTGTCTCTTTTTTTGCTTAGCTTTATTTTTCAAGTCTTTATGTGCATTGATTCCTAACAACTAGTATCAAAAGTATGGTTATTGAGGTCTTTGTGAATCAATGATGACTGAAGAGAGAAAAGTGAAGTTATACTTTGATGGAAAGAGATTCCGGCAAATGCAGATAGAAGATTATCTGTACTAGAAGAAACTCCATGAACCATTGTTGGGGAAAAAGCCAGAAAAAATGACAAATGAGGATTGGGCATTGTTAGACAGACAGGCCCTAGATGTGATCCAGCTCACATTAACGAGAAACTTGATGTTTAATATCATAAACGATAAGACAACTACGGGTTTGATGAAGGCATTATCAAACATGTATGAGAATCCGTTTGTATAGAACAAAGTCTATCTCATGATACATTTTATCAATTTAAAGATGACTGGAGGTGGATCTATGTCGGATCATATCAACGATTTGAACATAATCATCACTCGGTTGAGTCTGGTTAATCTTGATTTCAATGATGAGATAAAGGACCATATTTTATTGTCATATTGCCAGAGAGTTGGAGTGTCAAAGAGTTTGGTTGAGCAATTCATCTGGCCAAAAGAAGTTGAAACATCAGGAGATCTGAGACTTGATTTTGAGCAAGGATATTCGATGGAGAGAATCAAGAGAACCCGCATCTGTTGCCTTGAGTATGGAAGGTAGAGGGAAAAGTAATCAACGGGGTGGTCAAAAAGGTCAAGGTAGATCCAAATCTAAGAGGTGAGGAAAAGTAATCAACGGGGTGGTCTGAAGGTCGAGGTAGATCCAAATCTAAGAGGTGAGGAGAAATAATCAACAGGATGGTCAGAAAGGCTGAGGTAGATCCAAATCTAAGAGGTGAGGAAAATTCAAACCGCACAAGGAAGCTAATTGTTGGGGTTGCGGGAAGAAGGGGCATTACAAACGAGACTGTCCAGAAAAGTTGGTTCATATCCACATCGGGAAAATCAACATGCAAATGCAGCCATAAACGATGTTGGGAGAGTTGCTTTGTGTTGGGAAATATACATGTAGCCCAACTAAGCACAGCGAAAAATTAAAATTCTATATTCTAGGATTTAAACATGCGAGTTGATTAATCCTACGGGCTTATCACGTATCATAAGCTTATGCATCTCTACACTAGTTATTTAAAACTTGAATAAAGAAGATCTTACCTTATTCGATTTTTTGTAAAAATCGACGAGTTTCTTCTTCCATACGTAAGCTCCATAGCTTGCTCCTCGTTCCTTGAATCAACTCCTTCGTTTTTCCCTTTGATAAAGATTTCGAATTCCTCCACCAAAAATGCATTTTATTGGATTCTTGATTCGCTTCAGAGACCCAAGTGTTTCTCCTCTAAATTTGATCCACACCCTGGATACCCACTCGTATATAATTTTTAGCTAGGTTGATCTATAAATGTTTATTCTAAGGAATAGTGTATGGGATTAAGGAGAAAGCAAATAATTACTTCACTAAGTATTTTGGAAGAATTCTTGAATTCAAGATTTTGATGAATAATCAAGAACTCAAGAATACTTATACATGGGGAGAGAGACAGACGATCTTCTTGCAATAGGAACGAAAATTTTGGCTTCCAAAAGTCATCATCTTATTTTCGTTCCATACTAGTCATATATATAGGACTAAGTTCTTGCAATTCTTTCCCATATAGAACTCTTCTACAATAATCCTTTTTGTTATAGGAGTAGAAGACTAATTATTTTCTAAATAGAACTCTTCTACTTTAATTAGTTTCCTCATACAAGTAGATTCATATTTATTAGGAACCTTATCCTTATCTAATAGGAATCCTATTTCTATCTTTAAAAGGAATTCTTTCTCTCCAAGAATCTTATTACCTTCTAAAAGAAAATTAATAAACTCCTTTAATTATTTTTCTTCCACCAAATTTTCGACCAAGGCTAGAAAATCAGCCTTTTAATAATTAATCCACCATACTAGATTAATTAAAAGTCTCTTTCAATTAATTTGGGCTTACCCAATTAATTAAATACTTTCTAAACTTTTACCAAATATCTTTTGGACTTAATTAAATATTCATCCAACTATTGAATAAATAAAAAGTCTTAATTAATTAATCTAATTAATTAATATATTAACTCAACTACTTTGAATTAAATTTCCTTAGCTAAGAAATGAATTTGTCCGAGAATTTGGTGTGACCCTTTAGGTTTACCAATATACCAGTAATGGGTTCAGAACCTTTATGATTTAATTTGGACAATTAAACTATTTTGATTAATTAAACACTTTTAATTAACCATCTTATTATTTAATCTTCATTAAATATAAGATACCCATAAATCAAAGAAAAGTTTCTAGCCACTTATCTTGAAGACCTAGATGTAGGCGATTTAAAGTGAACCTTTTCAATCACACATTCCATACAAGTGAGATTCTTCCATCAACTAATTTTCCAATTGAATTAAGGATTGAGGAATTTTATTGGTCGAGATCCTTGTAAATTCAATCTGAATAATTCAAATGTGTTTGACTAGTGATTAATTAATTCAAGAAACTCATTTCTTAATTAATTACTTATTTGCATTGGCCAAGGACTAACTTAGTCAAACCACTTAGAATATTATTGAAAATTCACTTGTTCATCTAAACAAGTGATGGATCCTTTGTTTTCAACACCAACCTCCATATACGAGTCACTAGACCCAATCACCAGTCCATATGTGTCCTCATAAAAGAACTGGCACAGGAGTCAAAGTGCAGTGAGTCAATATACAAGATTACTGTGATGACTCAAGCCAAAGAATTAATCTTGCACTATCGTGATTAAGAAACTCCTAATTCGACATATATAGAAATAATTCCAACTTAAGAAGTTTCACTTAGGGAAATCAGTGAACTTGTTCTCAATAAGCACCCGCGTATGTGCATTTGTGTCAACTACACTAATGTCTATAAAACGAGACGTTCTCTAATTAAGAGTGTGCATCATAGGCGCAAGTCTATCCGAATTATCAATGTCCCATCTTGATAATTCTATGACTTGGATGGTATTTAGAAATCACAGCCTTAGAGACTTGTTTTATGGTATCCATCCAATGAGATATCAAGTCCCATAGCTATGTATGATTTCTAGGGACTTCATCATACAGTTATAACAGTATAAACATAAGATGAAGAAATGTCTTTTATTAATACAATGTAAAGCGAAATTATTTATTACAAGAATAGATAAGAAAGCCTATCTAGGATTGGCTCGCAGGGCACTACTCTAACAATCTCCCACTTGCACTAGAGCCAATCTCCTTGGTATCTAAGACCCATCTTCTTAAGATGTCCTTCTAATACATTACAAGAAAAAGGCTTAGTTAGTGGATCCGCTATGTTCTCTGTTGTGTTGAGTCTTTCCACGCGTATGTCGCCTCTACCAACAATCTCTTGGATCAGATGGTATCGCCTCTCTATGTGTTTGGATCTTTGATGAGACCTCGGCTCCTTTGCTTGAGCAATGACGCCATTATTGTCACAGTATAGAGGTATTGGATCAACAATATCAGGAACTGCACGCAACCCTTGGATGAAGTTCCTAATCTAAACAGCTTCCTTTACTGCATCAGATGTAGCTATGTATTCAGCCTCGGTTGTGGAATCCATAGTAGTTTTCTGCCTGGAACTCTTCCAACTTACTGTTCCACCATTGAGTATGAATACAAACCTCGACATTGATTTCAAATCATCCACCTCAAAATTAGAAGCTAGAGTCAGTGAACCATTCTAGATTCAATTCTCCACCGCCGTATATCAAAAACAAATCCTTAGTCCTTCTCAAGTACTTGAGGATTGTTTTCATGGCTAGGACTGAAAACGACTCACTACACTTAATGCATGAGCCACATCAGCCCTTGTACATAACATTGCATACATAATACTTCCTATGGCAGAAGAATATGGTATACGAGTCATCCTATCTCGTTCCTGGGGTGTCGAAGGACACATGGATCGAGAATACAAGAGTCATGGGCAAGAATCCTTTCTTTGATTCCTCAATGCTAAACCTCTTTAGCATTTTGTCTATGTACATTGACTGAGACAAACCTATCATCTTTCTTGATCTATCTCTATAGATTTTGATTCCTAATATGTAGGATGCATCTCCTAAGTCTTTCATGGAGAATTTGGTGGATAACCATACTTTAATCGATTGCATCATTCCCAATGAACAAAATATCATCAACATAAAGTACTAAGAATGTCATTGCACTCCCAATGACTTTCTTGTACACACATAGTCCATCCTTGTTTTTAATAAAACCTTACATCCTTATAGTTTCATCTAAACAAATGTTCCAACTTCGGGTTGCTTGCTTTAGTCCATAAATGAACTTTTGGAGTTTGCAAAACTGTTGCTCACTCCCACTAGATATGAAACCTTCTGGTTGTTTCATGTAAATCTCTTCCTCTATGTTTCCATTGAGGCAGACGGTTTTCACATCCATTTGCCATATTTCATAATCATAATGAGCGAATATTGCAAGCAGAATCCTAATGGACTTAAGCATTACTACTTGCTAAAAGGTTTCTTCATAGTCGATACCCTCTCTTTGAGTGTAACCCTAGCTTTATAGGTCACCACCTCTCCATTTGTTCCAAGCTTTCGCTTATAGATCCACTTACAACCAATGGGTACTATACCCTCAGGTGGATCTACCAAGGTCTATACCTTGTTAGAGTACATGGAGTCCATTTCAGATTCTATGACACTTTGCCACTTCCCCGAATCAATATCACATATTGCTTCTTTGTAGCTTCTTAGACCTTCATCCACTTGCAAGCTCCTCCTTATTACTTTCTAGTAATAGAACATACCTCTCAGGTGGCTCTCGGATCCTTTCGGATCTTCTCGAAGGTTGTGTGTTAGATATTTCAGTGTTTTCTTATGTTTGTGTTTCCAAATTTTGTGAGATAATTTGTGGTTCTGGAACTTCTTCAATAGCTATGATCTCGCCATTTCCATCTAATAAAAACTCCTTCCCTAAGAAGACGACATTCCTTGAAGCAAACATCTTTTGTTCTGATGGATCATAGAAGTAGTACCACGTAGTTTTTTTAAGGTACCCCACAAATTTACATAAGCTAGACTTAGACTCTAACTTATCTCCCACTTGCCTTTCGACATAGGCAGAACAACCCCATACTCGAAGATGTTTGTATGAAGCCGGTTTACCACGCCACAACTCATAAGGCGTTTTAGGCACATATTTGGAAGGCAATCTATTTAATAGATAAGCTGCAGTTTCTAAGGCATAACCCCAGAAAGATGGAGGAACTTCAGTGAAACTCATCATGGAATGGACCATATCCAATAAAGTCTTATTCCTTCTCTCAGACACCCCATTCAATTGTGGTGTTCCAGGCGGAGTCCACTGAGAAAGAATCCCATTCTCTTTAAGATAACTAAGGAATTCGTCACTTAAGTATTCTCCTCCCCGATTAGATCGAGGAGTCTTAATACTATGACTTAGTTATTTTTCTACTTCATTCCTAAACTCTTTGAACTTTTCAAAAGCTTTAGATTTGTGTTTTATAAGGTACACATATCTGTACCGTGAATAATCATCGATAAAAGTAATGAAGTAAGTACACCTTCCTTTAGTACTTATACTAAAAGGACCACAAACATCTGAGTGGATCAAATCCAAAGGATGAGTGTCACGTTCCACTTGTCCTACAAATGGTGACTTGGTTATTTTTCCTTTATGAAAAGATTCACAAGTAGGCATGGTTTCCTCTTCCTTAAGGTCGAGTACACCTTCCTTTGTCAATTTGTGCATTCTTTCTTATGTCCTAATCTAGCATGCCACATTAACGTACTATTTAAGTTATCTTGTTTTCTTTTGTTACTATGTTGAATGTGAAAGACGGAATTAATTGGTTGAACAGTGTATAAACAATTCGTCAAAGTACTAGTAAAAAGTAAAGAACAATTTTTAATAATGGAACACTTTCCATCTTTTATTAAAAACTCAAAACCTTCTCCATCTAAAACAAGGATGGAGATAATGTTCTTTATTATACTAGAAACGTAAAGACAATTATTCAAAACTATTCTGATGTCATCACCTAATACCAGGTTGACCGTCCTATCGCTGTGGCAGCAACTTTTGCTCCATTGTCAAGTCTCAGAATGATCTCATCCTTTCCTAGCATCCTACTTCTTGTCATCGCCTGTAAATTATTGCAAAGATGTGATGCACAATCGGTATCTAATACCCAAGAAGTATCGTTAACAGATAAGTTAACTTCAACATAAAACATACCCTCAGTCCCACCTCGGGTATCAAGGTACTCCTTGTAGTTCCTTTTCCAATGCACTGGTTTATCGTAGTGGAAACACTCACCCTTATTCGTATCGACTTTAACCTTCTTGATCCCACCTTTAGCTTTTAGCTTCTTGTTCTGTTGGAAACTTTTCCCTTTCCCTTTCTTTGGCTTCTTGGCCTTAGAATGGGCAGAACTCACAAGTAGGACTGGCTTGTCCTTCTTGATGGTGGCTTCTACAGTCCTTAACATGCTTAATAAGTCAGTAAGGTTGCCTCCAGATTGTTCATGTTAAAGTTGACCAAAAATTGGTCGAATGAGTTAGGGAAAGATTGAAGTACTAAGCTCGCTGAGAGTCCATTGTCTAGAAAAATGTCAAGACTTGCGAGCTCTCAATGAGCCCAATCATCTTAAGCACATGTTCTTGGACATTTGACCCTTCAGTCATACAAGCTCTGACAAGATCTTTAGACACTAAGTACCTTTCCCTCCTATACTTTTCACCATACAACTCTTGTAAGTGTTCCAAAATATCAGCAAACCTTGCCATATTTTTGCGTTGCTTTTGCAACTCATTTGACATCGATGCAAGCATCGTGCACCTTGCTTGAAGGTCATTGTTTAACCATTTCTTATAAGTTTCGATTTCCTCCTCCTCAACACCCTCAGGCAGAGTCGAGAGGGGTACATCAGTCAAGACACATGCTCTATTCTTAGAGGATGAGCACTATCTTAAGGTTTCTAAGCCAATCAGAATAGTTGGGTCTTGTGAGTTTGCTTGTGTCGAGAATTGTGGAAAGCGGGTTCTTAGCGATCTTAGATATCTAGTTATCTACAAATTAAAGTGAAATGGAGATTAAGAGGATCTTTAATACATTATGTATAGATATGATTTTAAGGTCTTTTAATCATAAATTACCTCTCACTATTTAATTCAGATTCAATAACCCTCATTAAAGAATTTAAGAAAAACAATTTTTTTCTTAGTGAGTTTGAAGTCCAATTTAATTATTACATACCCCAATTTTTTGGACACATACATAATAATTAAAAAGGTAGAAAACACTTGTCAATTACATCCCCATGTAACCCTCAATTATTTTACTCATGTTTCACATGGACCTCAATTTTATGTGCTCCTATGTTACTCCTATGTTAAGTTAGACCCATCAAACCAACATGTAAATAATCCACCCAAAAAATTCCACTTGCAATGGCCAACTTAGAGGATAAATTACCCATGTGCATCTCTATGCTTAGTAATAATCACGATTTTCTCATTATAGAAAATCCTACTTGCAATGGTCGACTGATCTACATAAACAGCACCAACATGCTATCACTTTTGATGGTAGGCATGGAGTATTAAACCCCGTTAAATTTTATCTCATATTAGCTTAAAATTAAAATCATTAATATTTTATAAACTTATCTAATAAGGGAATTTTAGTATATTATGAAAGGTCCCATCAACGCTTTGATTATCTTATCTAAGTCTATCCTAACATGCCTAACAACACATGAAAGGAAATAAAACATACGATAAGCATAACAAAAACAAAAAATGTATCTCATACAAACATGCATCTTATACAAAGAATTATGCATCTTATACATTAAATCATGCATCTCATACATAAAATCATGCATCTCATACATAAAATATAACATGGATATTTTGGGACATATGTAAATCAATCCTATCTAGAGCCATCAAGGAACGAGCGCTGGCCAGGCGAATAAATAAATAACAAAAATTAAACGTGCTTATACAATCCTAATTGCCTCAAAATTCCATGATGCATATCAACTCATGAAAGCATATGTAAATTCTTAATTTACCAAAATATTCCTCATAAATTAAATCAACTCGGGGTTTCTCAATAAAACTTGATTTTTCAAAATTTAACAATTTAAAACACCTTTTTAAATAAAATTAAATTTAAAAAATAATTTCAAAAACAGGTGACGACCCGCTGCTCGACAATCGGGCTAGGTCGGGACATTTTGAGGCGGGCCGGCCTGGGCCGGGCCGTTTCGGATAGCCCTATTTTTCAGCATCCAAGGGCTGTTCAAAACAGCCTTTTTTAGCGATGTTATAGGCTATTCAAAACAGCTTGTTGTACTTTTCACATGGTGTTTTAATCTGGGCAATGGATCGGTTGTTCGATGTTCCTAACATCATACTCGTTCCAATTTTCCATGTAAACTCTTTACATAATTAATTTTCAGATTTAAATAACTTTTAAAAGGAAAATAAAAAGTTTTTATGAAAATTCCCAAATCAATAAAAAATTCATGAATTTAATAATTTTAAACGTGCATCACATGTAACGATTAAAATAAAACGGATCATTCATAACAATGCTCAAGCCTTAGGCTCTGATACCACTGTTGGGAAATATACATGTAGCCCGACTAAGCACAGCGAAAAATTAAGATTTTAGTTTCTAAAATATAAACATGCGGGTTTATAAGGATTTTAGTTCCTATTTTCTTTATCTAATAGGAATCATATTCTTATCTTTAAAAGGATTTCTTTCTCTCCAAGAATCTTATTTCCTTCTAGAAGAAAATTAATTAAACTCCTTTAATTATTTTTCTTCCACCAAATTTTTGACCAAGGCTATAAAATAAGTCTTTTAATAATTAATCCACCATACTAGATTAATTAAAAGTCTTTTCCAATTAATTTGGGCTTACCCAATTAATTAAATACTTTCTAGACATTTATCAAACATCTTTTGAACTTAATTAAATATTTGTCCAACTATTGAATAAATAAAATGTCTTATTAATTAATTTAATTAATTAATATATTAACTCAACTACTTTGAATTAAATTTCTTAGCTAAAAAATGGATTTGTCCGAGTATTGTGTGTGACCCTTTAGGTTCACCAACATACTAGTAATGGGTTCATAATCTTTATGATTTAATTTGGACAATTAAATTGTCTCGATTAATTAAACACTTTTATTAACCATCTTATTATTTAATCTTCATTAAATATAAGATACCCACAAATCAAAGAAAAATTTTTAGCTACTTATCTTGAAGACATAGATGTAGGCGATTTAAAGTGAACCTTTCCAATTGCGCATTCCATGCAAGTGAGATTCAAATGTGTTTGACTAGTGATTAATTCAAGAAACTCATTTCTTAATTAATTACTTACTTGTCTTGGCCAAGGACTAACTTAGTTAAGCCAATTAGAATATTATTGAAAATTCACTTGTTCATCTAGACAAGTGATGGATCCTTTGTTGTCACAACACCAACCTCGATATACGAGTCACTACACTCAATCACCAGTCCATATGTGTCCTTGTGAAAGAACTGACACATGAGTCAAAGTGCAGTGAGTCAATATACAAGATTACTGTGATGACTCAAGCCAAAGAATTAATCTTGCACTATCGTGATTAAGAAACTCCTAATTCGACATATATAGAAATAATTCAAATTTAGGAAGTTTCAGTCAGGGTAATCAGTGAACTTATTCTCAACAAGCACCCGCGTATGTGCATTTGTGTCAAGTACACTAATGTCTATAAAACAAGACATTCTCTAATTAAGAGTGTGCATCATAGGCGCAAGTCTATCTAAATTATCAATGTCCTATCTTGATAATTCTATGACTTAGATGGTATTTAGAAATCGCAGCCTTAGAGACTTGTTTTATGGTATCAATCCAATGAGATATCAAGTCCCATAGCTATGTGTGATTTTTAGGGACTTCATCATACAGTTGTAACAATATAAACATAAGATGAAGAAATGTCTTTTATTAATATAATGTAAAACAAAATTATTTATTACAAGAATAGGTAAGAAAGCCTATCTCGGATTGGCTTGAGGAACACTATTCTAACACTTTGTTGTGTTGACAATCCAATAGACTAATGGGTATTGCACTCAGGTGTGTCGTTTCATTCTACTTCTTGTAAGGATTATCTAAAAAATTATATATCTGGAAAATATGGAAAGGTATTTATTGTAGATAATGAGTCCTTGGAAATTGTGGAGAAGGGTGACGTGATAGTGACGACGACATAAGGAATGCAGTTGAAATTGAAGAATGTGAGATATGTTCCGGGATTAAGGGAAAATTTGGATTTATAGTGATGGATGCACCATGGTGTTTGATGGTGAGCAATAGAATGGTGGTGGTCCCAAGTGGCATACGAAAGGGTCTAAAAGGGGGGGGGATTGAATAGACTCTGAAGTCTTTTTCGACTTCAAAAATTCGTATCATTTTTAAAGATTAGAACGCTTAGAAAGCTGACCGCTTGGGTCAGACGCTTCAGTAAAGATAACTTAGACTTAGTGATTTCAGCAATTTACCAAAGTAGGGTAACGCTTAGATTGCTTAATCAGGGTTAGCACAGCGGAAATGATTTTAAAGCTTTAGCGTTCGTTTTGGTTAAATAGTCGCTTAGCAGATTAACTTGTCTTTTTAAGAATAGATAGAATAATATGAAACAAGACAATAATAAAAGTAAATGACATAAGATATATAAGGTTCACTGGGTGATGTAATCCCAGCTACGTCCTTCTTCCCCTTTTTCACTTGGAGGGAATTTACTAAGATGATTATCAAATAATCACACAGAATCTTCTACAAGATAGTAAATAGGTGAAAATGATCTCGGGCTCCTTGATCGCACAGATGTCAGCACCAATGAAGATCTTCTTCTACAAGCTTTTCTCACTCAGAAATACTGCCTGTAAGGGGTTTCAACAACTTTCTCACTCAGATAAAAGGTTGAGGGTTTTATCACAAGGGTTTGTTTATTTTTGGAAAGATCAAACAACTTGGAATATCTCAGTAAAAGTTTAGGTTTCTTCTTTGGAAGATGTTTGAGATATTTTTTACTGTATGGAATGTATGTAAAAAGATTGAAAGATTTTGGCTATGGAGTTTCTAAGCTTTTTCTTCAGCAAATTTTTCTTTTGCATATACGTATATATCTCTCTGTGTTTCTATATCTATGTCTTTTAGGGTTTGCTGGAAGTAAGGTATTTATAAGCAATTCTTGGGATTTGTACGTTGGACACATGTGAAAGCGTGTCTTTCAAACGACACATGATTATACCTTTTCTCTGATATTCCTGAATTCCTTCTAGTTCCAATTAGACGGGAGCAGCTATAAACTTTGAATTTCTAACAGTCTAGTCAAAAGGTGGCTTGTCCACAAGTCAAATTGGCTTATCACATTTAATGCTCTTATCAGGCATTTAATGCATTTGAATTTATTTCCTGTTGGAAATAAATGTCCGTTGAATGATTGCATTTAAGTCCTTCATGACTTGAGAATTTATTTCAGATGAATCTGATACTAATCGCTAGAGTGCTTTGAGCATTTGATCCATGAATCCTGAAATAGTCCTTTAGCGTTTGACAGACGCTAAGGATAAATCTTCATCTTCTTCTGACTTCAGACGCTGATCTTCAACTTCATCTCTAATAGGCTCACCTAGAATTTTATTAGCGATTCGGTATCTAATACTGAGTCTTACAAAGAAAAAAATTACAAGCCTAACAAAATTACATTATTTCAAACGCTTATACAATTGATCTATGAAACATAAACTTACATTATATTTTGAGTTCTAACATAAAATCCTATCTTGTTATCATCAAAACATCTAACATGAAATTTCCTAACAAATGGCATAGCGGAGAAGATGAATAGAATCTTGAATGAGCGGGTTAGGAGTATGAGAATTCATTCCAGATTACCAAATACCTTTTGGGTGGATGCAATAATCACGGGGTCTTATCTAATCAATTGTGGACCTTCAGTACCGTTGGATTTTTAAATTCCTGAAAAAGTTGGGTCTGGGAAGGAGGTAAATTTATCGTATTTAAAAGTTTTCGATTATCTTTCTTATGTATTACTTTTCTAATGACATGGATAAGCTTGAATCTAAAGCATAAAAGTGTTTCTTTATTGGTTATGGGGCTGATAGTTTTGCGTATCATTTTTGAGACAAACAACACAAGAAGGTCATAAGGCATATGGATATCACATTCAACGAGAATATGTATAACGATTGGCTTAGTGATGAGGTTGGAACATTGAGAAATAGAAAGCGGTGCTGGAGGAAATCATAGTGGAGGATGTTGCAGGAAATGGAACTGAAGAAGAACTTGAGACACCCCAACGGACATTGAGAAGATCCAGTAGAACTCCCAAACCAAATGTAAGGTATTTTCCATCTCGACACTATTTACTTTTAATTGATTCGAGTGAGCCTAAATCATACAGAGAAGATATGGGTGTGGGAGATTCTCTCAAGTGGGAGCTTACCATGAAAGATGGAATGAGCTTGCTTGAGAAGAATACGACTTGGAGGTTGACTAAGTCACCGAAGGGAAAACGGGCACTGCAGAACAAATGGATTTTTCGGGTTAAGGATGTACTGGATGGTAGTAAAAGGTACAAGGTGAGATTGGTAGTCAAAGGGTTCCAGAAGAAGGAAAAAATTAACTACATAAAGATTTTCTCGCCGGGTGTCAAGTTGACCACCATTTGCCACAGTTGACTCAACATTAGGTTTCACATTGGACCCATATATTGTCTTGTTCATACGTCTTTTATTATTTTTGGTGGAAATCAACAAGTTGAAACAACAATTCTCGATTGAGTTTGAAATGAAGGACTTAGGGACTGTCAATACAATTCTTCGGATGAGAATTATTTTTTTGAAAATTTCATGTAAGATGTTTTGATGATGACAAGATAGAATTTGTGTTAGAACCCGAAATTATTTAAGTTTTTGTCAGAAAATTTGTATAGGATTTGAAAGTTATTAAATTTTGTATAAGGCTTTTTACCTTTGTAGATTTTAGGCTAAGTGTCTGAATGTTTGTGTGTTGATAGAATTTTATGTGAGTCTATCAAAGTCAAGGTAAAGATCAGTGCCCAAGTCAAAGGAAGATGAAGATCATCCAAACGCCCAACAAGCGCTGGAGATCTTTCAGGATTAAATGAGCGTTCACTTGATGCAAATTCACCTGAATTAAATTCGAAGTCAAGAGGGAATTAAATGCAATTTAATAATGGGCATTTATTTCAATAGATATTTATTTCAAATGCATTAAATGCTGATAAGCGCATAAATGTGATATGTACATTTGACGTATGACTTATGTGATTGGACTGTCAGGTTTCAAATTCCGCCGCACCAACTTTTTGCATCAGAATTTTAGGAATAAAGGACAGAAGTGGTTCCACTCGCCGTAATGAAAGGCACGTGCCTAGCTTGTGTCCAATGAACATTTTTCCTAAGGTTGCCTATAAATAAGATTTCAATAACAAGCCAAATATTCGAACAACTTAAGTCAAAACTCTATTGCATTTCAGTCTTGACCTAAACTTCTAGAAAAGTGTACAAATCCCATAGTCAAAATTATTCCAAGCTTTTCTTCATCCCAAATACAATCATCAATATCTCTAACATCTTACTTTTGAAGAACTTCACTACTATTGGGATATTTCCATTATTTGATTTATCAAACAAAACCAGTGACAAACTCTAAGCAACCCTTCATCTGTGTGAAGAAGACATTGAAGATTTGTGACATTTCTGAGTGAAAGAGCAAATACTCAAGGAGAATATTTGAAGCAAAATTTGTGTGACCAAGGAGCTTAGTTTATTCTTAATTGCTGATTCATTGTATTGTAGAAGAAATCTGAGCAAATCTTCGAAAATCAATTAGTGAATTCCTCTGAGTGATCAAGGAGAAGAATGATGTAGCTGAGATTATATAAATCCAGTGAACCTTACAAAGATCTTGTGTCGTTTACTTATTATTTATTGCTTTTGGTTCTTAATATATTTCTCATATTCATCAGATTGAAAGCATAATATCCATTACGTGAAACCTATTTCAAAAACAAAGCAACTACATTCAAAGCGAACACTTTCTAACCTCAATTCAAACTAAGTCAAAATATTCCATTGTACCAACTCTGATATAAGCGTTGAGAACTCAATCCTACTTTGATTGAACTATCAAAACTCTTATGTAAGTTAATTTTCTAAAACAGCTTAAATCAACGCTTGTTTAGCGTTGAATTTTTCACTAAGTGTTCAAAAAAATTTAATATACAAATTTTTTTGAAGTTTCAAGAAAAGTTCAGGGTCTATTCAATCCCCCCCTCCCCCCCTCTTCTAGACCCTTTCCGTATGTCACTTGGGACCAACATTATTTGAAATTGAAATAGATCGAGTGGGAGTTCTCAAGTTATCTCGAGAAAATACATTGAGAGGGTGCTAGACAAATTTTTAATCACAACTTCAAAGTCTAGAAGCACTCAGCTGGTAAGTCATTTCAAGCTGAGTAAGGATCAATAACCAAAGACTGATCAGAAGTGGGAGAAAATTGCAAAGGTTCTCTACGCCCCTGCCGTTGGAAGCTTGATGTACGCAATGGTGTGTATAAGGCCGGATATAGCTCATACAGTGGGAGTTGTGAGCAGATTTATGTCTAATTTGGGGTTGAAGTAGTGGAAAACTATAAAGTGACTACTAAGATATCTGAGGGGTATATCAAGTATGCTATTGTGCTTTAATTCGAGCAGTAGTGTCACTCTAGAAGGCTTTGTGGATGCTGATTTAGGTGGTGATTTAGATAGCAAGAAGTGTACTTTGGGTTATGTTTATACTTTGAGTGCCACGACAATTAGTTGGATGTCAATGCTACAAAAGTGTGTAGCACTTTCTACAACTGAAGCCGAGTATATTGCTATATCATAAGCGGGAAAGAAAATGGTTTGGTTGAAGCATTTTCTGAGAAAAATTGACAAGGAACAGGGAATTGTGCATGCTACAGTGATAGTCAAAGTGCCATTTGTCTTGCAAAAAATCTAGTGTTTTATTCGAGGACAAAAGTATATTCAGTTGAAGTATCATCATATTCGGGAGATAATCGATGATGGGACTTTGAAGCTGAAGAAGATACTTAGTGCGAAGAATCCGACGGATATGTTGACTAAGGGAGTTACCACCGAAAAGCTGAGGCTTTGTGTGGCCTCAGTTGACCTCGAGTTTCTGTAATGAAGAGGCCGACTATACTAGAGAGAATGTGTGTACTTGGGAGACGTAAGGATTGCTGGAAGAGATGAGTTGCAATTTGTGATCAATCTCTAAGTGGGAGATTGATGGGTTTTTTGGTGGAGAAGGATCTCAAAATGAAGGAATAAAGCTACTATTCGAGTAGGGCCACGACTCAAGATGGTGGGCCACAACACAAGAGTCGTAGAAAACTACCAAAAAGTTTCTACACAAGTGGCTCCACAACGCTGGAGTTGGCGTTGTGGTGCCGGCCACTGGATAAGTGGAATCGTGGCGCCACGGCGCAGCGACGCGAACACAACCCTTTTCTCACACGTTTTTGGGGCTTTTTTTGGCAGGATTTGTTTCCTAAGATGATTAGAATTTAGAACTCTATTTCTTAGTATCCAAGTCTTTTATCTATAAATAAGAGAGCTCATCTTGTATTATGTATCACTCCAAATATATCAATAAAAATCTCTAGTATAGGTTTGTGTATGTAGGCGTTCTTGGTCGAACCACGTAAATTTTTTGTCCCATTTTCTGCTTATCTTTACTTTTCAAGTCTTTGTGTACATTGATTTCTAACAAGTCAAACCGGATGGGGCAGGTTTAAAATTGTCAATTCTAATCATTATTTTCAATGTTGTATTTCATACTATATATATATACATGACAATGAATATAATTCATTTCAAGTACACATATAATTTTTTATATATAACTTGATATGTTTAATTGTTGAGAACGAATCCAAGATAAATCATTGAAGTAAAACATATAATCCTAACTTGACTTCTATTTTTAGGTAAATTGCATTTTTTCTCCCCTTGCTCTAAAAGTATGCACATTACCTTTTATCAAACCAATAACCAAAAAGATCATTTTTTCCTATGTGTTAGTGTTCAACTTCTGTTGTCTAGAATTGTTGAGTCGATGAGGAAAATTGAAATAAGGTTTAATCATATATTTCGGGAGGGGAACCAGTCGATTGATAAATTGGTAAACATTGCTTGTGACGGAATTTAAAGTGTTGCTTCTACAAAATCAAATACCACTTAAACTTTATCGATTACTTAGAGTGGGTATATTATAGTTTATTTCATTTTGAAATGTTAGGGCTTACAGTGTAAGGAACTAGTACTCCTGATTTATTTCTTTTTTACATTTCTTGTATTAAACTTTTTTGGAGATTAATAAAGGGTCGATGTCCCATAATACCTCCCACGTGGACATGAAGGCCGTTTTATAAATATAATATATATTAAAACTTGTTTCTACTAAAATAATTTAAATGTTCATAAATTGCCGGTCATAACTTTACTCACTTATTTACTAGTTTTATTTCAATATAATTCAAATAATCTAGCAACAAAGAATTCACTATTACTTGCTTTATTTCAGAATGTAGGGAGTTATTCGACATTTTAGAGACTGCATGTTTTGGGGGGGGGGGGGGGGGGGGGATGCAATTTGCTAGAATAGTCAGCAATATTATGCCATAAAAGTCCCTTGTAATATCATCAAAATGTAAATAGAATTTATTAAGGAGATGCCAATTATTTTTCTTAATTTAATTTTCCGTAAACTTCACCAATTATTCAAATTAGAAAAGTACTGAATGATATAAGTATGTCTAGTTGCACTTAGTCGTAATTAAGATGGATGATCTCAGCTTAAAAGTCAGATGTTTGCTTCTGTATAGAGATTTAATTATTTGCCAATTTTCAACTTAACATTAATTGTATGGGATAGTTGCATCGACTTCCGATGAACTATGGATATTGACATTCACTCCCCTTACCTTTGGTAATTGGCATGAACCTCCGTTCTTTTAAATTGTTCAGTATCTTTATTAGAGACTAAAATAGCCTTCAAATTTGAATAAAAAAATGTTAACTTTCACTAAATAATAAGTTGGAAAATGAAAAAAATATTAAAATATCCGAAAATGACATAATTATAATAATTAAAAAAAAGTATTGAAATCCACAATTAAGAAATTCTAGAAATATAACTCTAAACTCCTATAATAAAATATCATCTATGTTAGTCGTGAATTCCATTTGGTGATCTAAAAATCTTATTACGTAAGTATGTCAATATAATCCAAATATTTTCTATAAATTACATGAACTAAAAAAAGCGTGATACATTTTTATCAACAAATTACAAGAAAATTAGAATTATTCATGTTTATAAAAAATCTTTGAATTATATTGATACTAAAGCAATAAGAATTTTAGACCAAACAGAATTCACGATTAATCTATGAAATTTTCTTTAAAGAGGTTAGAGTTATATTTTCTATAAATTGTTAGTTATGGATGCTTCGTTTTTAATAGTTATAATAATGATATTTTGATATTTTTTTCATTCTCCAAACAGAATTGAAACAAAATATTTTTTATTCGAAAGTGGAGGATGTTTTTGTCTTTATCTTGTAAATATAATGAAAAAATTGAGAGAAAAGAGGTTCATGCATGCCAATATACCAAAGGTCGATAAAAAAAACGAGACACGTGTCGTGTGAGATGACTAAATCCGATCAATTTCATATTTCTGATATTAGGGGAAGAACATCAGAAATCGGTGGTACTGAGGTAGCATCAGTTATCCCCATTGATTTATTATGACTCATAATGCCTGATCAAATACATATATTATTAATAGGTAAAAAAAATGGCTATGGCCTTCTATTCTAAAACCTGGACAACAAGACCAAGATTAGGACTTGCTTTATTGGGCTACATATTTTATTTTGGTGAGATAATTTAGATACTTGCATACATACATCAAGTGTTTGATAAAATTTCTAAAAAGAAATAATAGAGAAAATGTGTTTGATAAAATTGTTTCATTTTTGTATATTATTTATCTATTTAGTATATATATGTATAAATATATATATTATTTAATTATTTATATATTGCCGTATCCTTGACGTGTCGTGTCCTAAAAAATTTGAAAATCCGTGTCGCCGTGTCCGTATCCCCGTATCCACGTATCCCCGTATCCGTATCCGTGCAACCTAGCAATATACCAAAGGTCGATAAAAAAAGAGAAGGGTGTGAATGCTAAATGTCCATAATTTAGGGGTAGTCGAAGCAATTATCCCTTAATATACCATAATGCCGATCAAATAAAATATTTAATTAATTATAGTTTAGAACAGACCACAAGAGAAAAAAGAATTACTTAAGCAAAGAATCCATCACTGTCTGGTTGTCAATTAAACTTTTCTATTAGCCGCGTAAGCCTAATTAAGTTAATGTAATCGATGTCTCTGTCAAGATTAAAAATAAAATAAAATAAAGGTCGTTGAATCCACAATTTTGTCGTAATTTTTCCATTTTAAAAATGTTTGTTTTCTGGTTGATTATTATTTTTAAGAACAATTCATATTGAGGGAAATTGATAATTAAAGAAATTTCTTATTATTGACTTTGCATTCGGATTTTATCAATTTTACATTAAGATTAGCGAAAGATACAAAGAATCTTAAGCTGAAAGTTCGCATAAATGAGTTATTTCAGATTCTTTATTGTAAAATTGTATTGCATCATAATATCCTATGACAACTTTGTATATACAAATTTGCTCGACAGTTTTTTTTTTTTTTTTGAAGAAAAATCGGTCTTATATATCATTCAATCGAAAGTTTACAACGTTTGGAACAATACAATTCATATCGACTCAAACGATGTAGTAAGAATATCTGAAACACTAACTATCAAGTTTTTAAAGATAACAAATTTTAAGAACTCACAACCGAACACAAGAAAATTCTTGTGCAACTCCTATTCAAGGAGAGATAAAACTCTCATTCGAGAGAGAAAACAAACTCTCATAAGAGAGAGAAAGTAAAATACTAAGCAAAAAATCTAAAACGCTATATAAAAATTTATGCATCACCCATCTTCATCTCGTCAGATCTGTCTCTGTCTCCTTAGATCCTTGGCCGTCTCGTCAGATTTGAAGATGTGATGTACAAGTTGAAGAAGAGTGCTCCAACCCAACCCGCCGACGATGGTGGTGGTAACAGTGGTGAAGAAGACGACTGCTTCACCAAGCCATCGCCGGCGGAGGAATATAGAAAAAAAAGAAGACTAGGGTTTAGAAAGAGATGGAGCTTTGCTCGACAAGTTTATATACTTAAAATTGAGAAAATATTTTTATCCACTTCAGGATCATTAATTTAGAAAATGATACATCATATTGCAATTGAAAATATTCCAAATCGACATAAAATATACGTGTTTACACCATAAAATAATTTGGGCTTTCGAATTACAGAACCCAAATAGCCCAAATTGTAGGCATTCGAAAAGAAAGAAGTTAGGTCCACAAATAGATAAGACAATGCCCATTAAATCTAGAAAATGGCAAAAACACGGGCTGAATTGATAAAAGCCCAATAATCGAATCTGAAGAAATAAAATGAAGTCCAAATAGCCAATAATCTGCAAAGACACGCTAATTTGAAAAGATTTGAAAGAGCGGTTGAGGACAGTTGAAGGCGGTTCCAGAAAAAAAGGAATGTGGGTTTCTCCAAGATCAAGATATATACGAGCCGCGAAGAGGAGAAGGATCTCATAGTGTAAATTAGGAGTAGCTCATAGCGTAAATTAGGAGTAGCCGTAAAATAATGTAACAGTTGTTTGTCACGAATTACTGGGATTCGGCTGCAAAGCTTGTATCCGCAGTTTATTTGTAATCCTTGATCGAAGAACTCTCATGGAGGTATAAATTATCATTTTTTTCAGATTTAAGTATTTGATAGGTTAATTTTATCTTGACTTGAGTTGTTCGATTAATTATTTTTACACTCGAAGTTAATAACCAAGGTAATCATCACGATCAAAGACTCTCATGGAGGTTTAAATTACCTCTTTTCAGATTTAAGTATTTGATAGGTAATTTTATCTTGACTTGAGTTTTCGTTCATTTTTTTCGTATTTGAAAGTAACAACCAAGAGTTAATTAAAGACTTGAACCACCGTTTAGCGAATCGAACGCAGGGGTTACTAGATAATTCTAAGTTGTGAATTATCAAAGGGTTTGGATTGAACATTCGAAATCCTTCCCTAGGCTTACTCTCATGAAGGTATAAATTATCATTTTTTCAGATTTAAGTATTTGATAGGTTAATTTATCTTGACTTGAGTTGTGGTATATTTATTGTTGTGGTATATTTCAAAATCCCAGCTTCAAAAATATTAGCTAAATCCAAGTTAAAAGGTGCTTTTTATTGGAGGATTGAAGTTCCAGGGGTTGAGGCATCAGCCCTCGTGGTATGATACATTGTAAATACGATGTTATTTTCAAGATCATGATTAATACACTGTTGACAACCTTTTGTAATTTCTTTGTATCTTTTTCTGTTGTAATAAAATTATCTCTTTCTCCCATTGTGGCAATTTAATTTAGGTGAACCACGTAATTCTATGTCTATTTCTTAGGTTATTTTCCTGCTTTATTCTAAGTTTCTAACACTTACAAATATGTACAGCTACCAAGTAATAAACAAACTAATCGATTTAAGTGGAATCGAATAAGAAATTATTTAACTTTGTTTGATCTTCTAAAGAGCTTAAAAGTTTTGTTCGAGGTCGGTTTGATCAAACAAACTCAAACAAAGAAGTCGAACACATATGTCAAGTTCGAGTAACTTGAATTTTACATTATTTTATTATCTAAATTAATAATTAAGTCAAGTCTAACAACGTCATAGATTCAGTCATACACAATATATATATATATATATATATATATATATATATATAATATGGTGGATGATTGGATGTGCAATTGACAACTTGCAGATAATTAAATTATTTAAGACAAATTATTGCATTAGAGTATGAGGTGGAGAAAATGATAGAGAATCTGCGAAAATTTGTGGTGTTTATTGGAGACTTTTGAATCTGGAGAATATTCATTTGTGTATATATATATATATATGGTGGATGATTGGATGTGCAAGTCACAACTTGCAGATAATTAAATTATTTAAGACAAATTATTGCATTAGAGTGTGAGGTGGAGAAAATGATAGCAGAATCTGCGAAAATTTGTGGTGTTTATAATTGTAGACTTTTGAATCTGAAGAATATTTATTTGCAGCTCCTACAGCGAGGGGTGATACTTGGTGGCTTCGGAATTTCAACTCTAAAAAAATATCAATCACACAAAATGTTAAAAAGAGTTAGAAACATGATAACTTGTATTAAATTTAGGGGGAAATTACACACAAATGTAATTACCAAAATTACTTCTTGTTTATTAGAAATTACCAACACCTCCTCATGTTAAAAATATCATAAATTTACACCCTTTGCATGTTTAACTATTCTTACAATATTAACGTTGAAAACCTTACAATTAGAGTCATTAAGAATTTGTGTTGGTAATTTCTAATAAGTGAGATAGATTTTTGATAATTACACAATAAGAGAGGATGTTTGTGTTTAACTTTTATTTAAATTAATCATTTTAAAATGAAATAATATGAGTATATGATGGTCGATGATTAGTTCCCCAACCATGAAATGAGCATCAATAATTTAGAACCTCGCATCTCTGAATATGCGGGTATGCCTCTATTGACGGATCCGAAGCCAACGAAGATCTACTAATTATATACTTCTTTAGACTTAGTATTTCTGTGTTATTTCTCTCCCGTATCAAAATTTCCATCCCTGATTTAGTTGTCAACTCTTGTGTAGAATAGGTTGTTCGTTAGCCTGACATATATGCTCCATTAGCTTTCTAATGTGGTACACAATATTATTATATTGTACTATTAGCTTCATCATAAACTTTTGTCTTTGATAAAATAAAAACTTGAATTTCTCAAAATAAAAATTATTCACGATAGTTAAAATATGAAATCAGAATCCTCATAGAAACTTATCATGATTCACTCGAATCGAGATTAATTTTATTGCGAGATGTTGATTTAAGTTGATTTAATTTAAGACATATCATAACAAACAAACGGATGGTCTAATGCATAAAATGATAAGAAATTACTATATAGTGATAACAAGAGTTTCAATTAAGACGAGGGAAAAACTCAATGAAATCTTCACCATATCGGAAAATATGGTTCAATTACATGTCTAAGAATTTAAGGCATATCATGACAAACGAGATGGACTAATATGGAAATATTATCCTTGGAAATTTTTTATTTTTTTTGACGAGGCTTGTATAACTTATATTATATATATTGATTATGATATGTGAAACCTTTAAGTCTAATGAAGCAATAAATTTAATTCCAAGAGGCTAAATTATCATACGTTTGAAGTCTGAACATGACCTCTCAGAGGAGAAGTGGTCACTTGCAACTAAGAGTTAGTCAATAAATCTATTTAATTTGTTACTTATAATATTAAATGATAAATGGCAATTTCAGGAGGGTGAGAGCCACACAAACAGTATTATAAAACCCAAGAATTTCCTACCAGAAAACAAAGATGTCTAAATAGGTTGTCATGAATCTAAATTTATTGACATTTTCAAAAAAAAGAAGATTCTACATGAAATTTTAGACAAAAATATAAGCAAGAAAGTCCAAAATGGATCACTTTTCTTAATCAATTTTAGTAACAATAAGTAACAATTTTAGTAACAATAAGTAGGTAAACTACCTTTTGGGTGTTTGTTGGTAAAATATGATCGTGTGATAAAATGGATATGGAATTTTTGAATCGAGGCGAGAATGAACTATGTCCTTAACATAATATTGCCCCGTTATAGTCCTGCTATAGGTGGTACGGGTTGGTGCAATTGTGTCCCAAGATACAACGATTCTTCTCGGGATAGAACCTAAGATTTACAGTTTTGCAAAGTGTGTGTTCCACCACTTTTATGTACGAAATTCGAACACCGTAAGTATCCGGGATACGAAAAATTATTGGATAATCTTAATTTACATTCCGAGTAGATGAGTTTAGCATTTCGAATTTCTAAATTCGGACTTGTAACGAATGAGAAATTAAGTGCTAAAGTGAGGTGTTTGAACTTGTGTATCCCACATAGGATATAAACCACAATTTAATTGGGTTTATAAATCCTTACCTCAAGATAAGGGTTTGACCCTTGGGTCATTCACTTTGGGTCTTTGTGTAAAAGGGGGAGGAGTTATGCAATTGGGCTTAGGCACAATTTCTTAGCTCTTCACTCGGGCGGTCCGGTGGACCGGATCGGACCACGGACTCGGGCTCGGGCCGGGTCGTGGGCTTGGGCTTGTGGCTTGAGGTGTGAATAGTGTGGGTTTGGGCTTCACAATTAAACAAAGTTTATTTGGGCCTATCCAACAATAAGAAATCTGATTTTATTAAAACCTATTTGAATTAATAAACTTCTAGAAGGACCTTTGACAGCTGATTTTTGTTTGCTATTATAGAAATGTTTATGGCAGAATTAAATTTTTGATTTAAATACTATTTGGTTTTTCAGCTATAAAAAGGGCTCCCCCAGCTTCAGATTTTTCACACCAACTCAAAACAATTCTCTCTAATTGTTCTTGAGTTCTTCATATCATCAACGTTTTCGTTGTATCTTGGGACACGTTTTGTCATGCCGGTACCACCTATAGCCGAGGCAATTTCGTGTTAAGGAAAGAGTTAACTCTCGCCTCAAAAAACACATCATCATTCTTGCATTTTCAGATTGTTCGTTAAGATTTGTCCAACAAACTTAACACGAAATTGTTCTTTTGTTGTTTCATTTTTTCGAAATTCTGAAAATGGCAAACCGTGATGATATCGTTGCTGCTGATACTCTTAACTTTAACCTAGGTCCGGGAGCAGGCCTTAGTCTCGGCATTGGTTCTGGTTCAGGGCTGGGTCCTGCTTCCGGTTCAGGTTTCGGTTCTGGTTCAGGGCTGGGTCCTGCTTCCGGTTTCGGGTTTGGTTCTGGTGGGGGTGTCGGGTTAGGCTTCGGTTCAGGGCTAGGTCCTGGTTCCTGTTCTGGCTCTAGTCCGGTCCCTCCATTTGCTCCAATGGCTAATCCGGTTATACCGGCGCAAGCTGAAAAGCCGACGAAGTTCAGTGGGGCTAACTTCAAGAGGTGGCAGCAAAAGATGCTGTTTTACCTCACGACCCTTAGCATGGCAAAATACTTAAGGGAAGATGCTCCCTATGTCCCAGCGGAGTCAACTGATAGTCAACTGAGGATGGCATATGATGCATGGATCAATGGTGATTTCCTTTGCAGGAATTACCTACTCGGTGGATTAAGTGATTCGCTTTACGGCGTATATATAGAAGTATAGACTGCCAAAAACCTCTGGGTGGCACTGGACAGGAAGTACAGAACTGAGGACGCTGGACTGAAGAAGTTCGTGGTCGCAAAGTTCTTAGACTTCAAAATGGTGGACTCTAAGTTTGTCTCGAGCCAAGTCCAAGAGGTTCAAATTATAATACATGAAGTTCACACTGAAGGGATGGCTCTAAGTGAATCTTTCCAAGTAGCTTCTGTTATAGAGAAGTTACCGCCCTCGTGGAAGGATTTCAAGAACTACTTGAAACACAAGAAGAAGGATATGAGTCTCGAAGACTTAGTTGTCCGACTCAAAATAGAGGAGGACAATTGGGGCTCTGACAAGAAGCCTCAAGTGCAGGCGATGGCTAACATTGCTGAAATTCCGGAAGGCTCCAACCGGAAGAGAAAATTCCAAGGGAAACCTAAGGGTAATTCCCAGAAAAAGCAAACTGGGAAAGGAAAGACGGAACAGGATGGAGGCTATTTCAACTGTGGCCGTCCGGGTCATTTGGCTAGAGATTGCAAAGAGCCCAAGAAAAATAAGTCTCAAGGGCAAGGTTCTGGTCAGAACCAGAACAAAGGCAAGCAGGTTCAAAACCAGGCTCCAAACCAAGTTCACTTGGATGTTGATGACGTCAAGGGCATCAACAAAATGATCGATGACGTATTTGACAACAGGGTCCCACTAGACTTGTCTGAACTCGATCTCACCGTTGTTGTGTTCGAGACAAATCTGGTGGACAACCCAAGGGATTGGTTCATCGACACTGGGGCTACTCGCCACATCTGTTCTGATAAGGAGGTGTTCTCATCATACTCTCCTTCTGATGGGCGAAGACTGTACATGGGAAACTCTGCCACTTCTCCGGTTCTAGGAATTGGTAAAGTGGTGCTGAAGATGACATCTGGGAAAGAGCTGACTCTGACCGAGGTGCTACATGTTCCTGATATTCACAAGAATCTGGTGTCAGGATCTGCCCTAGTGAAGAACGGGTTCAAACTGGTGTTTGAGGCAGATAGGTTTTCTTTTACAAAGCGTGGAATTTATGTAGGAAAAGGTTACCTCGAGCAGGGCCTTTTTAAAATGAATGTTATTCGCGCTGTTGTAACCGAAATTGATGATAATAAAATTACATCTTCTGTTTACTTGCTTGAGTATTCAAATTTATGGCATGTTAGACTAGGACATGTGAATTTTAATACTATGCGAAGACTAATAAATTTAAATTTATTGCCAACCTTCAAAGTTGAAACGCAACACAAATGTGAAATTTGTGTTGAAGCGAAACTAGTCAAACTACCGTTTCCCTTCGTGGAAAGGAACTCCGCACCTCTAGAACTTATTCACAGTGATATCTATGATTTAAAGTTTGTGCAAACTAAAGGTGGGAAAAAGTATTTCATTACATTCATAGATGATTGCACAAAGTATTGTTATGTGTATTTACTTAAAAGTAAAGACAAAGCGCTTGGAGCGTTTACACATTACAAAACTGAAGTTGAGAATCAACTTGGGAAAAGAATAAAAGCTATCCGAAGTGATAGAGGTGGAGAATACGGAGTGCCTTTTGATGAATTCTGTGCCAACTCTGAAATTATTCATCAAACGGCGGCACCATATTCACCTCAATCAAATGGTGTTGCTGAACGCAAAAATCGTACTCTCAAAGAAATGATGAATGCGATGTTGATAAATTCTTGATTACCTCAGAATTTGTGGGGGGAGGCAATCCTCTCCGTCAATTATATACTTAATAAAATTCCCCACAAAAGTAGGAGTGAGACTCCTTACGAACTCTGGAAAGCTCACAAACCTTCGTATAAGTACCTCAAAGTGTGGGGGTGTTTGGCTAAGGTAGAAGTACCCAAACCCAAACAAGTTAAGATAGGGCCTAAAACTATTGATTGCATATTCATCGGTTATGCACTTAATAGTAGCGCCTATCAATTTATGGTACATAAATCTGAGATTTCTGAGATTCATGAAGGTACTATCATGGAATCTAGAAATGCTTCTTTCTTTGAGGATATCTTTCCAAATAAGGAAAGAACTGAAGAAAATCCTCTTAAAAGAACACATGAAGCGACTACGAGTAGTTCTAATCCCAGGGATGAAGAACCTCGGCGTAGCAAAAGGACAAAAGTTCTTAAAACGTTTGGTCCCAACTTTGTATCTTATACATTAGAAGGTGAGCCAAGGACGATTAAGGAGGCAATGTCCAGTCCAGATGCTCAGCTCTAGAAAGAGGCTATCAAAAGTGAAATTGAGTCTATTATGCACAACCATACCTGGGAGTTGGTTGATCTTCCAAAGGGAAGTAAGCCTTTAGGCTGTAAATGGATTCTGAAAAGAAAATATAAGACTGATGGATCTATTGATAAGTATAAGGCCCATCTGGTAGTCAAAGGATACCGACAAACGGAGGGTCTTGATTTCTTTGATACTTATTCTCCGATAACAAGAATAACATCCATAAGATTATTCATCGCTATTGCCGCGTTGCATAACTTTGAGATACATCAAATGGATGTTAAGACTGCATTTCTGAACGGAGAATTAGATGAAGAAATATTTATGAAACAACCCTAGGGGTATGTTGCTCCTGGACAGGAGAAAAAGGTGTGTAAACTTGTAAAGTCCTTGTATGGACTTAAACAAGCGCCAAAGCAATGGCATGAAAAATTTGATAATACTATGTTGTCAAATGGTTTCAAGATAAACGAGTGCGACAAATGCGTGTATGTTAGATAAACACATAACGCATAGTTGTAGTGTGTCTCTACGTCGATGACATGCTAATTATGGGTAGTAATCATGAAATCATCATGAATACTAAAGGAATGTTAAAGACGAACTTTGACATGAAAGATATGGGATTGGCAGATATCATACTTGGGATTAAAATCTTAAGGACATCTGAAGGAATCATACTGTCGCAGTCTCATTATGTTGAGACAATTTTGGAAAAATTCCTTCCCGGCGACAGTGCGATTGTTAAGACGCCAGTAGACATGAGCGCTAACTTACTCAAGAACTATGGCGAACCCGTATCGCAGTTAGAGTATGCTAGAGTCATTGGAAGTTTGATGTATATCATGAACTGTACCCGCCCTGATCTAGCTTACTCTATGAGCAAGTTGAGTAGGTTCACGAGTAATCCTAGTTTAGACCATTGGAAGGCCTTAACTAGAGTACTTAAGTACTTAAAGCACACAAAGAGCTTTGGATTGCACTACTCAAGATATTCAGCTATAATAGAAGGATACAGCGATGCTAATTGGATATCAGACACAAATGACTCCAAGTCCACAAGTGGGTACATTTTTACTATCGGTGGTGGAGCAGTGTCACGGAAATCATCTAAGCAAACTTGCATAGCCCGATCCACAATGGAATAAGAATTCATAGCTTTAGACAAAGCTGGTGAAGAAGCTGAATGACTACGAAATTTCTTTGAAGATGTTCCCTGTTGGGAAAAACCAGTGCCCCCTATCTTAATTCATTGCGACTGTCAGTCGGCAATTGGTAGGGCGCAAAATAGTATGTACAATGGTAAGTCTAGACATATTCGTCGTAGACACAATACCATTAAACAATTGATCTCTAACGGAATAATCTCCATTGATTATGTGAAATCAAAGGAGAATATTGCAGATCCTTTGATGAAAGGATTGCCTAGAGATCAAGTAGAATACCTATCAAGAGGAATGGGTTTAAAGTCTACAAATTAAAGAATGGACACAGTGGTAACCCAACCATGTTGACTGGAGATCCCAAGATCTTGGTTCAATGGGACAACTAAACTGTGAATATTCAGTAAGGCACTTAAGAGTTTAATTCACATAACCTCTAAACCCATTGCCTAGGATAAAGAAGTGCAACCTGCAATTTGTAGCAAAGGTTAAGCTGGGCTTTTAATGATTCCTACACTGTCTAAATGAAGTGGAGTATGACAGGATACTCTTAATTAGGAAGTCACCTATGTAGGTGTGAGGTATAGGCCGCCTCAACATTGAGTAAAATGTAAACACTACTGAAACCAAGAGGGGGTGCCCCGACCAAAATGGACCCAACCGTGAAAATTGAAAAACTGCTGAAAGATTATTATGTGAATATCGTTGTCTGGATTTACACGAACGACTGACCAATTCAAGATATCACGTTCATTGGGTAGCATAGTAAATCCGATGATATTTCACTAGGAAAGGTTGAAAGCCAAAAGCTACCTCTTCTGATTTGATAAACTTTCAATCGAAATCTCAAGAGCATGCATTACATTGATTTCATTCGTGTGGGGGATTGTTGGATAAAATGAGTACAAAGTGTGTGTTTCACCACTTTTGTGTACACCGTAAGTATCTGGAATACGAAAGATTATTGGATAATCTTAATCTACGTTCCGAGTAGATGAGTTTAGCATTTCGAATTTAGAAATTCGGACTTGTAACGAATGAGAAATTAAGTGCTAAAGTGAGGTGTTTGAACTTGTGTATCCCACATAGGATATAAACCACAATTTAATTGGGTTTATAAATCTTTATCTCAAGCTAAGGGTTTGGCCCTTTGGTCATCCACTTTGGGCCTTTGTGTGAAAGGGGGAGGAGCTATGCAATTGGGCTTAGGCACAATTTCTTAGCTCTTCACTCGGGCGGTCCGATGGACCGGACCAGACCTTGGACCTCGGGCTCAGGCTCGGGCCGGGTCGTGGTCGTGGGTCATGGGCTTGTGGCTTGAGGTGTGAATAGTGTGAGTTTGGGCTTCACAATTAATCTTTTTGGACAAAGTTTATTTGAGCCTATCCAGAAAAATCCAACAATAAGAAATCTGATTTTATTTAAACTTATTTGAATTAATAAAATGTTGGCCACATTATGTTAATTCGAATTTAAATTTAATTCAGCCTTCTAGAAGGACCTTTGACTACAGTAAAAGTCCAACAGTCACATTTCCATAACAGCTGATTTTTGTTTGCTGTTACAGAAATGTTTATGGCAGAATTAAATTTGTGGTTTAAATACTGTCTGATTTTTCAGCTATAAAAGGAGCTCCTCCAGCTTCAGATTTTTCACACCAACTCAAAACAATTCTCTCTAATTGTTCTTGAGTTCTTCATATCATCATCATATCTTTCTTGAGATTTCAGCAGTTTAGTAAAGTTCGTTGGTTTCTGAAATTAAAATGGTTTAATCTTCAGAAACGTTTTCGTTGTATCTTGGACACGTTTTGTCAAGCCGGTATCACCTATAGCCGGGGCAATTTCGTGTTGAGGAAAGAGTTAACTCTCGCCTCAAAAAACACATCATCATTCTTGCATTTTCATATTGTTCGTTAAAATTTGTCCAACAAGTCTATCGTGTGATCGGAGTTTATTAGAGTGATTGTAGTGATTTTGGACGAGATTGCAGTAATAATAATTCACGAAATTGGACGAGACTGCAGTAATAATTAATAATAACTTCATAGGAAGTAGCAATATCAATTAATACACGAAATTTAAAGAACACGCGTTCAAACCTCAGCAAACACGAGACTTTTTTAAATATGTAAAATGGAAAAAGAAAAAAATTCAATTAGTGAATATTGAAGAAGAGTTTGTACGTACACTCTCATAACCTATGTCAAACTGTCATTAAATTCAGTTTTTCCAAGCTGACTTTAAGAATTATTAAGAATTATGAAACTTGACCCAAATATACGACCAAGTATGTGTATGTGTGTGTATATATAAAAATATATATAAATATTATGGGAAAATGATTGATTATAATAAAAAAAAAATCGAGGCTGAAACAATAGAAATTCCTGATTGGTCAGTTGAGTTGTGACATTCACGAGAGAAATGCATGGATATGTAAATTGTATTAAAACTCGTGTTGGGAAAAATTCTAGCACGTAATGGGCGGTGTTTATGTATGAAGATGTAAAATGATAACGATATGTCGATGCAAGGATTACTCTATTTTTTTAAGACAATATTTTCTCGCACTTGGTGGTCACCGAATACGACAATTGTCTCCCAAAATACAACGACAAACGTCTCAAAAATAGTACTATTACATATTTTCGAGCCTAGTTAACGAACAAAATACTTCTTCCAAACTCTCTCCATGGACATGGATGAATTAAATGCACATCTAAATATTTAATATGCAAACTTATTCTTACAATATTACAATAATATTTACGAATATTTAAAGTACTCAAATTAGTACTAAGTAATTCCTAAAATAATATTTACGCACTTAAAGAATATTTTTAAATGCTCAATTTAGCATTTAATATTCAACACTATTCTTAAAATATTAAAATTAATATTTAAGAAATAAAAGAATATTCAAAATGCTCAAATTAATACTAAGAATAAAAGAGAGAAGAGAATATGATGTTGGTATAATTAATTCCAAACTTAGGGGTAGAGAATGAAAGGTTTTGGGTCAAAAGAGGCAACTTTTCGGACATTTGTAGAAGGGCCCAAACGTTGTGAATTTTGCGCAAAAACCCCCTGAAAGCAGCTTTTGGAAACTTCAAAACAGCCCAAAAGTCGAACCTTTATGAAAAGCCCCCAGATAGGGACGTGGATCCGGTGTGGGTGGGTGCACGGTACCTGCTCAACAGCCAATGGATTCGCTCCTTGAGTGGGCGCTAATCCAGTGTAGACGGTTGCACCCGCAGCTGTGCAATTCAGCTCCCATCTTTTCAGAACTTGCAAATTGACCCCAAAACTTTGAATCTTGATTAATTAAGTCCTTTCAAATTGGTCCCTCAATTATTTAATTTGAACATTTTAATTCTTAGACTAAATGAAATATTTTTCATACGACCGCGGCCGTCGATCGTATGATTGTGCTCATTTAATCACATTTGTTCATATCGACTTATTGATTCCAATTATGAACCACATTTTAAGTGACATACTTTGTTAATTAATTTCTCATTCATCCGAAATCGGATTTGAGTAATTAAATATTCTAAATTTATCTACTCAAAACATAGAATAATTTAAGTCAAAGACATTTCACTTTTGACACGTGGAATTCACTTAAATATCTAATAAAATCGTGCTAAACACAATTTACCCAATCAAGATTTTCAACGTTCCGATCAAAAGTAATGATTATTTTAAATTTTATTCATAGATCATGCATATATGTTTACACACTCTTAAAAGCATATATTTTCTTGGATAAATACATCACTAAATACCAAAAACCAAAAAGAAAATGTAAAATGAAACATATCCACCCAATTCCAAGACTTACAACAATTCATTTGCATTAGTTATTGATGACAAATTAATGGATCAATTAGACCCTTACAAAGACAAACACACCATTAGCATCAAAATACAAACATGGAAACACATGACAATACAACTAAATAAACATAGTAAAACACAATTTGAAAAAAAACAACAAAGATAAATGAACTTGGGCCGAAATCCTCAATTTCATGATAGAGCCCAAAAACATCGTGTTAAACGACGATCAAGCCCTCGAATCCAAAGCCATGATGGCACTAAGGTTCATTGGGTGCATATAAGTATTGGATCCAGTCAAGATTTGTTGGACAATTATTCTGTTGGCCCTTTCAGATGGATGAAATGGATCCCAAAACACGTATAAATCCCTATTTGGGCACAAATTGGATAGAGCAGTGCAAAGGCCCATCCCATTGTATGGCCCTTGTCCACAACAAGCTTCCTTTGAGGTTACAAATCCTGCACAAACATATTTAAAGAAACTTCTGGTTTAGATCGAGTTTGATCGAATCTGCATTAATCATATGACAAATACATTATACTACTTTTCATGTGATGAGTATGTGGTACAATGACATGACCAATCAGAAAGCAATTGCTATAGCACTAAAAGGAAATTATGGTCCAAGACCATATCAAGTTGGTAAAAAACAGAACTAAGTACGTGGCATGTTAATTATATTTTTATTTGAGTGATGTATTCCCCAAGAAGAGTGATCCAATTGAACACTTGTTATGTAACTAGACAGTTCGACCAAACGTGATCGGATCAACAATTTCACAATACGGAATTTGCATTTTAGAGTTAGTATATCCCAAGTACTAGTTATTCAATAGCAATGAATATTTGAGAAGTTCGATGGTAATTAATTTAGTTCTAATGCGTTATTAATTACTCAATGAAGTGATAATAAGGGTTACCAGTATGCACTAGCTAGGCAACAATCAATAAATTGTGGATTATTGTCTCCAAATTAAATAATGGACAACATAATGCTAGATTAAATGAAATTATAGGTCAAATAATAAGGTAAACAGCCTACAAGACTACAAGCATTAATCAACAACAATTACTATAGGTTGTTCTGGGATTTCGAATTATTTCATTATCACATTTACCCGTATAATAAGACCTAAATACAGTTCATCATATACGGATAATTGTATATGTTTTTAAGACTTAAAAGTTGGTGATCTCTAATCACTCAATCTACGTCCCTCCACATAGGGTTAAAATTGTGGAGGGTTAAATTGGAGTGACTACGCCATTGGGCCAGACTCATGAACAACCATTGGATCATAACGTACCAGAACCTCTCAAGAATTTTTCTAAAAAAAAAAAAAAAAAAAAAAAAGAGAGAAATGGAAAAGAATTAAGAATAGTGGGAATAGAGGAAGATACCAAAATTTTGAGGACTGGAGATGAAATCCATGTGCATTTGATTAGTATTAGCTGCAACGAAGACATCAGTGCCAACATCATTGTTGAGTTGGTTAAGCATTTGAACGAGTTGAGGATTGTAGAGTGATGCAGCCTTCTGAAGTTCTTCTGCACATTGACCATCTCTACTGTGTTGTGCCAATTCTGCAGGCACACACCCTAACGGCCCCGTCCCGGTCACTATAACCCGACGAGCTCCGAGATCATATAGTCTCTGCATTATCGGGTAGAACATAAAACACGTAGATAAGTTGAGGTAACACACGACGATGCAGGCAAAATAGGACATCTATATGGAGAAACGTAATTTTTAAACATTTGGTAACATAGTAATTAATAGAAATATTAATTAGTTGAACTATTAAGATATGAAGTTCTTCTATATTATTATGACTACTAGTACGATTTGCAAACTATAATGATAGTAAGAAATAAAAGAGCCTATTAAACAACATTTATAGATAGGTATATCTAAATGAGGTAGTACCATTTTTTCATATTGTTTTTAGGGATCTTTAATTTTTTATTTTACTATAACATCTAAACTTTCTAAAAAATATATATAACAAAATCTTCATGTCCAAGACACGTCGGAAACCGCCAATACTTTGACAAATTTCTTGTTTTTATTTTTAAATTTCTGGACACGCCAAATGACGCCTCAGAAACATGTCGCAAGCATTCATATCCAAACATGGGACCTGACACGACACGGGATAATGTGCCTGATGCTATATATATTGATTGAAATTGAAAAACAAATGAAGAGTATTTTACCTTTAAAACCTTTTTGTACTCAGAAACGACATAAGGCACATACTTTTCCAGTGAATATTGGCGAGATCTTGCAGAATAAGGAACTAAATAATAGTTATTAACAAAATCATTTCCTCCCAAAGTAATGAGAACTAATGATTCTTGTACAAGTCTCTGAGTTTCTTCTTCTCCAACCAGTTCCCTTACCCTTCGCTGATATTGCTCAAAATAATTCAATTGTTGGTAAATCCTAATTATGTTTACCTGCACACAGAAGTATATAGAATTTGAATTTAATCATTTGGAATAATAAATTTCCTAAGTAGCTAATTAGAAAATAAAAATAAAAACAAAAATATTACATGCTTAATACGTATATAATAAGATGAAACATAAATACTAGTACCATATGCACACAAATGGATAAATTTTTTAGAGTTTCTTCATACTAATTTTACTTCTTTTTTTATATATCTTGTATCATGTGAAGTGAGACCAAAATGTGTTATCTTACCAAAGTTCCCTCAATAGCTCAAATGTTACTACATTATTATCCACATGAAATTTGTCATGAATTTAGCTAGCCAAATAAATTGGGTGACATTCATATTAGTAGGAGAACGATCCAAACCCCAAATAATGCCCAAAAATTTCACTAATGATAAGCTCGCATTTAATGTTTTTCTTATTATCCCTTTTATTGTACTTATATTACTTCAAGGACATGGATAATTAAATCACAAATATAATGGAGGAGTAATTATAAAATAATAAGCAACTGTTAAGTAAGATAAATAATTGTTATATTAATTAGAATAAATGCATTAATTAATAATAAGTAGGCAAATAATTATAAACTTACAAACTGGATTCCAGTGTCATTAAGTACTCCAACCCCAGCAGAAGCAAAGTTAGCTCCAACAAGTAGTCTCTGCCCCCTAAGCTCTGGACTCAAGTAGGGTAATGTTGGTTCCCAACCCATGTTTTCACCTAATCAAAGTACAAAATAATTAGATTCTCAAAAAACAAAAAAAAAAGTACAAAATAATTAGTAAATACTTAAATCAAATAATTGATTAATAACACACACAAATTGTAAGAATTATGTTTGTCCACATTAGTAGTAAGAGATTCTTCATACTTAAGATAATGTTGCATCTGCATGTGTATATAATATATATTCTCTGATAATATAAAAGTAATGTGGATATTATATAAGTGTTATACACATTTGAAATGAAACACAAGATAAAATGTCAAGTTGTAATAAAATATGCGAGTATTAATTTTGTCAAGCTATATAATAGTAAATAAAAGGTTTAGAAACTTACTAATTATATCAGGGATATTAAGACCATTTGAGAAACGGCCAGTGGGCCGGTGAGTGGGGTAGTCGATGCCATAGGGCGGAGCGTCCGCTCTAGCAGTGGTGGCCAAGTAATTGTTGTTACCATTGTCCACCAATGAGTCTCCAAACACGAAGAACGCTTTTGATTCTGCAGGAGTTACAAAATCTCCAAAACCTAAAATGAGCCAAAAAATAACACAAACATATGAAATATTCACTAACTTGGCCATTTTTTTGGTAGCTCGAAATTGATAAAGTTTTTAATAGAATGTGTTAGAGATTTGTGTTTATGCTTGAAATGGTGAGGAATGCATCCTTTATATATGCATCAATTTTCCTCCTAATTAATGGCATAGTGTAATTAGTGGTTAAAAGGTCAAGAATTGTCACAAAGTCCTGGCAAGTCAGCTACAATATGGATATTAAATGGGACAGTTGTTTTATGTAAAAAATTGATGAACTCAATCATTTTAGCAATGGCGGTCACACATTAGGTCTCATAATTGTTTATCAGTATTTTTCACCATTCTCTTTATTGCATTTCTTATTGGCAATAGAGGGGAAAAAAGGAACGAAAATAAGCTGGAAAATTCTAGTTTAGATTAAATTTTATGCAATCATTCAATCATGTATAAGTGGTTTACACTTTACTTGTGGCTGGCGAGAATGATAAACTATGAGGTAAATAAAAATGGAATTTACTTTGAGAGTGTCATTGTCTATTATCTACGAACATTTTCTGAGAGACACCGCGCATAGATTGGCGCCATTACAGTAGTTGTAGTCGTTGTTTTACACTTCAGCTGTGACTAGATTCGGTACGCAAGTCCTTGTAATCTTTTTAGTCGATTTAGTCACTACAACTACATACTTCATTATAAATCGATTGGGCAATATCTCTTTCAATCTATAACTGGGAAATCAATAGGAATTTTTAGAGCATACGTTGATATAGGCATTACTAGTTGAAGCACGTAAATGTTTATCTTGTGTGTGTACTATCGGCACATGAATTGTCTAATTGTTAAATCTCTAGTTTTCTATCTGATTGTTACTAAATCGAAACTTACTGACAATGTAGAGTTCACCACTTCATACAGGTGCATTACGAGCTGGGGTTGACCAAACTATAATGCTTGATCTACTCTCTCTCCCCCCATCTCTCTCTAAACCCTAGCCTTATTTTTTTCTTTTATTTTCTTCCGCCGGCGATGGCTTAGTGAAGCATTCGTCCACTTCACCAATGTTACCACCACCATCGTAGGCTGATTGGGTTGGAGCACCCTTCTTTAAATTGTATATCACATTTTCAAATCTGACGAGACGGATATAGATTTAACGAGACAGAGACAGATCTGACGAGATGAAGACAGGTGATACATAAGTTTTTATATAGCGTTTTAGATTTTTTATTTAGTATTTTATTTTCTCTCTCATATGAGAGTTTCCTTTCTCTCTCGAATGAGAGTTTCGTCTCTTCTTGAATAGGAGTTGCACAAAAATTTTCTTGTATTTGTTTGTGAGTTCTTAAAATTTGTTATTTTCAAGAAACTTGATAGTTGGTGTTTCAGATGTTCTTACTACATCGTTTGAGTCGATATGAATTGTATTGTTCCAAGCGTTGTAAACTTTCGATTAAATAATATATAAGATCGATTTTTCTTCAAAAAAATAAATAAATGCTTGATCTAATGGAGACTAGATCAAGTTTATTTCCTAGTGTGTCGTAGGACTGTGATAACCAAGTCGCAATATGTGTCCCAGCAAATTTTGGCCAAATGAACATTCAAAGACGGTTAGTTCCGATCCCATTTGTTGGTAACTACGTACTTCAAATTTCACCTCACCTAAGTTCTTATTCATTGAAAAGAAAAGTGTTATAATTTCTTCAATAATCTTCTCTTACTTGTCTTATTTTTATCACTTAAATTATATGAATTTGATGAATTCGGCTAGGGCAAGAATTTCGTGGGCTGGTTGTTTGATTATAATATATAGTGTTTATGTACTTAAACTATTGAGCATAGTAGTTGAACTCTTCGGCTGTCATCTCATAGCTTCTATTATATAGTGTGTATATGTACTTCAACTACTTAATTAATTAGAGGTCCCCTCTAAGTTTGTTTTTTATATCAAGGGCATATGTCTTTGTCGATCAATAATACACTATTCATATTATGATATGCAGATTAAAACTCACGTGATTAAATAGAAATCACTAATAATTATCTTTTTAATTTGAAATATGGGTGTAGCCAAATTGGGCACGGCTTCGTAAAATATTTCTAAATATATTTTAATGTATAAATAATGTCGAAGAAATAAAAGTAAAGATGGTATTTTTAAATCCTCGTAATAAGCAATTTTCTTATAATAATATTAAAGGCATATTAATGTGGAGGAAATAATAGTAAGTAAAGATAAAACGTAAGTACATTGAGAAGGCAGTTGTCATTAATTTGTGAGATCCAAAAAGAGAACCTAATTTAACTGCGTTACCATAACCCACCTTGTCGAATAATAAATACAGACCTTGACTAAGAATTCGATAATGTTCTACACTGAAGCTCAATAATTTAGTTATAATTCGTCCACAAGAGGGTTTTATACTGAAAAATATAATTTATAAGCTCTTTAGATTCGATCAAACCGAGTCTAGTTTCAGAGTTTTACTGTAAATTAGCTGGGTACAAAGAGCAGTGTTATATTTTATCAGTTAGTCTTCAATTTCACGTTCCCCAATTTTAATAAGAGATTTGTTAAATACAATTAATCTATTTGGAGTCATTTAATTAGGTAATATTTTCTGAATAAAGGGTTAGTTATTGAAATATTTCTTAAATTTGAACTAGGCGTAGATAATTGTATTGAGTTAATAATCTGGAAATGTGTTGAAACTCGAAGTTCCTGCTATAAAATCGATCAGGTCAAGAGAGTCATCAAATCGAATCGGTGACATCATAATTATGCAATAAAGAATTTACTCATAAATATCATTAAAATATAAAAAAGAGAGAACTTTACTACAAGCACCCTCGATTATATTTTTTTGAGTCCAAACGGGTTATTCTTATAACCAATAGTTAAGGATTATAATTAGCTTTTAGACTAATCACCCTTGATTTCTTAGGTTAACAATTAATGAATGGTTACTCTTAACAAACGGATTATTTGAGTTTACCTTGTGATATTGTACTATGGTCAGGACCTCCCCTCTTGTATTAAAAATTAGCATCCATCAGCCTTATGTGTAAAAAGTTATATAACTTACCTTTTTTACCCTTATTTTATATTTTCTTCCTATTTTTTATTTTGCATGTCATTCCTTTCTTTTCCTTATTAAATAAAAAAAAAGAAATAAAAATTAATTTCATGAAAGTTTTTCATTAAATATAATTCTAACAAAATAGTTACTTTTAAAGTAGGTATAACAAAAAATAGATATACTTATGTTTAATAACCTTATATATATATTTTTTCAATTTTCTTTGTGTGCTTCTCAAATTATATTTTTTTAATATTTCATACAATGTTCTTTTATAAACAATAAAAGGTTTGTAGCTTCATAAATTTACAAAATTTTTTTGGTACAACAGATTACAATATTACTTATTGCAACAAACAAAAAATTGAAAAATTAATAGACTAATATAATTTTTTAAATTCAAAATGTCACTCGCCTTTTTCTTTTTAATTCGTTTTATTCTTCTTTTTTATTCTAAGTTGAGAAAAAACGAGTAAGAAATAAAATAAATATAATAAAATTTTTAACATTTACTAGGGAGAAATGTTATGATTTAATTTGAAATATCTAATATGATAACGAAAATGAACAATGAGATACCTAAATTATTAAATTATATATGCAACCTCTTTAATTTGTACTCCAAAGTCATTTACGGGTCCTTAAGCAATAACATTAAAACGAAATATTTTTTTAACAGATGGTACCCATATGTTTATAGATTTAGGAGACATCTTAGATCTAGATCTATGGGGAAGCGCTTTGGTTAGTGTAGATTGTGTCTCGGGAACTATGCTTGGAAATGAAGGAAAGGTCAAGCTCAACAGTTTTGTTGCAAGTAGCACGAATGGAGGTCGTGGTAAAGCTGGAGAATATGACATAGGAGGATGGGATCAGTTGGAAAGATTAATCACGTTTAACATTAACGAATTCTTAGGAAAATTGTGATGCCAGATAGTTAGATCCGCAGCAGCAAAGGCAGACTTGTGTTGCCATATCGGTAGACACAGAGCCAGTGGATGTAGTTGCGAAACCAGATGGTCGATCCACAGAGCTAGAGGTCAAAGTGACAAAATTGATATTCGGGGGAGCAAAGCTTTGTAGTTAAGAGACGAGAAGGTAGAGTTGTGGATCCAATGAGGTAGATCCACGTAGATGGAAACCATGAGGCAGAGGCATGGCGCCCAGAGGGTAGATATGGAGTCAGAAATCATAGAGGCAAGATGCGAAGCCAGTTTGGCAGATTCACAAAGTCAGGGTTTTTTGGCAGAGGAGTGTGATATAGTTCGTTCAGTGGGAGTATCAAACAGATGTATGAGTGACCCTAGTTGCCCATTAGAAAAATGGAGAATGTTGGCTGATGGATCAGAATAGCTCATGCAGTGGGCTGAGAGTAGATATATGAGGGATATGAGATTGCCATTGGAAAAGTTTTGGTGTAACGATATCAGCTGACGGTTTGGCCAAAGCGGTTATCCTCCAGTGAGGAGGAGGATAGAATTTAGTGCAACAGAAGTTGCAGGTTTGTGAGACATGTTCAGGGTCTTGGGAGTAACCTATATTCGTGGGTCAGCTGGACCAAGAGGGATATGTCACGATATTCAGGAGTTGGCTGATCACCAAAAAAATAGAGTAGTGGCGAGAGGTATTAAGAGGGCAACAATGTTCACATTAAGAGAGAGTCCATCAAGTGGGAGGCACTGGGGGCGGATGAATTGACGAGGCATGGAGATGTCTCGGGGTTTGATCTCCATTGGGTTTAGGTATGTGCTAACTAGATTGGGATTCACTTAAGAAGTGAAGGGATTGTTCAAGTTGAGTTCGAGAATTTTCATCAGTCTCCAAGGGGGAGATTGTTGGGATATTGTGGAGTCGAATCAAAATGAGGATCGAGGGCCGAAAAGATGGAGCCGAAATGGGTCAAGAAGACCCGGGAATTGTGGTGCAAAGTGGAACGACGCCGCAGCATGACGCGCTCAAATCTACGAGCTATGCGCGATCTGAGTCGTGTTTTTGGCGAGAATAGGGCTTGGTTTGGCAGTTTCGAGTCCTACTTTGATTTGGTTTATTTTCTATTGTGATAGGAATCATTCCCTAAGTTGTTTAAGATTCCTTATTTGTTAAGGTTTAGACTTACTCTACTATTATAAATACTAGAATTCAACTTGTAATTATTGAATCCATGCGATTCACTCTAAGAAATAAAGATGTAGATCTAGTGTTGGCTCGTGGATGTATTCAGTTTGCCAAACCACGTTAAATTTTGTGTCATCTTAGATGTTTAGTTTTATCTTTTCTTGTTTATTTTATTGATACTCTGATGCTACCATTCCTAACAATCTAAATATTTTTTTAGAAACTCAAACATCTTATTTTTTTAAAATACTTGAGAGCTTATTCTTATAAGAGGACCTAACATCTTATAAGATCCTAAAACATTTTATAAAATGTAGGAAGCTCGATGAAATAAGTTTAGCCAAACACCTTCTAAGTGTTGTCTCAACAATATATATATACACACACAGATACACACACAAAAACCCCCATATAGAGGGTAAAAGAAGGTGACAAACATCTCTCATTGATGATGGTAAAAATTGTCAGTCAATGAATGTCACGTAATTGACCACGTGGGGGTGGAGAATCTGATCCAACTCACGAAAAACTAGGTTGGGAGTTGATGAATGTATAGACTGCACTCGCTGCTTAAGTGAGCTACCTACGTACCCAATGAATGTGGGATCAAGTCAATTTGTAGTTCTGTATTGGTTTTACTCTCAGTTCTAACCAGTGGATTTTTATGAAGAGAGTAGATAATGAGTCTTTCCCAACTCCTCTAAGGTATTTATATGGAGCTGCCAGTGGGCTATGAGCCATGGGCTTAACTTTGTCAGTAGTCCATCAGACTTAATAATATAACCCTTAGGTTAATAAAATAGCACAGGTATTCTTAATGGGTCGTCAGCCCTTTTGGGCTTGACTAGTATGTTACCCGCGGACTTTAACCCAAGGGTGGAGCCCCAACCCCGAGCCAGGGTCATGTTTTATTACTGTAACGCTCTTAGACATTTTTGGTGCATATCACTCATGAAACCCCCAACTCCCGAGCGGCCAGACATATGTTTGGGTTTGCAAATTTGGCAGTTCAAAACTTATGTAGATCATTTGTTTTGGATAAATTCAAACAAGACATGTATATTGACGCATACAATTGGTCCTTGCACCATAAATCTCAAACGTCTCCTCCGTGATCCTTCAGATGAATTTTCTAGATATGTAAATGAATAGAGTGTTAGAAAGCGCGTTGAGAACTCCCCCAACATTGGCCCTCCGCCGTTCAAGTCAAAAATCTTTTTGGGAAATTCATACATCACGTTAAAATATATCTGTCCGACAAAATCCTCCTCCAAAATATTATCAAGAAACCTATTTGGTCATAGTTTATTGGGCCTGATAGCTTAGACCATCAATAATATTTAACCGTCCCCTTAAAAATATAAAATGGCTCGTATGCTTTAATCTGACATGCATGAATTTATTTTAAAGTCGTAACTCTCGATCCAAGAAGGCGAGTCAAGTACTCAATTGTGTATTTGATAGGTCTAATTGTTCTAATCGGGCTAATAAACATATTTTAACTCCATATATCAATATAAAATTTGTCTTAAATTACTATATAAATATTTAAAAGCAAAATGACGGCTATTTCTTTTCGCCAACCATACATAGAATTCATATTTAGTACAAAAGCGGGATGAATTTTACGTGTGTATGTATAAAATTGAATTGAAAAGCAGGAATTGACCTAATCCACTTGGCACAGTGCGTAGCCGACTAAAGGTTATATTTGATTCTTCGGATGAGATATATATCTATATATATATATAAATATATATATATTGATGTAGGTGGAATTTGGACTTTGGGCCAAGCTGATACGCCCAAAACTTAATGGGCTAAAGCCCATTAAGATAGCGGACTTGAATCCTTTCTAGAAGATATCAACCTGAGTTGGAAGACCTGTCAACCTGGACCTGCGGGAGAGAATATATCTCTATAAGACAATGCTGGAGACAAGTATCAATCAAGTCAATACTTTCCTTACCAAAGACCTAACGGAATTAAGCCATATATTAGCATTAATGATGATTGATCCATGATTAGATGTACCCAAAATTAGAAGGATGTTGATTTATTCTCTTACTATATGTATAATTAGCATAGTTGACTTTCCATAATTTACCCCACTCCATCAAACTTGTATAAATACCCAACCTAAAGCATAGTGAAGGGTACCTTTTGAATCCCCGTGGACGTAGGTCTAATTTTTGGACTGAACCACATTAAATCTCTTGTTATTTACATTATCGCACTTACATTACTCGATTATATCTCACAATTATACTCATATTATCCCTATTATTAATATAAATATTATTGGTGTGAAACCCACACACATCAATTGGCGCCGTCTGTGAGAAATTGAGTTCAAGACGTGAGAAAATCATAGTCCAAATGGTGATGGTGATGTCGTTATTCGATCCTTACGGTTTGATATTATCTTTCTTTATAATTTTTATTTATTCTGCGTTGATATCATTAACTACATGTTTACACAACGAAATTATATATATTTGTTCATGAAATCATTTTCTTCATGATTGAGTTTGAATAGAATGAATCATATCAAATATAAGTTAATGGATTAGGCTTTATGGGGACTCTTGATTGCCGAAATTTGTACCATTTAAATAAATAGATAAGAGATGATCTTCTAATAATTATTGTTAGTTACTTCAAAATGTTTTTTTTTTTTTTATCAAATAACACTATTTATTGGGATGATAAATATATCCTCTTTATTTATGATTTTCATAGAAGAATTAAAAATTTGACTTTCAACTTAGGATTTCAAACTTCATGATGGTTATTCTCTGCATATTGACATAAGCAAATTTTTCAATTTAAAAATGTTGATGTAGGCAATTAAGTATATGGATTTTCGCAGAAACTTTCATCTTAAGTTTTAAGGTGTAGATATTCACATGTAATGATGAAGAAAATATCCTTTGACTTTCCATATATTTGAGATATGACTTTTCATTCTTGTATTATTTCCTTTTAATGTTTTCCATTGGATTAAGAAAATTAAGTCGTGCGTATGGAATAAGATTGCTCTTTTATGTATATTATTTTGTGGAGTAAATCAAGTTATTTACCATGTTTATATCATTCTCTTAACTCTAATTTATTCTATGGTAGTAAAAATAAGAAGAAAAAAATGGAGGCTGTGTATAAAAAGGGAGAACACCCTAAACCTCACTCCTATTTTATTATTTAAAGAGCATGGAGTGATGAATTTATTAAGATACATTCAGAGAGACGTGTTTTGCTTTGATTCTTTTATGAAGTCTTCTTATAGGTATGTGGTGAATCAAGGTGTTTGAACAAACAAAAAAAAGGCACACAAGATCGATGGAAAAGGCGTCTGGAGCAAATCTGGAAGAGCTGGGTAGCAGGAGCAGCCCATGCGGCTCTGTAAGGACAAAAAAAAATGAATGTAATCGCTGAAGCTGCTAAAGCTGCTCAGCAAAGTTGGTAATAGCTGAAGCAACTCAGGTTGCTCAGTAAAGACGGTAATAGCTGAAGCAGCTCAGGCTGCTCAGCAAAGATGGTAATAGCTGAAGCAGCTAAGTTGCTCAGCAAATGTGGGAAAAAGACGGTAATAGTTGAAGCAGCTAAGGCTGCTCAACAAATGAGGGAAAAGGCGGTAATAGCTGAAGCAACTAAGGCTGCTAAGCAAATGTGAAAAAAAACGATAATAGCTGAAGCAGCTAAGGCTGCTCAGCAAAGACAGTAATAGCTGAAGCAACTAAGACTACTTAGCAAATGTGGAAAAAATCGGTGATAGCTGAAGCAGCTAAGGCTGCTCAGCAAAGGAGGGAAAAAGACGATAATAGCTGAAGCATCTAAGGCTACTCAGCAAATGAGGGAAAAGGCGGTAATAGCTGAAGCAGCTAAGGCTGCTCAGCAAAGGAAGGGAAAAGTCGATAATAGCTGAAGCAACTAAGGCTACTCAGCTAATGTGGGAAAAATCGGTAATAGCTGAAGCAGCTAAGGCTGCTTAGTAAAGGAAGAAAAAAGACGGTAATAGCTGAAGCAGCTAGGGCTGCTCAGCAAAGATGATAATAGCTGAAGCAGCTAAGGCTGCTTAGCAAATGTGGGAAAAATTGGTAATAGCTTAAGCAGCTCAGCGAAAGAGGGAAAAAGACGGTAATAGCTAAAGCAGCTAAGGCTGCTCAGCAAAGACTGTAATAGCTGAAGCAGCTAAGGCTGCTCAGCAAATGTGGAAAAAATCGGTGATAGCTGAAGCAGCTAAGGCTGCTCAGCAAATGTGGGAAAAATCGGTAATAACTGAAGCAGCAAAGGCTGCTCAGCAAAGGAGGGAAAAAGATAGTAATAGCTGAAGCAGCTCAGCAAAGATGGTAATAGCTGGAGCAGCTAAGGCTGCCCAGCAAAGGTGGAAAATGATAGTAATAACTAAAGCAGCTAAAGCTACTCAGCAAAGACAGTAATAGCTAGAGGCAGCTCATGCGGCTGATCAAAGGTGGGAAAATCGGTACTAGCTGGAGCAGCTCAGGCTACCCAGCAAAGGTGGGAAAAAGTGGCAATAGCTGAGGCAGCTCAGGCTGCCCAACAAAGGTGGGAAAAAGTGGCAAAAGCTGAGGTAGGTCATGCTGCCTAGCAAAGGTGGGAAAATCGGCATTATCTGGAGTAGCCCAGGCTGCCAACAAAGGTGGGAAAAATCGGCAATAGCTGAGGCAGCTCATGCTGCTCAGCAAGGGCGGTAATAGCTGAGGCAGCTCATGCTGCTCAGCAAATGCGGGAATCCAGGTTAGGTGTTTGCATGACCGAAAGGAAACGTAAAAAGTTCTATAACAAATCTCCTCTTTGGACATCATTCAGGTATCATGAGCATAGCATTGTGTGCGTATCATAGGCATGGTCAGGCATCATCTACGCATAAGGTTTTCTCTACGCTATTTATCCACATCATAAATTAAGTTGTAATATTATTCAATTAGGATTAAAGAGTTATATTTACTAAGACTTTTATAAGGTTTTTTGCAGGACTTACAATTTTCACTAACATTTTGTCTTCATGAATGTATGATTTTTTGTCTTTTCAGGAAAGTTACTAGTTGGAGAAGTCTACTAGGGAAAACAACTTCTGGGCTCATGGAACATGCAAAACTTGAGAAAGTTTATGTTTGATTCTTTACAATATGCTTTAGTTTTATGATTTAATGGACTCATGATAAGAGTCATTTTTACGTGTTTTTAAGCCCTTACGTTTATATTTTAGATTCATTTATCGCTTGATTTATGCCACATATGTGTATAATCTATGTACTTATTGAGTAAAGGTGGAAAATCACTGCAATCGACGTAAAGTGCACAAAAACACAGTATTTCAGTATATTTTGAAATCGAATTTGAGGAAGTTTTCTTCTACACAGGTGTACAACTCTGTCTAGGCTCCCGTCAACTTATTCCCCAAGCCATTTAGTCCACCTGGACCGCGCCTAGGCACCATTTAGGTCACGCCTGGGCGCCGATACAGCAGTTTTGAAGGTATAAAGGCCAAAAATAAAAGGAAAAGAAGGGGGTTCGAATTCTAAAGGAATTTTGGGGATTTCTTGGGATTGGGACCTCACTTTTCGTCACTTTAGAAGAGCAAAAGAGAAGGGAAAGAAGAGATTCAAGCCTCCAATTAAAGATTCGATCATCAATTCAACATAGGGAGTTTCTTAGCTTTAGATTCATCTTTGTCTATGAACATGGATCATATGCTTAGCTTTTTCCTTATGCATTTTATGAGCTAAATTGTTGAACTAGGGCCATGAGAAGGCCATGTAGTTAGTATTGTGATAATAAGATCGTTTTCCATTTCAATTCATATATTGCTATGTGTTGTGATTTTGTGGTTGAATGCCTTACATATGCTTGATCACCATGTGTTTGATATCATGCCTAGGTGAATTATTCGAGAGAAAGTTGACTTAGGGTGCAAGAACTTCACAACATCACCGACCAAATAGGAATTTCCCTAGACATAGGTAAAGATTCCCGGGTGAAGTTGATCGATTTTAATCGAGAAAGCTCTAGTTCTTTAATGCATGCTTAGTGGTTAGATTTCCGGGTAGACATACTTAGGAAACCACCAATTAAGTATACGAGTCTATCACGAGACATCGGTTATTTTTTACATTAGGAGTTTTCACCATAGCAATGTATGTCTAATGAATTGGTAATTATCTTAGGATAGCAATACGCAACATGTGCCCGAACATGAGCCTTAGTCACCTCTCCACCTTGGAAGTTTAATCTCTCTTTCCTTTTGCTTTAGCTTATTTTACTTTCCTTTTTAGTTAAATCTCTAATTTACTTCCTTTTGTTATCGAAAATCATAAACTAAAATTCAAGTCTCCGTGGTTCGACAACCCGGACTTATTGTCCATTTCTATTACTACACACGACTAGTGCACTTGCTATGAAAGCACGTTAGCTTCTAGCGTGACAAGTTTTTGGCGCCGTTGCCGGGGACTTGTATATTTTAGTTTTTTATTTTTGTTTACATTTTCATAATTCTTTTTTTTCCGTTTATTTCTTGCTTTTATTTTATTTTCTTGTTATTCTAATTTTGTTTCGTTGGTTTTCTTTTTCTTTTTCAAGTTCTAATAATGGCTACACAATTCCATAATCTACTCTAAAGGGGAAGGTCGAATGGTTGCAAAACACTATTCGAGGCATGAAACCGTTAGTAGTCCCACCTCGCCCATGGGAAGTATCACCAATGATTGAGGCACCTACTCTAACCGTTGTACCAATAATGGCTACATCTTTGCCACAACAAGGACTATGTGAGTCACAGAGACCTCATATTGAGAAAATTCAAGGCATAAGACAAGAATTCCTTCCACAATTATGCCTAGTGGATATTCTTGAGGTGGAGGGAGAATCCGATAATATCATGGAAGAGATGCGCCTTATGGCAACGGACATATATGTTTGGGGATGAGGGAGATGAGTTGTCAACTTAAACACCTCACAAAGGAAATCTACTTGAGAGCATCCGAGACAGAGAGCCCAAAAACTGAGAAATCTCTTTCCACTCTCTCTCAACCTTCTCAAATATGTGTCCCATTTCCTTTAGCTCTAAGACGAGAAAAAAGTAAATTTGATCAAGTCTTAGACAATTTGCGAGAGGTGAAGGTTAACGAGCCCCTTGTCGATTCTATCTTGCAAACGCAATGTATCTCAAAGCTATCCATGGATATTTTGTTGAACAAGCAACCTTGGGAAGAAGTGCACACAGTTTGTTTGACATAAATCTGCTTGGTGGGTGCTCTCCATGATCCTTCAAGTCAATGCAAGGTCCCAAGACTTCTTTCCATCCCGTGCACTATAGGAGAAATGAAGTTTGATCGTGTCATTCTGAATTCGGAAGTCGGAGTTAATTTTCTTCCTTATACATGGTTCAAAAAGTTGGGTTTTGATGAGCTTAAGCCGACGTCGATGCAGTTACAATTCGAGGAAAAAACATTCAAACACCCAAGGGGAGTTGTCGAGAATGTGCTCGTGAAAATTGACAAATATCATTTCCCGATCGACTTCGTAACTTGTGAGATGGATGAGGCCATTGAAGCACCTCTGATCCTAGAAAGACCTTTCCTAACCACCGGTAATGCCACGCTTGATAAGGTGAATGGTACGTTAGTCTTAAATATGGGAAGTAAAAGAGTGTGTCTCAATGCATTCAAAGAAAAATGTAGACTACAACCTAACATGAACTATTCAAAATTAGATACGTTTAATGTTTTAAGTGTTGAGAAATCACAGGAACACTCTTCATATGATCCACGGGTAGTGGAAATTTTACTCGATATTGGGCAACCGTTACCCACAACGGGTAATGGGACGAAGCTGTGCCCGAAAATCAATAGGAGAGTGGAAAAGTTGTCTATTCCACTCTATGATCCTCATTGAGTCGACTATGAAAAGTCAAGCTAATGACTATAAACAAGCGCTTCTTGGGAGGCAACCCAAGTTTGTAAGTTTTTGTTTTCTTTTTGCTTTCGTTTTTATCTTGTGTTGTTGTTGTTTCTTTTTGTTATGTTCAAGAATGCACTTTTGGCATGCTTCTCTTTGAGTCTTGATGGTTTTGTATGTGAGTACATGACATGTCGTAGTCGAGTTTTTTCTGTGGAGAATTCTTCATTGAGGATTTGAGCTTGGAGCGGATCTCACTTGATTAAGGGTTGCTTTTCAGCACCCTTGTTGTAGGTACTCTCGTTTACTCCCCTTTTGAGTATGTATGATTGCGTCAACATTGAGGGCAATGTTGAGTTTAAGTGTGGGGAGGAGGGTATCTATATATCGTTTGATCTTGTTTTTAGCTCAGTTTGGAGAGAATCATTGCTATTGCATGTGTTTTGTGCTATTTTTTTTGTGAAAATTCAAGCACAACAAATTTTTATTCTAGGATATTAGCTTGCCAATTGGTGCAATTAGACTTGAGAACTCGAGACAATGGCATGATATCTTGTATGTTTCTATTAATGGTCTAAAATGAAAAACTACACATCTTGATTATGCTCATTTCAACCTTAGTTGAGAGTCAATCTTCCTTAGATGATATACATTGCACATAAGTCGAAGGTAGAGCGATTGAAAAGGGTTCCCCATCTCGAGACATGTGAGGAGCACCCTCGGATATATTAACATAGATTTTCATGTTGTTTTGAGATGATTAGTTGCTTATGGGTTCATAATTGTGTTAAATGAATAAATGATTGAGATAAGATTGGTATGACCTTGAAAATTTGGATCAGGCCAACGAGTATTGGAGGTTACCAAAGCACCACTGCCTACATACTATACTCGTTGAGCTAATTTGAGGTTTGCTCAAGCCAATCGGGAATGAGTCGAATAAAAGACCTCGTTCTATTTCGTGGCCTTTGCCACTCGGGTGATTAAGTTCGTAGGATTGTCTTAACACTTAGCACCCTAAAACCCTCTAGTTTGGGAGTTGTTGACCCAAAGCCCGTTACATGGGTGGCAAAAAAGATCTAAAGGGGTAGAACATTGTACGAGGCCTTATGTTGTTATAAGCTTAAATCGTTCAAAGCGTGAAATGTCAATGTAAAGTGAATGGAAGTGAGCACGATTTAACCTTAAAGTTGCTTATGATTCGATGAGCTTTATGATCTATCGAAAGTTGGTACATATGGGGAATGATTCCGAGCATGGTAGGGATACCTTTCGATCATAATGCCCTAGATCTTATCCCACTACACCCTTTTGGAAATTGGTTCGATTCTAAGTGTTGAATAAGCATTGTCTTCATTTGTGTACATATTGTTGAGCTTTAGTGTCACTTGATTAGTGCCACTGCATCATAGTTCTTATTTCGAGTTGTAGTGGTTGGTTTGAGCTAAACATCCTTCGATTTTGTGGGTATATCGTATGCAAACCCTCACGAGACTATAATTCGTCCTTTGAGGTAACTCAAAGGTTTAAAGGCTTGTTGCACACGCTAAGTGCAACCGTTTACTCCACGAAAGCGAGTTAGTTAGTAGTTTGTTTTTTTTTCGTTTCTCCCTTGTTTGTTGATGTTTCCATATCCTAGAATTCTTATTGCTCGAGGTCGAGCAATTGATAAGTGTGTGTGTGTGTGGGGGGGGGGGTTGATAAGAGTAGTTTTTACATGTTTTTAAGCCCTTACATTTATGTTTTAAATTCATTTATCGGTCAATTTATGTCACATATGCGTATAATCTATGTGCTTATTGAGTAAACGTGGAAAATCACTGCAATCGACGTAAAGTGCACATAAACACAGTATTTCAGTGTATTTTGAAATCGAATTTGAGGAAGTTTTCTTCTAAAAGGTTGTAAAACTCTGTCTTGGCTTCACGTGGCAACTTGAATCCTCCAAATCCGAGGTCCGTGGAGAAAGTTATGAAGAAAATACAATTGTTGCGCTGAAAAATAAGAAAACGGTTCTGACTCTGCAGCCGGCGCCTAGGCGCCACCTCACCCGCGCCTAGGCGCCCGTCAACTTATTCCCCAAGCCATTTAGTCCACCTGGACCGTGCCTAGGCACCATTTAGGTCATGCCTGGACGCCGATACAGTGGTTTTGAAGGTATAAAGGCCAAAAATGAAAGGAAAAGAAGGGGGTTCGAATTCTAAAGGAATTTTGGGGATTTCTTGGGATTGGGACCTCACTTTTCGTCACTTTAGAAGAGCAAAAGAGAAGGGAAAGAAGAGATTCAAGCCTCCAATTAAAGATCCGATCATCAATTCAACATAGAGAGTTTCTTAGCTTTAGATTCATCTTTGTCTATGAACATGGATCTTATGCTTAGTTTTTTCCTTATGCATTTTATGAGCTAAATTGTTGAACTAAGGCCATGAGAAGGCTATGTTGTTAGTACTGTGATAATAAGTTCATTTTCCATTTCAATTCATATATTGCTAGGAGGCCGGACCTCAACAGATCGAGGCATTCCATTTACAGATTTCATTGCAAATAAGGAACTACCAAGGGACTTCAGGGTCCAGTCCATTGCGCTTTACGATGGAACTACGGATCCAGAGGACCACTTGTATACCTTTTGTAATTATGGTTTGCTACATAGGTACTCTGATGCTATCAAATGCAGGGTGTTCTTGTGTACCTTAGCCAAGTCTACACAATAGTGGTTCAACCAACTCCCGGCGAGATCCATTGGATCTTTTTCGGAGTTCAGCTCAAAATTCTTACACTAATTCACCAATAGTAAATGGCATGAGAAGACTCCTTTGAGTCTATTCAGCATCAAGCAAAGGAAAGATGAAACCTTACGTGCATATGTTAAACGTTTCAACGCCGCAACACTAGAGACACCGGCCGCGATATCAAACCTGAAAGCAAGCGCTTTCACAATAGGTTTAAAAGAGGGAGACCTCTTCAAGTCGTTAACCAAAAGGCCTGCCCTGAGTTTCGATGAGCTGCTCACCAGAGCTGAAAAATATGTCAACCTAGAGGACCCCATATGATGAGAAGGGCCGAGCAAAAGAAAAAAAAGCAAGAGGAGGGCAACAAGCATAAACTATGTAAGGAAGAGAGAAGTAGTTGGGCTTCCAGCTCAACACGTGTGGCACCACCACCTCCAGGTGCACCCAGATCCCGACGCATACCTATGAGGGAAAATTGGAGTGACCATTTGATGGTTGTGGAGGTAAAAAATTTGATCCAATTACCCGAAGGTGCAGATCAAGAGCCCAAGAATCCCCCGAGCGCACTCTTTTGCAGATACCATGGTGAGTATGGACATGATACGGATGAATGCCCACAATTGATCGATGAAATCCAGCGTCTAGCCAAAATGGGTTACCTGAAGGAATATCTCATAGACACTCACAACACAAGCAATTCAGCCCCAGCCAGAGGGGGTTATACCTGGAAGGGTCGAGGTAGAGGATGGCGAGGCAGAAGGACCGTATCTAGAGGCAGAGGAAACTTCCCTCAGCAAATTAATACAGCACCAACTCCAGGGGCAGCACCTATGGAAGCCAACAATAATAATCGAGCAACTATTCACATTATATCAGGAGGCCTGGCGGCCGATGAAACGAAGCGAATCATAAGGAGAAAAACGAGGAATGTAGAGACTCAACTCGCGTTCTTTATGAACTTCAGCCAGACCCGGCCTAGGCGAGAAATACAATTCAGACTTGAAGATGCCCAAGCTATACAAACACCCCATTGTGACACATTAGTAATAACTGATGTTATAGCAAATTATGATGTACAAAGGATCTTCGTGGACACCGGCAGCACAGTAGATATTTTATTCTACTAAGCATTCGAAAAGATGAATCTAGGAGTAGGCAAGCTGGAGATCGTGCGGACTGCGTTTTTTGGTTTTTCTGGGGAAGCGGTGCAACCCATGGGTATTATTTCATTACCTCTCTCCTTAGGGGAAGGTCCCGAAAAAGTAACGAAGCTAACCAGATTTTTGGTCGTGGATACCCCCTCGGCCAAAAATGCGATACTGGGCAGACCTGCACTGATCCTGTTCGAAGCAGTGGTTTCAATACCACATATGAAGATCAAGTTTCCAACGATCAACGGAGTAGGAGAAGTATCTGGTAATGAATATCAATTTAAGAAGTGCTACCTAGCCTCCATTAAGCAAGGAGAGAAGCCAAATGAAGACAAAAAGCGCAAACCTGAACCGATGGAGGTAGAGGACAAAGAAATCACCATGAAGATGGTGTCGTCACATGTAGAGCCAGTCGGAGAACTTATGAGAGTAGAACTCCTACTTGGAGATAAGGAAAAGATGGTCAAAATATGATCGCATTTGATCCTCGACCTGAAGGATGAACTTATAGCCATGTTGCGAAAGCATTCGTATATCTTCTCCTGGCCAGCTAATGACCTGGTGGGAATTGCCCCAACAATCATACAACATCACTTGAACGTAGACCTTGGCGCAAAGCCAATCATCCAAAAGAAAACTCATTTTGTACCAGAAAAGGACTCCATTATCAAAGCAGAGATCGACAAGTTACTCAAAGCCAAACACATTGCGGAAATACAGTTCCTCGAGTGGATATCCAACGTAGTCCAAGTACCTAAATGTGGATCAAAATGGAGAATGTGTATCGACTTCCGTGACCTGAACAGTGCCTGTCCTAAGGATCATTATCCCTTACCAAGGATAGACCAATTGGTGGATGCTACAGCTGGATACGAGTTATTAAGTAATATGGATGCACAGAGTGGGTATCACCAAATACCCTTAGCTGAGGAAGACCAAACGAATGTCAGCTTCATCACCTCTTTTGGCACCTTTTGTTACATAGTCATGCCCTTCGGTCTAAAAAATGCTGGAGCTACATACCAAAGGCTTGTAGACGTGATGTTTCAGGAACAAATGGGAAAGAACATCAAAGTATATGTAGTTGACATGGTGGTCAAGAGTCGCATTGCCAGCACCCATGTACAAGACCTGGAAGAAACCTTTGAAACGCTCCGAAGATATAGGTGAAGCTGAACCCAGCCAAGTGTGCATTTGGAATCAAGGGGGAAAAGTTCCTAGAATACATGGTCACGGAAAGAGGTATAGAAGCTAATCCTGCGAAGATCAAGGCTATCCAAGACATTGTGGCACCTAGAAATGTGAATGAAGTACAAAGGTTGAACGGGAGAATCACAGCTCTAAGCCATTTCATATCCAAATCAGCAGAACGGAGTTTACCATTTTTCAAGATATTACGCAAGGTGGACCGCTTCAATTGGACTCCGGAATATCAGCAAGCTTTTGAGGACCTCAAGGCGTACCTGAACCAGATGCCGCTCCTTACTAAACCTGTGCAGGGCAAGCCATTGGTGATCTACCTAGCAGTGGCGGACCGAGCTGTCAACACAGTCCTAGTCCGGGAAGAAGACAAAACAGAGATACCTGCGTACTACGTTAGCAAAGTACTTTCAGATGTCGAGTCTCGATATCCGAACATCACAAAGATGGCATTGGCATTAGTCATTATAGCAAGAAGACTCAAACCCTATTTTTTGACATACAAAATCATTGTAAAGACTAGTCAACCACCTAAGGCTGTGCTAGGAAAGGCTGAAACATCAAGACGATTTGTTAAATGGGCTGTGGAGTTAGGGGAATTCGAGATAAAATACACGTCTCGAGCTGCAGTCAAAGCACAAGTCCTGGCTGACTTTGTCACCGAATTGACCCGACCTGAGCATGAGGGGAAGGAAGAAGAAAAGGTTTGGCTTTTACATGTAGACGGGCCAGCCACCAAAATGGAAGTGGCGTAGGTGTGGTACTCACTACGCCCGAAGGAGATCAACCGGAGTATGCAATCAAATTTGAATTTAAAGCAAGCAACAACGAAGCGGAATATGAAGCATTCATCATGGGACTCAAAATGGCAATCAAAGGAGGAGCTAAAAGTTTAATAGTGTACTCACAGTCACAACTCGTTACCAAACAAATTGATGGGACCTACGAAGCTAAGGAGGAGAGGATGGTGAAATACTTAAAAATCATAGAGTCACTATGGGAAAACTTCCACAAATTGGAGATACATCAAATACCCCGAGGTGAAAATACCAAGGCTGATTATTTGTCCAAGCTGGGCAGTTCAATCACTGACTATCAAACCCAAAACATTACCATACAAGCACTCACCAAGCCTATCATCGAACAAGAGATTTTACACATAGAAGAAGGTGAAGGTTAGAGGACGGAGATAATCCAATATCTTACAAAAGGGGTACTACCTGAAGAAAGAAAAGAAACGCAATGATTAGAGACCAGGGCTGCTAGGTTCGTCTTGATCGATGACGTGCTATACAAAAAGTCATTTGTACAACTCCACCTGAGATGTGTTTTGATAAAGGAATGAGACTACATACTAAGAGAAATCCACGAGGAAGATTGTGGTAGCCACATAGGTGGGGGTGCCCTAACTGGAAAGACCTTGAGGTCTGCCTATTTCTGGCCAATCCTAAAGGAAGATGCGGCTAACCTAGTGAAGAAATGTGAACAATGCCAAAAATATGCTGGTCTCATCCATCAACCTGCGGAAGCAATGCGCTCTATGAGTGTTCCTTTTCCCTTCGCCAGATGGGGGATGGACATTGTAGGCCCATTTCCCATAACAAAAGGCCAGAAGAAGTTCCTACTGGTGCTAGTCGACTACTTCAGCAAATAGGTAGAAGGTGAAGCCTTGGCCCGGATCAAAGAGGCAGAGGTCATTCGTTTTCTATGGAAGAACATCATCTGCAGATTCGGCATACCCAGGGAAATCGTGGCTAACAGCGGCATGCAATTCAGTGGGGCCAAGCTGAGGAAGTGGTGTGAAGAGTTAGGGATCCAGCAACGCTTCAGCGCTGTAGCTCATCCTCAAACCAATGGACAGGTAGAGGTTACTAATAGAATAATAGTCCAAGGTTTAAAGACCAGGTATGTCTACTACTTAGCTTTTAAAAAATTCATAAGCCTATTTTTCTTCCACAAGTGAACTCGTTTATTTTATCCATATTCCATTTCTAATAAGTTTATATAAATACCCTAACCTCAGTCATAAAGACTGGAGAGAGCGGGTGGGAATTGGGTCAAAGAATTGCAGCCAGTGTTGTGGTCATATCGGACTACTCCTAAGTCCACCACGGGAGAAAGTCCATTCCATTTGATGTATGGGGCTGAGGCCGTCATACCTGCAGAGATCAGGGTATAATCCCATCAAGTTCGATACTTCGAGCCAGAGCAGAATGAAGAAAAACTAAGGGAAGAGCTGGAGCTAGTAGATGAAGTCAGAGACAAGGCATACTTAAGGATTGAACAATATAAGCAGAGGATCATGAGAGCCCAAAGAACAAAAGTGAAGGCCAGATCTGTCCAGGTAGGAGGTCTGGTATTGAAGAGAGTAGATGCGGTGCGGACTATGAAGAAGTTGGACCCTAACTGGGAAAGCCCATACAAAGTTACCAAAGTACTAGCTGGAGGAGCCTATGAGATGGAAGATGGGAAGGGCAAGCCGCTCCCTTGCCCATGAAACATGCAAAACCTGAAAAAGTTTTACGTGTGATCATAAATATTGCTCTCTCTCTTTTATTCTATTTTCTCATCTTATGTTTTTTTCTTTGCCATTCGAAAGACTCACACTTTGCTAATAATCTTTTCTGGAAGTTATGATTGTTATGTTTTCCATGTACAGCCTAGAGATTGTAAAGCCTTCTTTGCAGGGCCACATGTAAAGCTCCAATAATTTAGTAAGATTTTATTTTGCCAAAACTTTGAACTCGAGTTATGTATATAACTATGTAAAATATGCTTGATATATTGTGAAGCAAAGGAGGGCTGGTGGAGTGGAGATAGTCGAAGGTTAGGACTGTGCATTCTGGGTGGTCCCTACCCAGGTCTGTCTAGGTATGGATCATTCGCCTACAGATCAGACGGTCTCCAGGCCAGGGAGAAATAATGGGGGATAGGTCCTCGGGAACACTTATGGGCCTATCCTAAGGAAGACTGGGGTTCGGAGCGATTAGGAGAAACGGGCAGCCATAAGGATGGAGGTGAAACAAGGAGGAAAATTCAGAGAATGTGGGACATAAGGAAGGATGCCGACGGTATGGGCTGGCTACCCTAGCCCGTCTAGAAAAATTTTGGTGCGGAGGGAGAGTAAGGGGATATAAGGCAAGCGGTAAATGCAAATCTCCACGATTGTATAGTTGCGATGCAAGTCTCCACGATTGTACGTGCCTAATGAAGGGTGTTCGATCCCATGTGCAAGTCTCCACGATTGCACAGAGGTGGTACAAGTCCCCACGATTGTACGCACCTGGAGAAGGGTGTTTGATTCCAATGCAAGTCCCCACGATTGCATAAGAGAAAGTACAAAGGCAAGTCCCCATGATTGCATGGAAAAGTGAGTGCAAGTCCCCATGATTGCACAACGACAATACAAGTCCCCATGATTGTATGTGTCAAGCAAGTTACTAAGAATTGACGGATCTGAAAGCGCAAGTCCCCATGACTACAAAACTGGGGACTACCTGACCCTGCTGGAGCTATAGTTCGGCACAGTTCTGGTAGGTACCACCTCGAAACTGATAAATTTGTCTTTTGCTTTTTTGTGAGGAATGTTAAACAAAAGGTGCTACCTAATTCGGCAAGGACATTCTTGGCTTTATCAGAAAGGAAGGTATGGTCATTCATTATTTACTTATAAGTTTGTGCAAGATTCGCCTTTTTGGTTTCTCTTTTATATAAAAGAGATAGGGGGAACACATGTAGAAAATGCATGCAATATTACCAAAATACAGGTAGTAAGCAAAGAGGTAAAAGTGCAATATATTCATAAACCTACTAAACATTCATAGCCCAAACCCGGACAGATACGGTAAAAATTAAAAATGACTATCCATCGAACCAAGTATTTGTCTAGGGGCAACACAAGCCCATCAAAAGCAGCAAAAACATAAAAAGTATTTCAAATACCGGGGTCACATATGCCCGTCAAATATCAAGACTTAGAGAGAATATAAAATTTTCAAGATTGCTCAGGAGCATCAGTCTGAGCCAGAGTATTAGCAACAGCACCACCTGAACCACCAGCACCACCTGGAGCATTCGCCTTACCTGACTGTATAGTGGGTAACACAACAACAACTTGTTCTACAGCAGGGGGAGGGGAGGGGCCTGAAAGAGCTGGATATGGAGCAGCCATAGCCTTAAGAAGAGCAGCATCGCAGTCCAAGAAGTCATCAGAGACACCTGCTGGAGGAAAGCCTTTAGTCTTGAACTGTGCAGCACACCCTTCGAAACCCTTGACGAAGAACCCAAAGATTTTATCGTCAGTAAGGTGCTCGAACTCTTTAAAAGCAAGAAAGTCAGCTTTGAACTTAGCAATCAAAGCCTGACCCTCTTCATATGATTGCAAATTGGCGATCCAGGTCTCATGTGCTTTAATTAAGGTACTCTTCAGGGCAGTAGCATAGGCAGCCTCGATGTCTAAAAGGCTCGCCTCCAGGTCCACCTTCTCCGCAAGAAGCTTATGGAAGTCCTTTTGAAGAACCTTCAGCTCATTGTCTTTGCTAGCATTGTAGTCTTGGGCCTTTTGGAGCTGCTCCTGAGCTCGGGACAACTTCTTCTGCAATTCTTCCACCTCTGTACCTTTGTAGGCATCCTACACAACCTGGCCAGCTAACAGCAAACACTATAACACATTTGCGCATAGCAAGTTACAACCAGCATAAAGTACAAATATATAATCAACGTACATACACAAGAAGCTACATTACCTTAGGAAATATGAGTGTTACAGCTTCAGCCCTCTTTCGAGGAGACATACCTTCCAGGTGATGACGATCGGTAGAGTTGGGCAACCTCTAGAGGAAGTCCAACATGACTGCGAGCTCGTTGCTTGATGATAAGACTAATTTTTACATGTTTTTAAGCCCTAACGTTTATGTTTTAAATTCATTTATCAGTTGATTTATGCCACATATGTGTATAATCTATGTGCTTATTGAGTGAAGGTGGAAAATCACTACAATCGACGTAAAGTGCACAAAAACACAGTATTTCAGTGTATTTCAAAATGGAATTTGAGTAAGTTTTCTTCTAAAAAGTTGTAAAAATCTGTCTTGGTTTTACGTGGCAACTTGAATCATCCAAATCCGAGGTCCGTGGAGAAAGTTATGAAGAAAATACAATTGCTGAGCTTAAAAACAAAAAAACTGTTCAGACTCTGCAGCTGGCGCCTAGGCGCCACCTAACCCGCGCCTAGGCGCCCGTCAACTTATTCCCCAAGCCATTTAGTCCACCTGGACCGCGCCTAGGCTCCATTTAGGTGACGCCTGGGCGCCGATACAGCGGTTTTGAAGGTATAAAGGTCAAAAATGAAAGGAAAAGAAGGGGGTTCGAATTCTAAATGAATTTTGGGGATTTCTTGGGATTGGGACCTCACTTTTCATCACTTTAGAAGAGAAAAAGAGAGGGAAAAGAAGAGATTCAAGCCTCCAATTAAAGATTCAATCATCAATTCAACATAGGGAGTTTCTTAGCTTTAGATTCATCTTTGTCTATGAACATGGATCTTATGCTTAGCTTTTCCCTTATGCATTTTATGAGCTAAATTGTTGAACCTGGGCCATGAGAAGGCCATGTTGTTAGTGTTGTTATAATAAGATCGTTTTCCATTTCAATTCGTATATTGCTATGTGTTGTGATTTTGTGGTTGAATGCCTTACATATGCTTGATCACCATGTGTTTGATATCATGCCTAGGTGAATTATTCGAGAGAAAATTGACTTAGGGTGCAAGGATTTCACAACATCACCGAACTAAATAGGAGTTGCCCTAGACATAGGTAAAGACTCCCGGGTGAAGTCATTCGATTTTAATCGAGTAAGCTCTAGATCTTTAATGCATACTTAGTGGTTAGATTTTCGGGTAGACATACTTAGGAAACCGCCAATTAAGTATAGGAGTCTATCACGAGACATCGGTTATTCTTTACCTTAGGAGCTTTCACCATAGCAATGTATGTCTAATGAATTGGTAATTATCTTAGGATAACAATACGCAACATGTGCCCAAACATAAGCCTTAGTCATCTCTCCACCTTGGAAGTTTAATCTCTCTTTACTTTCACTTTAGCTTATTTTACTTTCCTTTTTAGTTAAATCTCTAATTTACTTCCTTTTTTATCGAAAATCATAAACTAAAATTCAAGTCTCCGTGGTTCGACAACCCGGACTTATTGTCCATTTCTATTACTACACACGACTAGTGCACTTGCTACCAAAGCACATTAGCTTCTAGCGTGTCAAGTTTTTGGCGCCGTTGTCGGGGACTTGTTTATTTTAGTTTTTATTTTTATTGCAAGTTTTTATAATTTTTGTTTTCTTTTTATTTTTGCTTTATTTTTTTTGTCTGAATTTTAATTCCAATAAATGGCAGGAAATCCTCCGTTTCTGACCCCCGGAGCAACAAGAATGGCTTCTAGGACTCATTCAGGCTATCCAACTCACTTTAGATGATTTGAATTGTCCAAAAAATATGCAATTGGTGTTCGACGTCATTCGAGCTTTGCAACAAGCACCAAATTGGGGTATGACTTCGAGGAGTGGTGAGGCAACTGTGAGGGCAGACGAGGAGTTGAAAAATGCACGAATCTCTGCCCAGCAGATCACACCCGAACGAGCAGCTGAAAGTGTAGCAGAATTGGAAGCATTATTATATGGCACGCTTGAACGTGCAGAACCAAAAACTCCCACCGCCGAGCCTTCCATTCCTACAGCTTCTCAACCGGTTGAAGATTCTCCACCCTCTATCCTCTCCACATGTAAGGAGGTAATTGATTCCAATGAGGGTAAGTTGTGATTGAATATAGAAGATGACATGGTTAATGTTGATAGCTATGAGGTTTTTGAGCATCCACTTGATTTTGATTTGTATTTCCACATTGACGCTTTTGATCCTTTTAGTGTTGAGCACTTTCAGGAAAAACGAACCAATCATCTTCTACATTCTTACATCGTGGACTCCGCATATGTCAAAGTGATGGGTGAAGAAAAACATGATATTGTATCTAGCTTGGAGAAAAGTCTACACCATCACCCGACTCATGGGGAAGAAAGAGTAATTGAGGTGTTGAGGGACCATACAAAAATTCATGAGTGGATGATTGCTTGGTCCCAACCTATGGTATGTAGCACAAATGATGGGCCAACCTTCACTACCAAGGGCCAAAAGTTGATGCGATACCCGATAGTTAATTGGAGAACGAACAAGGCATTCATACATAAACCACCTTAAGCCAATCAAAGACCATAAAGTCAAGCTAATGACTATAAACAAGCGCTTCTTAGGAGGCAACCCAAGTTTGTAAGTTTTCTTTTTGTTTTGCTTTCGTTTTTTGTTTAGTTTAGTTTGTTTCTTTATGTTGTGTTCAAGCATGCACTTTTGGCATGTTTTTCTTTAAGTCTTGATGGTTTGCGTTGTGAGTGCATAACATGTAGTAGACAAGTTTTGCTTTGGAACATCTTTCGTTGCGGATTTGAGCTTGGAGCGGATCTCATGTGATTAAGGGTTGTTTTTAGCATCCTTGTTGTAAGTACTCTCGTTTACCCCCTTTTTGAGTGTTCATGATTGATTCAACATTGAGGGCAATGTTGAGTTTAAGTTGGGGAGGGGGGGTTATGAGTAGTGCTTATTGATTTTATGTGTTGTGTGATCTTGTTTTTAGCTCAAGTTTTAGGGAACCATTGCTATTGCATGTATTTTGTGCTAAATTTTGAGAAGCATCAAGCATAAATTATTTTTTTTTGTTTTAGGATGGTTAGCTTGCCAATTGGTGCAATGAGACTTGAGAACTCGAGACAATGGCATGATATCTTGTATGCTCTATTAATGGTCTAATATGAAAATTACACATCTTGATTATGCTCATTTCAACCTTAGTTGAGAATTAATATTCCTTAGATGATGCACATTGCAGATAAGTCGAAGGTAGAGGGATTGAAAAGGGTTCCCCATTCCGAGACATGTGAGGAGCACCCCCGGATATATTAACCTAGATTTTTCATGTTGTTTTGAGATGATTAGTTGCTTAGGGGTTCATAATTGTGTTACACGAATGAATGATTGAGATAAGATTGGTATGACCTCGAAAATTTGGTCAGGCTAACGAGTATTGGAGGTCACCAAAGCACAATTGCCTATATACTATACTCGTTGAGCTAATTTGAGCTTTGCTCAAGCCAATCGGAAATGAGTTGTATAAAAGACCTCGTTCTATTTTGTGGCCTTTGCCACTCGGGTGATTAAATTCGTAGGAGTGTCTTAACACTTAGCACCCTAAAACCCACTAGTTTGGGAGTTGTTGACCCAAAGCCCGTTACATGGGTGGCAAAGAAGATCTAAAGGGGTAGAACATTGCACGAGACCTTATGTTGTTATAAGCTTAAATCGTTCAAAGCGTGAAATGTCAATGTAAAGTGAATGGAAGTGGGCACAATTTAACCTTAAAGTTGTTTATGATTCAATGAGCTTTATGATCTATCGAAAGTTGGTACATATGGGGAATATTTTCGAGCATGGTAGGGATGCCTTTCGAACATAATGCCCTAGATCTTATCCCACTATACCCTTTGGAAATTGGTTCAATTCTAGGTGTTGAATGAGCATTGTCTTCATTTGTGTACGTATTGTTGAGCTTTATTGTCACTTGATTAGTGTCATTGCATCATAGTTCTTATTTCGAGTTGTAGTGGTTGGTTTGAGCTAAACATCCTTCGATTTTGTGGGTATATCGTATGCAAACCCTCACGAGACTATAACTCGTCCTTTGAGGTAACTCAAAGGTTCAAAGGCTTGTTGCACACGCTAAGTGCAACCGTTTACTCCACGAAAGCGAGTTAGTTAGTAGTTTTCTTTTCGTTTCTCCCTTGTTTGATGATGTTTCCATATGACTTAAGATTATTGTTTTGAATTTCTTCAACAAATTTGAGGCATATTGGAAATAAGGCACAAGATCGTCTTTCTTCACTTCATATTCCATCAAAAGTTGATTTATGACAAGTTTTGAATCACCATACGCTTCAACTTCAAGAATGTCCATTTCTAGCGCCAGTTGAAGTCCTATAATCAAAGATTGGTATTCAGTGACATTGTTGGAGCACAATTCACCTAACACAATTGAGTATGTCAAAACATGCTTTTCAGGTGAAACAAAAACTACTCCTGCCCCCGCTCCGTCTGATCGAGACGCTCCATCAAAAAACATCATCCATGCTGGTAAGACTTCAACAAACATGACATCTTCATCGGGAAGGTCATCAGAAAGCTCCCATTTTGCTGGGATAGGATGGTCAGATAAGAAATCTGCAAGAGCTTGCCCTTTGACAGCTTTTTGTGGTACATATGTAATCTCATATTGATTAAATATGATGGACCATTTAGCTAAACGTCCAGAAAGTACAGGTTTAGACATCACAAATCTAACTGGATCAGCTCGAGAGATGAGTCGTATGGGATATGCTTCAAAGTAGTGTTTCAACTTCTTAATTGCATAAAACAAAGCTAAGCAGATTTTCTCAACGGGAGAGTACTTCAATTCATTCTCAGTCAAGGATCTACTCAAGTAGTATAGAGCCATTTCCTTGCCCCCTTCATTCTCTTGTGCCATCATAGCGCCAATTGATCGTTCTTGGGCTGCAATGTATAATACAAGCGGTTTCCCGGGCACTGGAGCTCCTAGGACAGGTGGATTCATGAGGTGTTTCTTTATGCAGTCAAAAGCATTCTCACATCCTTTGTCCCATACAAAAGAGGTGTCTTTCTTCATAAGGTGACTGAACGGCTGACATCTTTCAGCAAGATTTGAGATAAACCTCCCTATGAACGCAAGATTTCCTTGAAGACTCCTTAACTCCTTGAGATTTCTTGGTGCAGGCATCTTTTGAATCGCATCTATTTTTGCAGGATCAACTTCAATCCCACGGTGGCGAACTATGAAGCCAAGAAATTTTCCAGATGTGACGCCAAAAGCACACTTTAGTGGATTCATCTTCAACTCATACTTCCTTAGTCGGTCAAACACCACTCGAAGATCTTCCAAGTGATCACTTCTCTTTTTGGTTTTAACAACAAGATCATCGACATAACATTCCACTCTTTTATGTAGCATATCATCAAAAATAACTTGCATAGCGCGTTGGTAAGTGGCACCAGCGTTCTTTAGCCCAAAAGGCATTACTTTGTAGCAGAAGATACCTTTCGGAGTACGAAATGCTGTGCACTCTTCGTCTTGTGGTGACATCCTTATTTGATTGTACCCAGATGAGCCATTCATGAAAGACAAGGCCTCATGTCCAGTAGTTGCATCAACCATAAGCTCAATGATTGGTAGCGGAAAGTCGTCTTTTGGACACGCTTTGTTCAAGTCCCGAAAGTCAACACAGATGCGTATTTGACCATTTTTCTTGTTTACTGGTACGATACTAGAAATCCAAGTAGGATATTTCAGTTCTCTGATGAATCCAGCTTCAATGAGCTTGTTCACTTCAGCTGCAATCCGAGGGACCAGCTTAGTACGAACTACTCGTTGTGATTGCTTTACAGGACGTACTCCATGTTTTATGCCAAGTTGATGAATCGCAAATTTTGGATCTAAGCCCGGCATTTCCTTATATGACCAAGCAAAATCATCTTTATACTCGATCAGGATCTTGTGGTATTGGTCTTCTTCTTCAGAACTTAGAAGAGCACTAACAAAAATAGGGCGTGGTTCATCTTTCGTACCGAGATTTAGCTCCTTAAGTTCATCAACAGTCGCCTGTCCACCATCTTCAAGTTGTGAAGGGGCTTCTTGGATTTCATCGTTTGAAGCTTCAGGGTCAGAGTCTTCATCTACTGCGGCATAATTAGAGCTGATGATAACTTCCACCTCATCTTCGTTTGGGTTGTTCTCATTTGAACGACGAGAATTGCTGATAATGCGTTGTTTTACCTTGACGGTCCCATCCATGGTGATAACTACTGGTGATGACTTACTTCCTTGCGGCTGAGATAGAATAAGAGTTTGGTTATTATTTCTCGACCCTGCCATGTCCGTCTCGCCAGCATGGTTCCTCTTCTTTAGTTGTTGTGTGCTACCACCTCCAAGTCGATTGAAGACAGAACTTTGGGGAATATTGCTCGCACCGAGTCTATCTTGAACATTAGGGATTCGGCTACTAGAACCAAGTCTTCCAAAGACGGAAGGACGAGCAGTAGGAGTACTAAGTCGATCAAATACGGAAACACGATTATCACTAGGTTTCTTTCCTTTTCCATCACCTTCTACGGATATATGTTGCACATTGACGCATTTTTCTTTTTTTGTGACACGTATTCTAACTGGTTCGGCAGGTGTAAATCCCAAACCAGTCTTTGGTTGATCCACTTGATACCCTTGTTTCCTCAATTTATGTTGTGCTTTGGTGAGACCATGAATCTTTTCCCCAGTCAATTCTGGTTCCAATTTTCCAAGACCCGATGGATTGGAGAAGTTATATCCAGACTTTTTGAGGAGCTTGTAAACTTTAGGACTGAATGTTCCTTGAAACTTTTGGCACGAAATTTTTACAGGCGAGGAATCATTAGGCGGTGAAGAATTTACCTTAGTAATCGGCATAATCAATTTTTTTGCCATCACTTGATAATCATTTGATCTCGTCACCTTAGATTGTATTTTACTCGTGCTGCCTGGTTGAACGTGTACATCAGCCACAATTTCTCTTCTTTTGGGATTCAACTGAGGGATATGCTCTACAACCACGATTTAGCTTGATTTTTCTCCACATTGCTGCTAGTCGGAGTTTTAAGTGGCAATGCCCCCTGCACAAAGTCAAAATCGAGATAGAGTTTAGCATCAGCGAAGTACGACTCTGCCTCAGTGAATGGCTTCACATCAGCATCCACTTTTACCACTTACCCATTCCTTAGGTATTTGAAGCATTGATGAAGGGTTGACGGTACTACTCCATTTTCGTGGAGCCAGGGCCTTCCTAATAACAGATGATAAGATGTCCTCGCATCAATGACATAGAATATGGTGCTTGCTTTTAGTTCTCCTATCATCAAGTCTAAACGGATCATACCAATGGCTCGCTGTCCACCTTGGTTAAATCCTTGAATAGTAAGACGACTATGAGACAGATCTTCCATTCTCAGTCCCAAAGTTTTCATAGTAAACTTTGGCATTATATTGACTGCTGAACCTCCATCAACAAGTATGCGATTGACTTTCTGCTCTTGCATAAAGCCGGAGACAAACAGTGGACGATTATGTGGCTTTGATCCTAGCAACAAATCCTCATCCGTGAAGGCGATCATAGTACAACAGGAAGTAGAGTGTTGGATTTCGTCTCCACCTGTCACAGTGTATACAGTTTCAACATTTGATTCAAAAAACTTCGTTGGAAAGAAATCATCTAGAGTCACAGGAGTTCGATGGTTACTCTTTGATGGCTTCTTAAAGTTCACATGAGGAGTTTTCAAAACTTTCATTAGATTGGGCTTCCTGACCGTTGGTGAGTATGACTTTTTCAAGAACAATGGATGTAGTTCGTCAATACAATGCCTTTGTCTCCGTCTACGCGCCACACAAATCCATTCGCCATCTTCTTCAAACTTATCAATATAATTTTCCTCGTTCATGGTTCCTTTATCAACAAGAAGGACTTTGACCATCGCTGGCTCTAGACTCCCAAATTGAAGTGCTGGTGGTGCCTTCGCAGATGATGATAAGGAAGGAACCTTGTGTTGCGAATCACTTGTGACGGCATCAATGCTAGCATGATTTGCATCTGCAACATCTTCATTGTCAAGGATTATTTTCCCATCTCTTACCAGTGCCATAATTTTGTCTTTGACCACAAAGCACTTTTCTATGGGGTGACTCACAACTCGGTGATATTTACAGTACTTAGGGTCGTTCACCTTTCCAACTTCCTCTGGGCGCTTTGGCTCCGGAAGTTCAATCAACTTTCCAGCCAATAGTTCATCGAAGATGTGAGAAACATCAGAGTCTGGGAAAGGATACTCCTTCTCTTGCATCTCTTTCAAGGAAAGTCGGCGCCTCTCATGTGTAGCACGTTAATTTTCAGCTTTCTCATTGTGCTTCTTGTCATTTGCAGAAATTTTGACAGGAGTTGCCTTGACAACCATAGACTCCTTGGTAGAGGGTTTAACATATTTCTCAACTTTCTTGACGTCTTTCTTTTCCTTCCGTTGATCTTCTAATGGGAAATTTACTCCATGATTGGCAATGCTTAGTTCCATGTCATGAGCACGTGTGGCCAATTCTTCAAAGTTGCGAGGCTTGATCCCTTGGAGTATGTAGAGAAGCCCCCAGTGCATCCCTTGGATACACATTTCTACTGCAAATATCTCTGAGAGTTTATCTTTGCAGTTCAGACTCAGCGCACGCCACCTGTTTATGTAGTCAACAACGGGCTCATCCTTCCATTGCTTAGCATTTGTGAGTTCAATCATGCTCACAGTCCGGCGAGTACTATAGAAACGATTCAGAAATTCCCTCTCCATTTGGTCCCAACTATCTATGGATTCGGGCTCTAAATCAACGTACCAGTCAAAAGCGTTTCCTTTTAGAGATCGTACAAATTGCTTCACGAGTATCTCCATCAGTCCCCGCATTATTGCATGTCTCCATAAAGTGCGCGATATGTTGTTTCGGGTTTCCTTTACCATCAAATTGTTGCAGTTTTGGTGGTTGGTATCCCATCGGCATTCTTAGAGCATCAATGCGTTTTGTATACGGCTTCGAGTACACGAGCGAATTGTGGGAAGATACACCATATTGAGCCCTAATGGTGTTAGAAATCATATCTTGCAGTTGTTGAACAGACAATGCGCCAATAGTGGTGTTGGAGTTGTTGAACTTCTCCGCGGATTCATGTTGATGAGGCAGTTCATTGACCGGCGTCTCCTTGGCGTTTTGACTTGGAGGAGATGCACGATTATGACTAGGTTCTCCTACATTGGAGTTTTCTAGTTTGTTCATCAGTTGGTCAATTTGGAGATCCTTGTCCTCCAAAGCTTTCTGCATATTAGCAATGGCTTGAGCCATCTGAGCCATTTGAGCCGCTTGTTCATCCACCGAGGTAGCTCCAGTCATCATTGCCGGAAGCTCAGCAAATGAAGAAAGTTTGGAGTTGATTTCCCTTGGAGATGTTGGGCATGAACCTTCAGAATGATTGTTGTCACCGATCTTGCCTCCAGTGGAAGATTGGTCAGTGGGATCATCGACAACGTTAGCATCATTTTTCTTGGTCAAAGCAACTTGATTCTTCTTTGGAGCCATAGAGTTGCAAATGTAGACTTTGAAATTTAATGTCGGAGGAAGAGATGAGGGGTAGATTCGGTCCGACTGGGCGTGCCAAATTTGTTCACACAAATTTTCAAGTCTGCAATTTTATAAACAAGAAAAGATAATATGGTCAAACAAGGTAAATGATTTGGGAAAGTTGAGAGCTTCAATGTCAGCTCGTCGCTTTGATCTTCCTTCAACTTGATTTGGATTTTTATAACGTTTATTCGAGGGTTTAGCACCTTAATCTCGAATCAAATGTTATAATTTGATGAATTTCACCAAGAACACCTTGAAGTTTGCTTTGAAGGCCTCCTTGAATTTGAAGAACTTGTAGAGAGAATTTGGGAACTTCTCTTGTCTTCTCTGACTTCAATTAATTTTTTGTCTTATTGTGAGCTCCCAAGGACCCTATTTATAGGTGTAGGATGGAGAAGTCACAAATGCTTTAAACACCTTTGATAATTATCTCTGTAATTTTGAATTTATTAAGAGATAAATATCATTTACTTTTGAGCCATTTGATTGGCTAATATTAGATGAGGATAAATTTAATAGATATTATCTCTTCAATATTTTTATTTAATTAAAGAGATAAATACCAATTAATTTGGAGCCATTTGATTGGCTATCATATCCATTTGGTACAGTGTGATTGGTCGTTGACTTTTCTACTGCAAAATATAATTTGATTGGCTAAAACACCTCAATTTGACATGTGGTGCGATTTGATTTGCCAATAAAATAAATATTAAAATATCAATTAAATCAATTATTTAATTTTGGAATTAAATTTGATAAATCCCAAAATATAAATAAAAAGACTTAAATTGATAATTAATATCATATTTTCCACTTGTCATTATTTAATTGGATTTAAATTTGCTTTGTCTACACTTACAACTTTCTAAAGCCATACATGTGCTTTCCTTTCTAGCTTGGGAACCCTTTTGTGAAAGATATCAAATAGACAAACATTCTTTCCACCGATCACCTTGTTAATTTTACTTTAATAAATTTTGATAGAGCACTAGCTGAGCCGTAGCTTCCAGTTATGCCATGATACAATCGTGGAGACTTGCCCTTCCCGCGTGCAGTCATGCAGACCTGCCATTTTCATGCACAGTCGTGTAGACCTGCCATTCTTATGCGCAGTCGTGGAGACCTGCCATTCTTATGCGCAGTCGTGTAGACCTGCCATTCTTATGCGCAGTCGTGGAGACCTGCCATTCTTATTTTTCACCTTCCTTGTTTCCCCTTTTTTCTCCTCTCCGTTCCCACATATTTCATCAACAGGCTCACAGCTGGCCAGCCTGCTACCATTGGCATCCTTCCTTATACTCTCTTTCCCCAATTTTCCCTCCTTATTTTAGTCAGGAGTGGGAGAATTAGTCCCCTCCTCCAGCCTTATATCTCCAGCCAACCTTGTAGCTCCCTTAACCCCGGTCTTCCAATGCGGGTTGGTCACAGAATTATTCCTAGAATAACTCTGCACCAACCCACCCTTATATCCTCTTGGTATGGTGCCATCGGATTTGAAACCGTAGGCCGCCTAGCTATACGAATCTGGGCTACCCATCCAGGTTGTGCATCCTACCTCCGGCTACCTCCCCTTCCACCAACTCCCTTTTACTTCTTTTTCACAGTTTAATAAGCATATCCACGTTTATTCGCACAGCAAAATATAGGTACAACATTCGCAAAATTTTATAAAAACAAAGCAAATTCTTACTAAAATTTTTGAGTGGAGCTCTGCATCCAATCCTGCAGATGGGATATTACATTCCTTCCAGGTATTCCTGAGAAATACTCAACTCATAATAGCGTCAGTCAGGGTAAAGAACATTTAGACGTGAAACTTTTTAAGATTTTGAATATTCCAAGAGAGAGGGAGTGGTTTTCCCTTGCCATCCACCAACTCATAAGCTCCTCCTGCTACTACTTTGACCACTTTGTAGGGACCTTCCTAATTAGGGTCGAGCTTTCTCACTGTACGGACAACATCCACCCTCTTTAGCACCAGGTCTCCTACCTGGAGAGCTCGGGTCTTCACTTTTACTCCTTGAGCTCTTTGGATTCTCTGTTTGTATTTCTCCATTCGTAGGTATGTCCTTGTCCTGCTCTCCTCGATCAAATCCAGATCTTCTCTCAACCTTTCCTCATTCGTCTCTGGATCAAAGTACCTGACCCGGTGGGTCGGTACTCTGATCTCCGCAGGCATGACAGCTTCAGCTCCATACACCAGGTTAAAAGGACTCTCTCCTGTAGTAGACTTGGGAGTGGTCCGATACGACCACAATACAGATTGTAGTTCATCTGTCCAATTCCCTCTCGCTGCCTCCAGTCTGTTAGACCGAGGTTTCAGTTTTGCAGATGGGTTAGTAACATATTTATACAGGAGGTACACAGGATTGGATGATAAATTTGAAACAAGGGAATTGATGCAATAGAGAGATTTCAAGTATGCGTACCTGGTTTTTAAACCTTGTACAATAATTCTATTGGTGACCTCAACCTGACCATTGGTCTGAGAGTGAGCCACCGAGCTAAAACGCTGCTGAATTCCCAACTCCTCAGCTTTGCTCCATTGAACTGTCGTCCATTATCAGCCATTATCTCTCTAGGTATACCAAATTGGCACACTATGTTCCTCCATAAGAACCGAATAACTTCTGCCTCCGTGATCCGGGCTAGAGCTTCAGCTTCCACCCACTTGCTGAAATAATCTACTAGTACTAGTAGAAACTTCTTTTGGGCTTTTGCTATAGGGAAAGGTCCCCCAATGTCCATGCCCCATCTTGCAAACGGGCAAGGGACATTCATTGTGCGCATCATTTCTGCAGGTTGATGGATAAGTGATAAGAGGTGTTTTTACGTGTTTTTAAGACCGTAATTCTTATGATTTGGATTCACTTATTGCTTAAATCATGTCACATTTGCATTTAATAAGTGTGTTAAGTGAATACAGGTAATAAATGAGAATACATGAAGAAAAGGGAAGAAAAACGATGTACAAAACAAGTTCAAACATGTTTTTCAACACTTAGGCGGTTTATGCATCTCCTACCACATTCAAGCGATAATTCTGTACTTTTCGAGACCGAATTGGACAACATTTCCTTCTACAAAGTTGTATATCTATGTCTTAGCTTCAAATGGGAACTTGAATCATCCAAATCGGAGGTCTATAGAGATAATTATGAAAAAAATACGATTGTTGCGCCGAACAGAGAAGTATATGCGCCAGGACACGCCCTAGCGCCTTCCTAGTCACGCCTAGGCGTGGACAGTCCGAATCTTACTCCTTTTCAGCCTAAATTCCAGCTCTTTATGATGGGAAGGAATCACTTTTAGCCATAATTCAGCACATGTGTTGAGGGGGAGTGTCATAAGTGTGTTTCTTGGTAGATTTACTTTATGGAATTTTATACTACACACTTTAGAGTAATGGATGACACAAGAGAGGAACAACACATGGGAGGAAGAAGAATCTACACCTATAAAGCTTATCATCTCTTGCATTCATTCTTCATCAAGAAAAAGAGGGGAGGAAGGGACTGATCCATTAGAGAGAAAGGAGAGGGAAAAGGATTCTTGGATTCATTATCATCATTGGAGAAAGAATATTCACTTGGAGTTCTATCATCATTTACTTAGAGGGAGTTTTGATAGTCTTTTCATTTTCATTCATGTCTATGAATATGTGTATTTACTCATTATTGTTTTTCATATTATCTATTATGAACTAATTTCATAAGACTAAGGCCATGTAAGGTCAAATTGAAATATATGCTTATAATAGATGATTGTTGAGGTTATACTTACATTGTTATGTGATGTGAATTGTGTTTTTGTCTATCTTGCATATACTTGATCACTATATGTTAGAATCTTATGCCTAGGTTAATATTTCGGGAGAAAATTGACTTAGGGTGCAAGAAATTCACATCATGACCCGCAACTAATGAGGAATTGCCCTAGACATAGGTAAAGATTCCCGGGTGAAGTCCTTCGATTCAAATCGAGTGAACTCTAGTACATTAATGCATGTTTAGTGGTTAGATTTCCGGATAGGGATATTTGGGAAATCACAATCTAAGTATAGGAGTTTATACGCGAGACATCGGTTATTCTCTACCTTAGGAGTTTTCACCATAACAATATAAGTGAAATCCTTCAACAAGAACCTCTATAAGTATATTTGATCAATTTGGACCTAGCATGTGCCTTAGTCTCTCTTTACATATTTGTTTAAAATCATTTGTGCAACCTTGTTCTTATTGTACGCATTTTACATTCAATTTACTTTAATTGTATTTGTTCTTTATCGTTATAAAATCTTGAACTAGAATTCAAGTCCTTGTGGTTCGACAATCCGGACTTCTCATCCACTTTTATTACTACACACGACTAGTGCACTTGCTATTATAGCACGTTAGCTTTTAGCGTGTCAAGTTTTTGGCGCCGTTGCCGGGGACTTGTTCATTTTAGTTTTTGATTTTTCATTTAAATTTTCATAATTCTTAGTTCTTCGTTTATTTCTAACCTTTCTTTTATTTTATTATTCTAATTTTGTTTTTTTGTGTTTAATTGTTAGGTGTAATTTGTGGTGCATGACCCGCTCTTCTAACGAGCCTCTATACAATTTTGAGCCGGAGATAGAGCGTGTTCTTCGATCTAGTAGACGCGCTCGAGAAATGGCCGACAATCTAAATCCAAATGGGAATTTTCCCGACATAAATCTCCCGAAAAACAGGGAATGGTTGTAAAATCTATTCCAAGCTATGCAACCGGCACCTCCTCAAAGACTTCCATCGGTCCGGGAAAGTCTACCTCCAAGGGTCCACACTATACCGGGGCCCGTAGTCTTTTCAAATTTCTTTGCACCAAATTATCACATTCCGTCACACATCTTTAGCATGGTGCAAAGCGAACCCTTCTATGGAGAGCCCCATGAATCACCTCATGAGCATTTGGAGACTTTAGACGATACTCTCATGACTACCCAATTTCAATTTCATCCACGGGATCTTGATGCAATTCGTCTAAGAGTCTTCCATTTCTCATTAAAGGAAAGGGCGACCATGTGGTACAAATCTCTACCACCCCAATCCATCACAACATGGGGACAATTGGTCGATGCCTTTTTGAGCAAATTCTTTCCACCCTCCAAAATCAATGAGCTAAGGAGAAACATTAAGGAGTTTAAGCAGGGGAATCATGAGTCCTTAGCCGAGGCATGGGCTAGATATAAAAACATGCTCCAAAAATGTCCGGATCACAACCTAAGATTGAGCGAGCAAGTATTACGATTCCATGATGGAGTCCGTTCGCGCATCCGAAATAGGCTCAATGCCGGCGCCGGTGGTGATCTCCTTGGGCTCGATTGCCAAAGTGTGTGGGACAAGATTGAGCAATTAGCCCGGGAAGATGAACTCTATCCCGATGATGAAGAAATCACACCCACTAAAAAGATTGCTTGTGTTCAAGAGTTGGGCGAAGAAGTTGCTTTGGAAACAATGGTTGGCAATGTAAACTATGTTGGAAATGCTAATCGACCTCAATTGAACTTCCATGTGCCCGAAAATTTTCCAAGGAGGCCCAATCCGGCACAAAATGCCCATCCCGGCGTCTATCAAGCACCAAGGCCCCCATTCAACAATAACCAAGCTCAAAGGCAAGGTAATCCTCATATACAAAGGCAAGTAAGACCTCTTACAACCGATGAGCGTCTCGATGAACAAATAAAGAAATCGGATTCAGCAATCAACGAACTCCGTACTATGATGAAGGATTTAATGATGGAGATGAAGGATATGAAAACACAAATGGGTCAATTATCCTCCGCCATGAGCGGGAGAGCCCCGGGAACTCTACCAAGTGACACGGAAAAGAATCCAAAGGAGCAATGCCATGCCATTACCTTAAGAAGTGGCAAACATGTAGCAAATGATGTTGTTCGCACATGCGCGCCCGAGCGCCCAGATTACCACGCCCAGGCGCCGGAACCAACCCACAGTGAACAAGTGCTTCGCACTTTTGCGCCCGAGCGCCCCGATGATCACGCCCCGGCGCCCGAGTCACGGTCCCCCAACGCCGAATGTGGCGCCCAGGCGCCCAACACATCACATCAGGAGAATTCGTTTCGCACTGATGCGCCCGAGCGTCTGTCGAGTCCCGCCCAGGCGCCCGAGTCACAGCGCCCTGGCGCCGATTTCCGCGCCCAAGCGCCACCTCCTGAATCCTCCACCACGGGCCCTTCAACTCCAATGCATCCTCCCATCGAGGTCCATCTGCCATTTCCAAATGAACATAGAAAGAAAAAATAGGAGATGGATCCAAGTTTCCTTTGGATCTTAGCAATTCTTCGTGAGGTTAGAATTAATATTCCTTTTATAGACGCAATTTTACAAATGCCAAATTACGTGAAATTTTTCAAGGATATTTTATCTAACAAACAAAAGTGGGAGGAAAACGAAACGGTATGCCTAACCGAGGAATGCTCCGTCGTATTGCTTAATAAATTACCAATGAAACTTGAAGACCCTGGGAGTCTCACTATTCCTTGCACGATTGGGCCATTATCCTTCGAAAAAGTTTTATGTGACTCTGGAGCTAGCATCAACCTCCTTCCGTACTCTCTTTTCAAAAAGTTGGGCCTTGGTAATCCAAAGCCGATTTCAATGAGCCTCCAACTTGCCGATAGATCAATCAAGAAACCACGGGGAATAATCGAAGATGTAATCGTTCAAGTCGACAAGTTCTACTTCCCGATTGACTTTGTGGTTCTTGATATGGAGGAAGATGTTGAGGTACCCCTGATCCTAGGAAGACCATTCCTAGCCACTGGTAAGGCGGTAATCGATATTGCCAATGGTAAGCTAACCTTAAATGTGGGAGATGAAAAGGTCACCTTTGATGTTTTTAAAGTGCTTAAACACCCATGTGATCCTGACTCATGTTTACGCATCGATGTATTTGATATGTTGATTGATGAGACTTTTCAGGCACAAATGGTAGACGACCCATTGGAGACATGTCTTTCCAAATCTATGGATGTCGATTCAGCGAGTGAAGAACAATTGGAAACCATGTTTAGCGTAGAGAAGCCACCTCTTTACCACGTCATTGGAGCTAAAAAATTAGAAAGATCACTCTTGGCTCCTCCTCGCCCTTCTATCGAAGAGGCCCCTATCCTTGAGCTTAAACCATTACCATTACATTTGAAATATGTATTTTTAAATGATAATGAGACTCTACCTTTAATTGTCTCATCTTCTTTGACAGGAGAACAGGAGGAGCGACTCATGAGAGTATTGAAGGCCAACAAAAAAGCCTTCGGGTGGAAAATTGCGGATATAAAAGGCATAAGTCCAGCGGTGTGCATGCACAAAATACTCATGGAGGAGTCCGCAAAACCTACACGCCAACCACAAAGACGGTCAAATCCACAAATACAAGAGGTGGTAAAGAAAGAGGTTATAAAACTACTCGATGCAGGTATAATCTATCCTATCTCTGATAGTGCATGGGTAAGCCCGACTCAAGTAGTACCCAAGAAGGGCGGAATAACTGTGATAGAAAATGCGAACAATGAATTAATCCCTACTCGAATGCTTACCGGGTGGCGTGTGTGTATAGATTATCGCAAGTTAAATGATGCGACTCGTAAGGACCATTTTCCCCTCCCATTCATTGACCAAATGCTTGAAAGGTTAGCCGGACATGATTTTTATTGTTTTCTAGATGGGTATTCCGGCTATAACCAAATTGCCATAGCACCCGAGGACCAAGAGAAAACAACTTTCACTTGTCCCTATGGCACGTTCGCTTATAGGCGGATGCCGTTTGGATTATGCAATGCCCCGGCCACATTTCAACGATGTATGATGGCGATCTTTCATGACATGGTTGAAGAATTCCTTGAGATTTTTATGGATGATTTTCTGTTTTGGAACCTCATTTAACACATGTCTTGATCATTTGGACCGTGTTCTAAAACGTTGTGAGGAAACAAATCTTGTTTTGAATTGGGAAAAATGTCATTTTATGGTCCGGGAAGGGATTGTACTAGGTCACAAAATCTCCCAAAAAGGGATTGAAGTGGACCAAGCCAAGATTGAGGTAATAGAAAAGCTTCCTCCACCTACATCGGTGAAAGCCGTGAGGAGCTTTCTTGGTCATGCCGGCTTCTATAGGCGATTTATCAAAGATTTTTCCAAAATTGCAAAGCCGTTATCTAACTTGCTTGTCAAAGATGCACCATTCAATTTTGATTCCCTTTGTTTACAGGCCTTCATGACTCTTAAGGAGCTATTGATATCCGCTCCCATCATGGCACCTCCCGACTGGAGTTTGCCCTTCGAATTGATGTGTGATGCTAGTGACACCGCGGTGGGTGCGGTCCTTGGCCAAAGGAAGGATAAGGTATTTCAAACCATCTACTATGCTAGTAAGACTTTAAATGATGCACAAATGAATTACGCAACCACGGAAAAAGAATTACTAGCCATAGTATTTGCATTTGACAAGTTCCATGCTTATCTCATTTTGAATAAAGTAATTGTGTACACCGATCACTCCGCATTAAAATACTTACTTGCCAAAAAGGATGCAAAACCTAGACTCATTAGGTGGATTTTACTTCTTCAAGAATTTGATGTAGAAATTAAGGATAAGAAAGGAGTAGAAAATGTTGTTGCCGACCACTTGTCTAGGATAGAGGCTCCTACCCCGAGTGCGTGTATGATAAACCTATTTGTGAGGAGTTTCCCGATGAGCACTTGTATGCTATACACAATAATGACGATCCTTGGTATGCCAATTATGCAAATTATCTTGTCACGGGAGTTCTTCCTCCGGATATCACTTATCATCAAAAGAAGAAATTCCTATTTGATGTGAAGCGATATTTGTGGGACGAACCATATCTATTTAAGATTTGTGCAGATGGCCTCATTCGACGATGTATCCCTGAGGAGGAAACAGCATCAATTCTCACCCATTGTCATGATATGTCGGTAGGTGGTCACTTTGGACCTTCTAAAACAGTGGCTAAAGTGCTTCAATCAGGTTTCTTTTGGCCTACTCTTTCTAAAGATGCATTTTTGTATGTTCAATCTTGTGATAGGTGTCAACGAACAGGTAACATCTCTAAAAGACACGAAATGCCATTGCATAACATGCTTGAATGTGAACTATTTGATGTGTGGGGTATTGATTTTATGGGACCTTTCCCTAGTTCTTGTTCTAATAAGTATATTCTTGTTGCGGTCGACTATGTCTCAAATGGGTCGAAGCCGAGGCTTTACCAACTAACGATGCTCGGGTGGTTACTCGATTTTTAAGAAACAGGATTTTCACTCGTTTTGGAACTCCTAGAGCTATCGTTAGTGACGGGGGCACCCATTTTTGCAACAAACAATTCGAACACTTATTGAACAAGTACGGGGTACGGCATAAAATCTCAACCCCATATCATCCCCAAACGAGTGGTCAAGTGGAGGTGTCAAATCGGGAGATTAAACGCATTCTTGAAAAAACGGTTAACGCATCTAGAAAAGATTGGTCCCTTAAACTAGATGACGCCTTGTGGGCATATAGAACCGCGTTTAAAACTCCGATTGGCATGTCCCCATATCGCCTTGTCTTTGGAAAAGCATGTCACTTGCCGGTTGAGCTCGAACATCGCGCTTTTTGGGCTATTAAATTTCTAAATTTTGATTCCCAACTCGTAGGTACCAAGCGTTTACTCCAATTGCACGAACTTGAGGAATGGCGCCATCAAGCGTATGAGAATGCCAAGCTTTACAAGGAGCGAACGAAAACTTGGCATGATAAGCGTATCATTCCTCGGGAATTTCACGAAGGAGACAAAGTGTTACTATACAATTCTCGCCTTCGACTTTTTCCGGGAAACTCAAGTCAAAATGGTCGGGACCGTTTGTTATATCTCGTGTTTATGCCTCCGGTGCTATTGAACTTATAACGGAAAATGGACGGACCTTCATGACAAACGCCCAAAGGTTAAAGCATTACATTGGAATTGATGGGTCAAGGGATAAAGTGACCATACCCCTCCGGGATCCTTAGCAACTCTTTGTCTCACGTCGAGCTACCGACTCTAAACTAGCGCTTCTTGGGAGGCAACCCAAGTTCCTTCTTTTCTCATATTTTTGTTTGGTTTGCTTCGTTTTACTTTGATTACTCTTGCTTAATCTTTGTTAGTTGTGTTAATTTTAGTGTGAATTGTTATTTTTCCTTTTGTTTACAGGAAATGGAATGAAATTTGCAACACAGCAACATCCACGCCTAGGCGCCATGTCTCCCGCGCCCGGGCGCCTCTTTCTTCAGTACAGGACCTGCTTCGCATTTTCGCGCCCAGACGTACGATACTACACGCCCCGACGCCTAATCATAGGCGCCCAGGCGTCAAAATCCTACTCCGGGGCGCCACGAGAGCTATTTTTATCCAATTCCTATCGCATTCCCGCGCCCAAGCGTGCCCCATATCGCGCCCAGGCGCCAAGCCCACGACGCCAAGGCGTCCCCCTTACACGCTCAGGCGCGACGTAAAACTCAAAGTATTCAATTGATTCGCATTGAGGCGCCTAGGCGCCGATATACGGGCGGCGCCCAGTATAAACTTAACCTTGGCTGAAAAATTAGATATATTTCTCAAATTTCTCTCTCTCTCTTCCGACTGCCGAGCAACAACCATCAAATCTCCACCTTAAAGCCACCATTGGACCTGCCCGAACCACCGTCTTCCACCACTCGCCGTCGAATTTGCCGCCGTAAAACTGCAATGTCCGTTTTCTCTCGATCAAAAGGTGAGTGCATAGCTGTGTTCTTGCTCATTTCCGATTATTCAATCAGTATAAAGTTATCTTTCATCAGTGTTTTCGTTTCGGGCCTGAAATTGTTGCTTAATCTTGGTGAATATTCAATTGTGGGGAAATTTTCGGGATTTACAGATTTGGAGGATTGTTTGTGCACAATTTCAGTTTTGAAATACAGAATCATCGGGCTGTGTTATGAATTTGGGAATTACAGATTTGAATTTACATTTGTGATTATAGTTCCGTTTTGGTGTGGAAATTAATTTTACATTTCAAGGTTTGGGGTGATTTCTGGTTGATTGTTGTGTGGGTTGCTGTTTTCGGGGGAGTAATCGGGAATTTGGTATATCGATTAAACGTCATTACTCTGCCAAAATTTCTACAAAAAAAAAATGCCGAAGCACACTTCCAAACAATCCAAAAGTAAAAAGAAAGTGGGAGAAGGGTCATCTAACGACCCTGAACTACCCATTGATTCGACTATTCCGACCCTTGACCCTCGATTCTCTGATCCGGAGGTCCAAATAATCTGTCAATGCCTCCACCATCGAAATATCATTAAGGAGAAGTACTTAGTTACACAGGGACAGCCTTCGGTGCGGAACTTGGTTGAGTTTCATCACTTGCAATATTTTGTCGTAAGCCCGAGATTATTTGGGTCCCTTTGGTTCAGGAATTCTTTGGTGCGGGGGCATTTCATGAACTTACAGCCTCGAGATATAGTGAGCCTGAGCACACGGTTCGCCATACCACGGTGTCATATGATGTCGGAAAGATTCGGGAGATTATAGGTACTCCTAAGCCTCAACAGTGTGAATACACTACTCTTTATCACGGGGACACCTACAAATCGATATGGATGAGTTAATGAGGGTCATAGCAAAGGAAGGTGAGATTTGGCCATCGGGCCAGGCCTATCTCCCCCGTCGAGCTTTACTTCCGGAGGCCACCTTTTGGCTTGAATTTATACGGTTCAATCTCATTCCTAGCACTAATAAGTCAGAAGCTAATAAACAAAGGGCCGCTCTCATTTTTTCTATCATGACTCGCAAAACTATTGACTTCTCAAAGTTGATCTTTGATTCTTTATTAGACCAGTTGAAGAAGTTCAAAAATGAGTTTGCTTGGGTAGTTGATCAGACGACACAACAGAGGATGGGAGTAGAGTCGACAAAGAAGAATCCTCTGATTTTTCCCTCCCTTATCACTGCTCTCTGTAACAAGCATAGAATTCAAGTTTCCCCTCTAGAGTGACCCGAGCCACCTGGTTCATCCATCACTATGCTTGCCGCTACTCCACACGCTCCCCCCTCCTAAGTGTTCTCGTCCACCTTCATCTGCTCATGGTGCAGAATCAAGCCACACTACATCATTTGATATGGATGCCCTTCGGTAGCTATTAAGGACAGAGATGCATACCATGATGAATGAAGGTTGTTCTTACGTTAGACAATTATTTATGGAGCAGGATGCATTTATGGGCCGGGGACCTTTCGACTACTCTTCGCCGCCTACTTTTTCGCATTCTTATACACCTCCGCAAGATGATATGCCCGATGTAGGTGCAGGTGCTTTAGTTGTTCGGGTTGATTCTCCTGAGCATGTCGATGGTTCCGATGATTTGCTTAACGATGACCATATTTTAGGAGATGATGAGCCTGTTGAGGGTGGAGGGGATCATGATGATGTGGACGCCATGTTTGACGATTAGTCCCGTGTTATTTTCATTTCTTGAATTTTTTTTTTATCTTAGATGTTTATTTGTGGTCTGTTTTTGAATTTTGATTAACCTTTGGAATTATGTTTTTTTTTTTTTTTTTATTGATGGATTTTTTTTGTTTTTTTTTCTTCTTTGTGTTGTGGAAAATATGATATGCTTAACCGGATCATATGGATAGCACATGTTGATTTTGTAGTAGGATTCTCTTTCAACTAAGTCGCGGTTGCTAAACTTGGGACAGAATATCCTCAAGAGAACTCGGGTTTGCTTTTCAGCACCCCTTATGGTGAAGTGTTCTCTTACTCAAATTTTTCTCCAACATTGGGGACAATGTTTGTTTTAAGTTTGGGGGTCCATTCATGATCTATATATTTCTGTCTAGGTTTGGGGGTGTCGTATAGTGTGAAATATTTTTTTTAGCATATATATATATATATATATTTATATATATAAAAAAATCTAGTCCTTCCAATTGATGCATTGAAATTGATTGACTTGGAAAAATGGCATGATCTCTTGAAATAATTTGAATTTAATGGAATATATATCTTTGAAATTGCTCGTGGAGACACTAGACTAGGATTGATTTCCTTAGATGATTCACAATGCACATAAATCGAGGGTAGAGGAGTTGAGAGGATAACCATCTTGAGACACTTAAGGAATTTTTCCCGGAAATATTAACTTAGATTTCTCGTAAGGTTATAAGTTGAGTAGTAATTTTATATGCTAAACAATAAAGTGAAAAGGTTGAATTTTGGTATGACCAAAAGTGGTTAGGCTAATACGTACTGGAGGTGAAAAGTTTCATGCCTATATACTGTACTATTATGCTAATTTGAGCTAAGCTCAAGCCAAAAAGAAGTGAATTGTTTAAAAGATCTCGTTTTATTTCGTGGCCTTTGACACTCGAGTGATTAAATCCTTAGGAGTGTCTCTACACTTAATGCCCCAAAACTATCTAGTTTGGGAGTCATTGATCTAAAGCTTGTTACATGGGTGTTATAGAAAGTCTAATGGAATAAAACATTGCACATGATCTAGCCTTAATGAATTTAATGGAAGTTTCATACGAATTGAAAGTTGAATGTTGAGATAATGAAATTTAAATGGCTATGAGATTTTCTATAATTCTTGTGCTTTATGTTTGATCAAAAGTTGATAGATATGGGATTAATGTCCAAAATTTGGTAAGGATGCCTTTCAACTATAATATCTTAGATTTATTTTTTCACTACACCCTAGGGAGTCTTTTCAAGTATTGGTGTCACATGAGCAAAAGTAGTTGATATGTATATATATTGGTGAACTTTAAAAGGTTGATTTTATGCCATTCATTCTTGTTGATCATGTTGAGGTGTATTGATTTGGTTGGATAAATTTTGTTAGATTTTGTGGGTATATCGCATGCAAACCCTCACGAGACTATAACTCCAGCCTTATATCTCCAGCCAACCTTGTAGCTCCCTTAACCCCGGTCTTCCAATGCAGGTTGGTCATAGAATTATTCCCAGAATAACTCTGCACCAACCCACCCTTATATCCTCTTGGTATGGTGCCATCGGATTTGAAACCGCAGGCCGCCTAGCTATACGAATCTGGGCTACCCATCCAGGTTGTGCATCCTACCTCCGGCTACCTCCCCTTCCACCAACTCCCTTTTACTTCTTTTTCACAGTTTAATAAGCATATCCACGTTTATCGGCACAGAAAATATAGGTACAAACATTCGCAAAATTTTATAAAAACAAAGCAAATTCTTACTAACATTTCGAGTGGATTCTGCATCCAATCTGCAGATGGGATATTACATTCTTCCAGGTATTCCTGACAAATACTCAACTCAATAATAGGTCAGTCAGGGTAAGAAACATTTAGAAGTGAAATTTTTAAGATTTGAATATTCAAGGGAGAGGGGTGGTTTTCCTTACATCACCAAACTCATAAGCTTCTCCTGCTACTACTTTGACCACTTTGTAGGGACCTTCCTAATTAGGGTCTGCTTTCTCACTGTAAGGACAACATCCACCCTCTTAGCACCAGGTCTCCTACCTGGAGAGCTAGGGTCTCACTTTTACTCCTTCAGCTCTTGGATTCCTGCTTGTATTTTCCATTAGTAGGGAGGACCTGTCAGGCTTCTCAGATCAAATCCAGATCTTCTTCAACTTCCTCATTGTCTCTGGATCAAAGTACCTGACCCGGTAGAGGGGGGGTCGGTACTCTTATATCCGGAGGCATGACAGCTTCAGTCCATACACAGGAAAAGGACTCTCTCTGTGGTAGACTTGGGAGTGGTCCGTAAACCACAATACAGATTGTAGTTATCTGTCCAATTCCCTCTCGCTCACTCAAGTTGTTAGACCGAGGTTTCAGTTTTGCAGATGGGTTAGTAACACATTTATACAGGAGGTACACAGGATTGGATGATAAATTTGAAACAAGGGAATTGATGCAATAGAGAGATTTCAAGTATGCGTACCTGGTTTTTAAACCTTGTACTATAATTCTATTGGTGACCTCAACCTGACCATTGGTCTGAGAGTGAGCCACCGAGCTAAAACGCTGCTGAATTCCCAACTCCTCACACCAACTCCTCAGCTTTGCTCCATTGAACTGTCGTCCATTATCAGCCATTATCTCTCTAGGTATACCAAATTGGCACACTATGTTCCTCCATAAGAACCGAATAACTTCTGCCTCCGTGATCCGGGCTAGAGCTTCAGCTTCCACCCACTTGCTGAATTAATCTACTAGTACTAGTAGAAACTTCTTTTGGGCTTTTGCTATAGGGAAAGGTCCCCCAATGTCCATGCCCATCTTGCAAACGGGCAAGGGACATTCATTGTGCGCATCATTTCTGCAGGTTGATGGATAAGTGATAAGAGGTGTTTTTACGTGTTTTTAAGACCGTAATTCTTATGATTTGGATTCACTTATTGCTTAAATCATGTCACATTTGCATTTAATAAGTGTGTTAAGTGAATACAGGTAATAAATGAGAATACATGAAGAAAAGGGAAGAAAAACGATGTACAAAACAAGTTCAAACATGTTTTTCAACACTTAGGCGGTTTATGCATCTCCTACCACATTCGAGCGATAATTCTGTACATTTCGAGACCGAATTGGACAATATTTCCTTCTACAAAGTTGTATATCTATGTCTTAGCTTCAAATGGGAACTTGAATCATCCAAATCGGAGGTCTATAGAGATAATTATGAAGAAAATACGATTGTTGCGCCAAACAGAGAAGTATATGCGCCAGGACACGCCCTAGCGCCTTCCTAGTCACGCCTAGGCGTGGACAGTCCGAATCTTACTCCTTTTCACCCTAAATTCCAGCTCTTTATGATGGGAAGGAATCACTTTTAGCCATAATTCAGCACATGTGTTGAGGGGGAGTGTCATAAGTGTGTTTCTTGGTAGATTTACTTTATGGAATTTTATACTACACACTTTAGAGTAATGGATGACACAAGAGAGGAACAACACATGGGAGGAAGAAGAATCTACACCTATAAAGCTAATCATCTCTTGCATTCATTCTTCATCAAGAAAAAGATGGGAGGAAGGGACCGATCCATTAGAGAGAAAGGAGAGGGAGAAGGATTCTTGGATTCATTATCATCATTGGAGAAAGAATATTCACTTGGAGTTCTATCATCATTTACTTAGAGGGAGTTTTTATAGTCTTTTCATTTTCATTCATGTCTATGAATATGTGTATTTACTCATTATTGTTTTTCATATTATCTATTATGTACTAATTTCATAAGACTAAGGCCATGTAAGGTCAAATTGAAATATATGCTTATAATAGATGATTGTTGAGGTTATACTTATATTGTTATGTGATGTGAATTGTGTTTTTGTCTATCTTGCATATACTTGATTACTATATGTTAGAATCTTATGCCTAGGTTAATATTTCGGGAGAAAATTGACTTAGGGTGCAAGAAATTCACATCATGACCCGCAACTAATGAGGAATTGCCCTAGACATAGGTAAAGATTCTCGGGTGAAGTCGTTCGATTCAAATCGACCGGAACTCTAGTACATTAATGCCTGTTAGTGGTTATTTTCAGGAAGGGATATTTGGGAAATCACAATCTAAGTATAGGAGTTATACGCGAGACATGGTTATTCTCTTATCCTTAGGAGTTCACCCTAACAATATAAGTGAATCCTTCAACAAGAAAACCTCTATAAGTAATATTTGATCAATTTGGACCCTAGCATGTGCCTTAGGCTCTCTTTAATATTTGTTTAAAATCATTTGTGCAACTGTTCTATTGTACGCATTTTACATTCAATTTACTTTTATCACTTCGGCCACACTCTTCTATCAGTAGGGATACATTCAGACACCGGACCGGAAAAGATAACCTGAGACTTCCTTTGTATAGCATCTGAAGAATTATATTTCAGTTGTAGGTTCAGTTCGTCATATAACTTGCAAAAGGCAATCCAAGAAACATATAAGGAAGACATATGCCCAAGATAATAAATCACTAGTTTATGTAAAGACTGCATAAGGTTGCATATAATGAGATACTGTAAAAGGCGAATATACGTTCAACAAGCACAAAAGCCGTACGCATAAGGTACGAAACAATGAATGCTCATCATATATAATTTCAACATGAAACAAAGACGGTATTGCCATAAATATATTAGTAATGTCAAATGCTAAACGTCTCTAATAAGTAAAATATGTTTAAAAAGTCACTTGCATGCAACTTTAGCTACTTAATAAGGAAACACACTGGTGAACTCAACTCATGAAGCAAATAACTTGGTTGTGGCTACCTGGAATAGACAGATAAGAGACAAAGGGTTCATCCAATGTATTCAAGGGTGCTTTTACCATAATTACTATCACAAAATTGACTTTTTTCATGCTTAAGGATTCATATATTTACTATTAAGTATTAACCATAGTAGCCCGCAGCAGAATATGTGAACAGATCAAATTCCAACAGAAGTTGCTCAAGGGTCCTAAGAATGTTAACTATATTTTGGTTACATACCTACTTTAGTTCAAAGGTGTATTTTCAGTGGAAATAACCATAATGGACTGATTAAAGGAGAGCGATGCCTTTTTAAGTTATTTTCCTATTCGAAATCCGCACAATTAAGTTACTTGCATCCTCCGGGGTAGAACTTGCTACAGGAATAATTGTATGCAAGTCAAGCACTTGCGCAAGTTTGTTCAGTTAGGATGGTTATGTCAGTCTCACATATCTAGAAGGCATTAGATTCAGAGGAATGGGATTTCGACTTGTTACAGGAAGTATGGTGGTGGCCATGGCACACAGGAGCAGAGGCAGGTTTCGTGTGGTTGAAGTGGGGGAGGGGGGGGTGTATCGGGGGTGTTAGGGCAATGGATGTCGGCTTCTTGTGGTGATGGGTTCTTAGGGTGGCGACCAAAGCGGCAGTAGAAGCAGGGGATGTCGAAGGATGCAAAAATTGTTATGGTGGTGGTGACTAGGGCGGTAAAGAATAAATTTGTTCTCTTTGTAAATTATTATTGGATATAAGTGGAAATTGTCGCTCGATGAGTCATTTGGTGGTAAAAAGGAGTTGGAGAGAAAATGGAAGACCCCATCTCTATCACAATGAGGATTCCGATAACGGTAGTTTCTAGAAATGCAATCCAAACAAAATTAGGAATGGACTTAAGAATACGAGTTCTGTTCGCAGCCTTCCTCTTCGTTCCAAGGTCACCTTGGAAACCCATAATTGAGGTTGAACTTCTAGAAAATTAACTTCAACTAAAAAACTACAGTAATAGATAATATGCATTTGCCAGCTGAACACTGGCATGTAAAGAGTTCAAAAATGTCAAAATAATCTTCCCTTAGCACTTATAAAGAACTGCAAGACATGTGAACAATTACCTATCGTCGTCTTTGGAGAAGTAAGAAGAGCCTGGCTGTAAGTTTTATGGCAAGATCTCAAAATCGCTTCAATTGCAGCCTTAACTTTCGGGATATAGTGACCAAGATTATGAACTGCCAAATAGCGCTAACTCAGTATATTAAGATTTTTAATTAAGAGGTCAAATACAGAAAGAGCATTTAGTAATAAAACAAGTAATAACCACCGTGAAGAATTCCAAGCCAACATGCTGACTTGTAGGAGACATAACAATGGCAAGCAAGGCGCGAAGACCATAACCTTCGCTTCTGGACTGTCTTGCTTGAGCAATTCCAGTATCACATGGTTCATTGCAAAATCAAGATTATGTTCCGCAATAGTCACACAGAATTCCACAAGTTTGTCATGTTGGACATCCTGAGTGAGCATTCCTTTTCTGAGGATTGTTATAAGTTGTGAGGTGACACTGTCAAGGTAATCCCATACGCGATTTCGAGGTTGTGCATCACCATGGACACTCAAATAAAACCTCAGAACACGATGTAGACAATCTAAGGCCATGAAGCGATGATTTTTATCCTGCAATAGAGATCTAAATGAATGCCAAGGAATGGTAGATAATTGTCAACCCTATGACAATCCAAAATTACAAATCAACAAAAAAATTAGGGCAACGACGAACATCTAAAACTTTGTTTGTTATAAGCCATTGTTTTGCAGAATAAATTCCCCGAAGTTACCTTAAGATGCTTGTATAGTTGTTCCATGTGAGGGCCAAAATTATTGAGGAAAATATTAGGATCACCGAGACATAGGAGAAGAGTCACCAAAGGGTAACCAACCTATAAAAGACAGATTGCTCAGTAAGTCAAAATATTCAAGATTATCATACTATGATGTTAAATTCTCCAATATGCAAAGGAAACAAATTGTTCATTTTCATAGCTTTAGATAGTAATTTTTTATTCATAAATTTCAGAAGCCAAAGTATTAGAGAACCTTATTCACAGAACTAGATCACATGCTTGAATCTTGAAGTAATAAGAGTAAAGGGTCTAATCAGAATGATGTCAACCAATTTACAAGCTTATCGAGGTAAACCTTGCAAGTACCTTGTTGAGGCAATCAAAAGTAGCCTAACTTGAGTGGTATAAATAAGTGTGCAAGTTTATCAAGGTAAAAATCACAAGTACCATTACGAGAAAAGCTGAACAAATTTTGTTTTGCAACTCATCAAGGAATAAACTCAAAATAATCACCTACAGCTGTGAAATTGGATCAAATAGAGGCATTTGCATCACAGGGTTATAATATAAACTGAAGAAAGAACTAAAAGCACAAAAAGTTGACGGAAAAGGTCTAATCAGAATGATGTCAACCAATTTACAAGCTTATCGAGGTAAACCTTGCAAGTACCTTGTTGAGGCAATCAAAAGTAGCCTAACTTGAGTGGTATAAATAAGTGTGCAAGTTTATCAAGGTAAAAATCACAAGTACCATTACGAGAAAAGCTGAATAAATTTTGATTTGCAACTCATCAAGGAATAAACTCAAAATAATCACCTACAGCTATGAAATTGGATCAAATAGAGGCATTTGCATCACAGGGTTATAATATAATATAACTGAAGAAAGAACTAAAAGCACAAAAAGTTGACGGAAAAGGTTCTTTCTATGTAATCCTAACTACTGGAACTCACAGCTATATGTTGCTTTGTTTGTCCATCCAGTGCATGAGCTGCCCTCTTATTCGTGAAACAGCGTCATACCACAAGATGACTGCAGGTTCAACACCAGAAGGAGGCCACTGACCTTTTCCACCATCCGCAAGTTTACTTTTTCCGCCATCAGCAAGTGGTGCTAGAATGTTTGAAAGCATGTTGCACAGTGCATGATGAAGTTCACTTTTACGCTTATGAGGAGCGCGGTTTAGAGGGTTAGCTTTCGCAATAAAGGAGGCTGATGCATTTAGACCACCCTCTGTTTTGACCTGAAAATCACCTTCTCATCAATCCAATGTATTTGTAATAACATAACCAGTGACTTCAATTTACGCTTACCCCAAGCTTAAGGTAGCGCATCCCATTGATAATACTAAGTGTTTCACTTCGTGCTATACTATTATCAATTCGACGAGTATTGAGCTCCATGAAGAAGCGCTCAGTCACAGAACTAAATCTGTTTGGTCATATGTAATTGTGTGTAAGTATTTAATCAGACTCTAGATCACATTCTCAATCACAAGACTTGTTGGCAGACGTAGTAACAAGCATATAGACAATTTTTATAAACATGCCAGAATTTTCTTTGGTGTAAGAAAGATTCATTAAATATGTTATTGTGTATAACTCAATGGTGATGCACATGAAATTAATTGAATCATGATGGAGGAATTTTATAAATTCTTTTAATTTGGATTATTCACATAATCTAATCCCAACGCTTATAATTTGACAAGCATATCGTTACATACACTGTGGATGCTGCTGCAAATCACGTCGCAAACATAAATATATTTTGTGAGGTAATCCTAACCTCTTTCATGGTTTCAAAAAGCAATTGTCCTACTAAACAACACTTTAGCATATGCTGAATTTGAGTGGAAAGAGAGGTGAGAATAAAGGTAAGGAAAACTGTGACATGAGCAGCGGAATATAAACATGAAACTTTTGCAGGGAGTCGATAGAAGTAAGATGGATTTTAGATAAGAACTTGCGGGCCCAAGTTGAAAATACTTTCCTTTTCTCTTTCTGCCTATTACGGAAACCAAACCAGGTGAAGAAACAACCTAAAGCTCCTTCTTTTTGTCTTAGACAAAAGAAATCTTGTATATAATGATGTTCTAACTGGAAGAAGCAATATTCAAACCAGAGTAAAATGGAGAAAAGTTGAGAAAATAAAGCAAACAATTGAGCAGATTAGAGATTATGCTAAGCCTTTCCTGGTTTCAACACATAATTGGCTATTCCCACCCTCAGAAGATCCAGAATCAGCCGTTGCATACTTGGATATTGAGATCTCAAAGTGTTTCCAAACAACTAATAGCAACAAAGCCCAGAGGTGATCGCTTTTGCAGCAATGAAAACATTAGCATCACATAATAGCATATCAACCCAATCTTTGAAGTGTTCTCAACAATCAGCATTTTTAATTATTGATTACCTGATCCGTGATAAAGCACCAAGGAGCTGTGCAACCAAGTCCAGAAGAAGACCCCTCAAATCAACCAATGAAGGATACTCAACTTGGCTAACAACCCTGCAATTAGTAAATGTTGATTTGTACCGGGCAAAATCTACAGAAAAAGCCATTCTAATGTAACCACCCTTTAAACCAACCACGATGCATTAGCTGAAGCTCAGTTTAGGTTTAGTAATTAAAATCCAAGTAAACCATTCAGGTCTGACGGACAAGAAATATTTTTAGGATTTAGAAAGTATCATTTCTGTTTACAACATTTCTTATATTTTAGCAAAAGAAAAGGACATGTCCAAAGTTTTTATTCAATGAACCCTTATTCCTCACATCAAACCACAAAGCTAAAGACGAAAATTATCTAAAATGCTCTTTAGAAGAGAGAGCAAGTGGTGGACCTCAGCCTCTGGTCTAACCTAGTTTGATTAGTTACAAGTTAATTTAAATATTTAAAGATTTCATTTCAACCCGGAGACAGAAGACATCAAGTTTCAGAGGCATCAACTTAGCACATCACTTAGGAGGTCCTTACGCAAAAAAGAGAACATTGCAGAAAGGGCTCATCCCAATGTGAACCACTGGGATTTTCAAGAGTCCTCGGGCAATACAGCTAAGAGTTCTTTCTCTCTGTGGCATTTTATATTGAGTAGTTATTATTTGCCGCATACAACAAATGTTACAGCTAACAAACAATATGAATCAACAGCAGAACTTTACACACTCAGGTGCATCTTAGTTAGAGAAGAGATAACACGGATAGTTGGACATGTGGTTACGAATTGCAGGAGAGGGTCGACCTAGTGACACTGCAGAAATCATAAAGATCTCGGACACATAACTGGAAGTTAAATCAGAGAGAAACCTAGTGGACAGTGCAGAATTCATAATTTTCTGGCCAGCCAGCCATCATCTTCTAAGTTCAGCTAACTCATCATTACCTGTCTGCATTGATTAGCCAGTCGAAGACAAAATTTTCGAGCCCAATCCAAAGTTTTTCTGCCAGTAGACAAAGCACGTTAATTTTGCAAAAGATATTTTGGAGTCCCAACCGGAGTACAGGTGTATGTATGAAGAAAGGTTATTAAGACCAGTAAATTTGAATCTTGTGCAGAGACTATCAAGAGACCATCTTAGAGCATGATCAAACCTGTAAGTCCTTCTTGTGGACAGCACTCAACGAAGCGGATACACGCCGAGCAAAATATGCACTCCACTGCAAGCTGGACAATGTAATATCAAAATAAAACTGAAGTAGAGGTAAAGGATGCATGCACTTCGAATGGAACATTCTTCAAGAATCTTGCAATTGGTTGCAGTAATAAAAACAAGAATAAAATAAAACGTTGTTATGAGCACTCTAGGAATCTTTCTTTAAGTAGTATCTCACTTCTTCCATTCATTTATGTTGGTCATGGGCAATCTTTTGTTTCATCTTCTTAACAACCCCAACAAAGATGCACTTTCCTTTGGAATGATCAATGAATTCAATTTGCGCAAAAGCAACATGTCAAGGGAGTAGTACTCCTAATTTCCTTCAGTGTCTGTAGAAATTAGTCAATCTACTTTTGTGCCCTTGTATATTGTTTTGGCTTGATTGATATATATATGGGAGGGGACCCCGAAAAATCCCCCCACCATGACATAGGTGGCTTTTGGTAAAAAAAAAAAAATCAACTACAACGGACAAAAAAAATAAATACAGGCACCATTATTCTCCCAAATTAATGCCATGTTTTTCTGAGAGTTTTCCATTGGGGGCAGTTGTACAAGTTTGTGACAGTTACTTAATAGCTGCAATTACACAATACTTCCGCTAAGAGGCTTTATAATAATTCGGTTTCTTTTCTCCAATTACATTAGAAGCAACAACCAGGTAGAGAAGCCTTCAAAAGAAAAGGAGACTCAGAAGTTTCTTAGGCTCTGTTTGAATGTGTTTCCAATTCATTTTCAACCGTCATTTTCAAAAATATATGGGAGAATGGATTTTTTTATTTTAGTGTGAAAAAAGTGAGAAAAATAAGTGTGTTTGGTTGTGTTTCTAAAATAGTTGAAACTGGTGATTGGTGATGTGTGAAATGATTGAAAAGTAATGATTAGATGATAGAAGATGAGAGAATGGTTAAAGAAAAATGAGAGAAGATGAGTGAGAAAAGTGATAAAAAGGAAGTGAGAGAAAAGTGTGAAATGTAATTTGAAAGAATGAATGAAATTTATTGGAAACTTACATGTGAAAATGAGAATGTTTTCAGTTAAAAACAGTGTAAAGTGTGTATTTTCATTTTCAGATAAAAATGAAAATGAAAAAAGTGAAAAGAAAACACAGGCAAACATTGCCTTAACATCCTTTATAATAGTGATTGCAGTGAAGATACACCTTTTTCATTGTCACTGAAGCAAGGGTAAGGAAAACTAGAAGCAGATTACACTTTAGTTCCTGTTGAGTTCCAAGCCCATAAAATGTAAGGCCTTATTTGACACATTTTACAAATTCCAACCATTTTTAGTAACATAAGCAAACACAACACACATCACATCATTTTCGTACGAATCTCCATAGGACGCATTTCCCGAGAAATTTTCAGGATTCTAACTCAAAAACATAGACAAAGAGGGCCTAAATATTTCAATTATACTTCATATAAATCTGTATGCTGTTAAGTAATTGCTAGTCCTATAAACTCGCCATATTCAATTTTTAACCCAATATTCCTCTTTCTATTGCCTTAACATCCCCTATTCAGAAAAAGATATTAATAAAGTGCCAAGTAACAGACAGCCAAAAAGAATAACCAAAACAATTAAGAAAGTTAAAATGGTTAGACGCACATTAACAAAGAGAATTGTATTCCTAAACACACACTTAGTGACATTTGAAAAGATTGTGTATTAGACAGCTTAAAATTCTAATAAGCTACATAGAGAGATAAATTTCAACAACTTTATCCACTAGGACAGAGAGAGGAGCATTTGGTCTGAAAAGTGAGAAAGATGGTGCAACTGGTAGAGGAGTTTGAAAGTGCTAATGATTCATGAGATTGAGAAGAGATAAACCTTTCTCTGAAATGTCGAAGCATCATTTGCACCTTTTGGGGATTCACTGCATAGTAACCCAAAAAACAAAGAAAAACTTATGAGCCAGCAACTTAAACTGAGCATGTTGTGGGATTAAAAACAGAAAGAATAATGGGGAAAAACTTTACAACTTCATAGATAATTATCCTAACAAGATAATCAAAGGGATAGTAATAGAAGACTTATAACAGATATTTGTAACTAAATAAAATGAGAACAGATGTTTGGACTTGTGTCTTTTTGTCTAGTTTTCCATGCCAAACTCATGTACCTAATGTCTGAAAGTGGAGAATACCTAGGCGCCATACTCTTTTGTCAACCTGATGGGATTGAGATTTTACCATCTGAAACAGTTGCATTTAAGTCACGGTTATATTGAACAGGCCAAAGTTTTCAGGCATCAGATAGGAATTACCGCATACTCCAACCAATAATTCAGATTCAGTATGGTGTTTTTGGAATAGAAACCCAAAAGACATAATCAATACCATCTGAAACAAATCTCTACAACAATACTCCATATAAAGAAGATTTTGCACAACCAAACTCAATGGTTATCTAATAGAAAGGGAAAAACCTTTCTCTCCACCGTGAAAGAGCTTCTAATAAAGGTACAGGTGTGTGTCGCGCCACCATAGCTAAAGAATCTAACACTTGCTCATAAGCTGGATCTGATGGCCGAAGGTACTGTCCATCCTGCAGTTTGCCGTGCAACATAATACTTCAGCAAGCATGTTTAATTAGGAGAAGCAAATATCATCGACAAAAAGCATTAAGAAGTCTTAAAAACTCCCAAATTGACGTCACAAAAAAGAGCTTGGCAATACTCCCAATTTTTCCTGTTCCTGATTCCCGTCTATCAAGGAATCCTTCTTGCTCTTGCATTCATCAATTATTTCCTTACAATACAGAGAATTTTACTTTCTTAAACACAAACCACGCTTAAATGCTCTACGACATACAAACCGTGTATAATCAGGCTGTTTATCTATCCTACACACACCTAATCAACATTGTATTCTACACCGTAATTCATATAGTCCTAGCAACTTGCGAGCAAATTCAGGAGGCAAAGGTAAATGCTACTAACTCACTCTAAAAAAAGAAAGCTCATAAATACTACATTCCAAAACCAACTAAATTATATACAAGCACCAGCAGAAAATCTTACTTGTACTTGGGCAGTTTCGATTCGACGCCTGGCAAGAGGAAGGAACCGCTGCAGCAGCGCCTCAACAATCAGCTTCGCCGCGCTCCCAGCCTTCATTTCCTCCTCAACCTTAAATCAAACCAATAATACACACAGCTTCCAGCTTCAATATTTCATCTAATAAGCCCTGACATTGCTTTCTTCTGCCCCCGTCATGATCCCCAATCGAATAAAACTGTCGAAATTTCGAGCATACAAATAAAAATTGACTCAAAAAACAGAGGCGAAAGGGCAAATCATTCACAAAAAGTACGTACATTGCGTTCGGTACTTCGATTGTGACAGGTTGGACCACATATAATAAATACAATCATCATTCAATAAATTACTGCACAATTATTATTGAATGGAGAAAAAGGGTTTTAGAATGTACCTTAACGAACTGGAGGGGAAAATGTCTAAAGCTTTATTCTCCATTTACAGATTGAAAATTAACTTTTCTTCTCCTTCCATTTAGATTTGCGATCTGATTAACGGAGGACATTAATTCTTTCTTTTCAGTTTGATTTTCATATGTTCTATACTGCCACTGGGCAGTTTTTAGCAACTGACGATCCGGGTCGTGTGAGGATGCGTAATTCGGGTCGGGTATGCACCCGCGTTTGCGTTTGGCTGAGCTGGGTTTAAGCGGTGGGCGGAGATAGTTTCTATGGTCTAAAATTTCGATTGAAGGACCGAAATTTCGGTCAAAATTTCAGATTTTGGGGAGTTTCGGAACGAAATTGAACTTTCGATCCAATTTTGCAGAATATCTTCTGAAATTTCGATCAAAACCCGAAATTTCCCCAAAATTTAAAATATTTTTGTCAAATATCCTTCGAAATTTCAGCCGAAATCCGATATTTCCCGAAACCGAAATTTCGACTGAATTTTTTTTATATATTTTTAATTTTTTTAAATATCATATAAGTAGAAAATTATAGGAAATTATATTTATACACATAATATGAATCGAATTCACATAATGTGTCTACCTTGGACATATAGTAGATACTTAGTGGATATAATGTCACACCAACTCTACTCATATCCTTTGCCACAGGTTTATGTTACTACTCCAGTCTAGTATATTGTACCCATTAGGGTTCTTCAAGATTCAACACTAGAAGGATATTATCATCATTATATATTACCAATATTCCATGTCATAGGCGGAATATTGTCAATTATATAACTAATAATTTTCACTTGCAATATGAAATTAGAGGCAGGACGAATACTAGTGATAGCGATTTCGATCCTCCTAGAAACTCGATGTGGTATTGAGTAGTAATTTTTACTTAAATCTTGGTACATTTTATTTTAATGAAGTTTTTATGAAATTTGGTTATTATCTTATTATCAAATTATATTTATTTCATATTTTTTGCAACAGTTTTTAGTGATATTATTTAACAAATTCATTATCCATATATTATATATAGAATATTATTGATATAAAAGATGTATAAGAATGACAATTAAAGTTACCCAAAATTTTATTGCAAATTTTCAAATATTTTTATAAATTTCCATGATTTCTTTAAAATCGAAACCGAAATTTTGAATATCCGCGAAATTTCCATCGAAATTTTCGTAAATTTACTACCCTGATATCTACCCCGAAACCGATATTTAAGACCTTGGTTCTATGGTGGACGATTTCGGTCCATTTTTCACTAAGTAAATAATTGGGGTGAGGTGGTTTACTCGGTTACGAAAATCACCTCACTCATTTTGAATATACGGTGTAAAATAAATCAGGAGCAAAACTCTCGATCCACCTTAGAATTTTTCATGAGTCGTATATGATCTAATGTTTTAACACTCACTTGGACACATACTCACTTGGGTAGCATCTCATTTTCGCTATGTCAAGAAATAAAAAGGAGAAAAATACATCTTGCCCCTCAAAAAAAGTTTATTTTGCAGTCGAACCCTTGCAACTACCAATTATAACAATTTTGACACTTTTTTTTCAAATTGATCCGAGCTTATAAAACTTATCGAGTGTTGAAGTTTTGTTTATTATGTTAATGAATCGGAATTTGTAAATTTTAACAGTTAATTTCTAGTCAAATATCAAATAGCTTGATTTATTTTTCAATCATGCACAACAATGTTAATACTAAATGCTCAAAAAATATAAACTCACTCCTAAAAAGTTATAAGAATTTTGGTAGTAATTACTCATTTTACTGTATATATAATTGATAGTTCAATTTCATGATAAATAAAAATAATATAGCTATAAATAAAAACAATGTAATGCTTATCTAGAATGTAAACTCCTTTTTACTAGTATTTTGTGCTTTATTAACCGGATACTTGCAACCTGTTTTAAATATCTACACATAACATTGATTTGCTAGGTTTATGTATACTTTCAACTATTACGTCTACTTGCGATGTAAAATGTCAAAATAAACATATTTTGACATCTACCTTATGAAGAATATTGTTCTTTAAACTTCACAACAAATGTGTATTACTTGCCATGGATTGTAACTCATCTAACACGTAAATAGTATACAACCGTAAAAAGTATACATATTTGACATATATCTCTAGTTATTTCATAAAGATTTTCAAAAATTATTTCTATGTTTTGGATATTTTTATAACCATTTGAGCATGAAAATGCCTCTTTTGGCAATTGGTATCACGCAGAAGTTCATTTTTAGTTGCATATAACCAGTGTTTTAAAAGGCGAAGGCACGGGGCGGGGCATTTTATGTCCCACAAGGCGCCCCGCGGATTTTGTTTTTTTAGTATTAAAAAAATATAATATAATGTTAAGAATTAATTTAAATTAGCGAAAAATTATAAAATTGAAGGATAAAATTAGGTAAAAAAATAAGATAGAGAAAATTAAAAATGATAATATATTAAACCATGCAAACTAAAAGTCCAAGCTCAACTCTTACAGAAAACAATCAATATAGACAAATAATTGTTTCAAATTCTAGCGTTACACAAAATAAAGATTTAAAATAATATTTAACGAGCACTAATTTACTCAATCACTATCAAAAGTCTCATCATTAAGATCATTATCTTCATCTTCGGCTTTCAATACTCGAGCATTAAGTTGTGTTGCTTTTGCAGTTTTTTTTTTTTTTTTATGTTTGATTTAATTGAATAAGTGGGTCATGGGTTTTTACTAAAAGAACAAAACATGTAAAAAGTTTAAGTGGATTTTAGATTGAAAATTGGAAAAACTATCAATTTATGCTTAAAATCATACTGTATAGACATGAAATACATTGGGCGTATGCCCCAGGACTGGGCGCATTTTCGCCCGTGGCGTATGCCCCAATTGATTGGGCATACGCCCATGAGGGGTTACGCCCCCCTCGTATTGTCTCGGGCGTTTTAGCAACGCCCCGAGCACACCCCGAGACTGCCTTTTAAAACACTGCATATAATTTATTAGTATCAAATATTTAGAACCTTTGGTTCTTTGTACTAAAGATTTTTATTTTTTTATAAGAAATTTGGAATAATCTATGTTCTGAAAAATATGATATTACTACCAATTGATTATACTTTCGTATATAATCATAAAAGTGAGAAATTTTTCACTTTTCAACTTATCTACTTAAAATATATTCTCAAGAGATTTTTCTAACATCGGTATAAGAATTTTTTTTGAAATTCAATTTTCAAAATCATTAAAGAAGATTGAATTTAAAAAATTTAAAGAACGAGCATAATTTTCTTTGCATAACATGTTTAATTCCCTTAAAAATAATAATTCAGAATTTAGTGATACAAGAGTCTTTTTAATTTTTTTTTTATGGATAAATCATGTGTTGAGTGTTTGATTGCGGACATTTTAATAACATAATAGTATTTTTAGTTTCAATTTGTATAAATTAAATTAAATTATTTAAAATATAAGTATAATAATTTAATATTTTTAAGAGGAGTACAAGGGATTTAATGATGAATTTGAACGGAAATCTTGATTTTAATAATAATTGAAGGACTTAAAATAACGCAATGCAATTGCTGGTGGAACTGTGGAAGGGGGTAAAGTGCGACCAAATCAAAAGTGGAATATACCTTTTAAAAAAACATAATGTAAAGTCCCACTAAAAATATATGGTAAAAAATAGGACAAAATACACTTTGCCCCTTAAACTATAGCACTCTTAACAAATACCCCTCAATTGTTAAAAAATACACTTACCCTCTTCTATATTATAGAATCGTCTTGATTACTCTTACCCATTATTCTTTTTTCTTCTTTTTTATATTTCTCGACCATTTTTCTCCTTTTCACATTTTTTTATACATACATTAGTTATAATTTAGTCACCACATCTATATTAATTAATTACTACTTAATAATTAAAAGTATTTTTAGTACTACAATTAAATTAACTTGGTAACAATATATTATATTAATATTTGACAAAATTAAACTAATGCATCACCACAAAATTAAATTATTTTAAATAGATATTTATAATCTTTTAAATATATTGATACAATATATATGTATCTTTAATACCCTAACCTACTATAATATATGTTGGAATTAATTCAAACATATATTGTAGTAAACTAGACTATCAAAACTACATATATATGTTATCAAAATATGACGTGTTTGAATTATATTAATTTAGTCATATATTGTAGTAAATTGGGATATTAAACATGCATATATATATATATATTATTGTCAAGATATACATAAAAGATATTAAATTTGTATGGATAATTTAATTTTATAACAATGCATTATTTAAATTTTGTCAAACAATAATATAATATGTTGTCACCAAATTAACTTAACGTTGGTGCTAAATATGTTACCAATTATTATATTGTGTAAATTTTAACTAGTGTATATAATAAAAAATTTATGAAAACAAAAAGAAATGGTGGTGAAGTGAAAGAATAATAATAGTTAGGGGTACTTAAAATAATTTTATAATATAAGAGGATGACAAATTTACTTTTTAACAGCTCAGAAGATATTTATTAGAGAGAATCACATCTATAGTCCCCCATCTTTTCTGTTTGTATCACTTAAGTCCCTCAGGTAATATTTGTTTCACTTAAGTCCCTTATGTTCTAAATTCTATGTCATTTAAGTCCTCTAGTTGTTTTATTGAACAAATTTTATTTCAAATAAATCCTTATAGTTTCATTACCTCTCAAACCTAGCCTGGTAAAAGAGATAATAAGCACTTTACCCGAGTTTAAGCAAAAGAAGGATCCGGCAGAAAAATGGTATCAGAGCTTCAGGTTATTCATGAAATACTTAAATAAATTTACATAAGATTAAGTCTAAGCCTTATGGAGGAGAATTAAAACAAAAATGGAACCGAACAACAGTTCGATCTATGACGAGAACAAGGAGTATTTCCAGATACTGGAAAGACAACGAGACGAAGGGATTGATAAATTAATCCAAAAGCACAAGAGACTCTCTAAAGAGATTAGAGAAACTATTACAAGAGTACAGAAGAAGACTCCTGTAAAGGATCTACCGGCTTCAATCCGGTATTATGAGAGAAAGTTTGCCATGGATAGAAAATTTCAAGGCAATGTTGCGAGAGATCTACAACTCGCATAAATCCAAGGCAAATGGCCAGGAAAAGCTAACAAAGGTAACTCTTTCAATTAAACAATTTATATGAATTGGAAAGAGATTGAAACGGACACATCTAAGATGTCTAAGGATCTTAGAGAGATCCAAAAGACAGTTCAAGATTACGGACATAGGCTAGAACATCTACCTATGAAAATCGAAAACTTGAACCAAAAATTTGAGGAAATCCTCAAGCTTATTCCAGATCTACAACGATCTGTGTCAGATCTAATGACAGAGGTTAGAGATCTGAAAACTAGGCAAGGCATAACCAGTACATCCAAACCAAAAAATGATAGAATCGGTGATGCACTTGGACGAGTTGACCTTCTACATCAGAAGGGAAAGGCTAAGGAAGTTCCTAAGCCTAAAACTCATGATGAACTACTCATTGATATCCTTCGAAGTATTAAATAATATGGATATAACAAGAGTAGATCCATCCGATCTCCAGGAATTAGCTGAGTCTTTTTCACAATTACATGTTGTGGAGCTAGCTAATATAAAAACACATGAACTCGCACTAGGCTTTCCAAATCCTGGAGAGAGTTCAGCCTCTAATATTCCTCCACCGGATGAACCGATGAGAGAAGGTGAAGATTTTCATACAAACGCAGAACCCGCTCTTAGAGGGGTAACGTTTAGAGCAAATCACACAAGAAACCCAATAAAGGTACCGGAAAATACACCATGGGCAAGGACTATGTCACATACCTTGAATCCATACGGTACTATCCTAAATCTAGATGTCATTGATTTCAGAAACATCGAAAAAATAATCGATGAATGGGTAGCCTCTATGAAAATAGCCGCTACTACACTGGAACTTGATAAAGAAAACTTCATAAGGATAATGGAGTTAAGCTTAGAAGGTTCTGTAAAGACAGGTTGGGAACGCACCCCGACAGAATCTAAGCAAGAGGTGTTAGCCGGAGAATCTAAAAGCACTATTGCTGATAGATTTGGAAGGATAACCAAATTAAATTTCATCGGGGACGGATACTTTGGTGAAAATAATTCTGAAAGAACTAGAGAGTACACACAAGCACTCTATGGTCTTGAGCTAAGAAATATTTGTGCCATTGATGAGTATATCTATTGGTTCCGAAAATATTTCTTTCATGCGGATGTAAGTGCAGAGATTGCTGCACATATGTTCTTTGCTAAGATCTGTAGTCCTTGGAGAGAAATGTTAATACATTCTTACAAGGTTCCAGAAGGACAAGTTGATACAGTCGCAAGACGAATGTCTTTCTCAAAAGACAAACTAAAAGACTGGTGTCAACAAGCAGCTGTTCAAAAGAATATGAAAAGGCTGAAAGGAAAACTGAAGAGAGCCCCTCTTTGTTGTGATAATAATGATTTTCCAACAATAATTGGAGAATCAATAGAGCAGCGAAAAAGGAGAAAGCATTTAGATAGCTCTGAGACCAAGAGCAACAAAAGGCGATCTGCTTTCAGGCGTAAGTCTTGGTGGTCTAAATCAAAAGCCCGATCTTATAAATCTGGCCAAAGATCCGGACCAACCAGGGTTTCTTCCCAGAGGTCAAGGAACTCAGACGGAAAGAAACCAATAAGACGAACTTTCAGAAAAGCTCATACAAGAGCAAATGAAAGTTTCAAAGATTGTAACTGCTGGACATGTGGAGCTCGAGGCCACATTTCTCCAGATTGTCCGCAAAAGAGTGGCGAAATAAAACAATTTGAAGCCACTGCAGATATACTGGATGCAGTTTTTTACGGCGATTTGGTACCTATATACCAATTCGAGAATATTCCCTCAGACGAAAGCATCTATGAGGAAGAAATAGAGAGTAATTCCGATGAAGCATCAACCGAATCGGAGTAATGCCAGGAATTCCTATTTGTACAGTTCCACAACTTAGAACTGTAATCTCTGATTTCAGAGAAAAGATTGAAAAGAGTAGAACCATAATCCTGCATTATAGATCTACTATTCAATTATTAGGCGAAACACCTCTCCGCCTAAGAAAAATAATTGAGCATGAGACCAAAATTCAGGTTTGGTCACAGAATATTCATACTCTCGAAAATTGGATAGAAAGTATGAATAAAAGTAATCGTTCTATCTTCCAAGAAAGAAATAATCCTTTCTAATGGACTACTCCGCCGAAGGAGATAGGCTTCAGACAACTGATAGCCTAGCTGGTTTCTTTTCCAAGGCATCTATATCAGATAAAACCATGGAAAATATCATGAGGCAAAATTTAAGTATTGATAAATACGATGGATTTAGAGTCAACAGCGTTAGCCGAATCCTAAATCAAATAGGATTAAATCAAAGGCGGCATAACATCAGATACCAAGTGAGTTCTGGGGAATTTGCAATCCCTATGGAATTAACCGGTAATGTGATGGATATGCAACTTATTCCGAAAGAAGAAATTCTGGAAGAATTAAGTAAACTAAGAGAAGAAGAAGCTCTTACAATGAAATGGATCCATATAGGAACCATTGAAGTTGTAATCAAAGCGACTTTCAAAGAAGGTGTTAATTCTCCGTTACATTTATCCATAATGGATAAAAGAATTAACAACCTAAGAGACGGTTGTCTTGGTACAATGGTAGGAAACTTATATGCAGGAAAGCTAATGTTTGACATTCATCCAAGAATTGCATATAACCTAGCGGACCAAGATTTTAGCCGAGTCTTAACCCTTTATCAAGATTTCAAAAGAACTGATCTCATGAAAGAAGGAAATAGACCATATTCTATTACATATAGAATTGCTTATGCGCTTTCCAATACACATCATTCTGATTTGTTTATCCGGAAAGAGTATATTGAAATTCCAAGAATTTTCAAGGAATTTGCTAAGGTAATGGCACCCGATCCAATTCAAATCCCAAGAATTGGAGGTGTAGATATTTTAATCCGAGACCATCCAGTTCTAGACCGTTCAATGAGTTCTAGAACAGATTATAGTAGCAGGATGTCCTTTTCAGAAGAAAGGATAAGGAGTTTAAAAGGAAAAGAGTTACTCAACGATCCAACTCCTCAAGCTATTCGGGTAGATAATGTAAAAATTAAATGCCCAGAAGGATGGAAAGATGTGCAAGTAATGTTTGATATTACAGAGAAAGATAATTCCTTTCCCTGTGAGGAGCTATATCACTTGCAACAATCTACTGTTAACAAATATGAAGGAATGCTAGAAATAGCAGGCTATAAAGTATTTGTTACAGGAAGCGCAGGACGAGACCCAGGAATTCTTATTCTGGGATTAAGTTTCCTTGAGGAACATAAACCTTGGGGAAGAAAAGGAAAAGGCATGGAATTTAGCTTGGATGGACATATTATTCAAGTTGAATAAATGACTAGCCCCTTTTCTATATACATATCTGTGGGTATGTTATACGATCAATATAAATCTGAATATTTTGCAGATTATATTGATTCTGGATCAGGGATTTCTACATCAAAACCTGGAGTGTTTCCTAGTCATACTATGGAAGCCCTACCCGTTATTGCAGGAAGGGATTTTTCTAAGAAAATCCTCATTCTCAATAAAGGAATCCGAGAAGCACATATCATGATTGGAGGAGCATTGGGCACACCTTGGTTCAAGGTAAAACTGCCCCCTATCTATTGTCATGATACCGGCGCAGATATTTTGCTAGGTAACAATTTTATCCAGACCTTTGCAAAATATGTTCAAAACAATACCACTAATGTGTTGAGTTTTACCACTCTTTGTGGTAATCACATCCAAGTGTTGCGGCGCGCAAATGCTTTTAATCGGCTCATGCCCATTCTGTTTCGCAGCAAACGTGGTGATTTCATTAATCCCGATTCTAAATTAACCCATCCTAAAATGAAGGATAAACGGAGATTTGGAAAAGCTCTTTTATCATTTAGACTACATGGTCTAATTGACAGCCAGGACGAACACTGTTATGAGAATTCACGAGAAGAGTTACAACTTCTTAAAAAGGTATTGCAGTATAAGTCCATAGATCACATTAACGAAGAAAGTTTACTTTCTCTCGAAAATGTTAAGAGACTAATTCAAAGGAACTTTAACGAGAATCCTTTGGCTTGGTGGGATAAAAACAAAATCGAAGCTACTCTACAAGTAAAAGAACAATGCAAGTATGAGTATGTTCGATACAAGCCAATCCAGATGAATATGGAGGATAAGAAAGATATGCAACTTATCATAAAAGAACATATCAATTTTAATCTCATAGAAGCTGGAGTCTCTGCTTACAGTAGCCCTGGTTTCCTGGTAAGGAACCATAGCGAGGTAAAAAGAGGAAAACCTAGACTAGTCATCAATTACCAAGGTATCAATAAGATACTAGAATTTGATGGTTATTACATCCCAAGCAGAGAACACTTAATTGAATGCATTAAAGATGCTAAGGTGTTTTCAAAATTTGATTGTAAATCTGGTTTCTATCAAATAAAGATGGAAAAGGAGTCTAGAAAGTATACAGCTTTCTCTACCCCTCAAGGACAATATATCTGGAATGTACTCCCAATGGGATTAGCAAACGCACCACAGATATATCAAAGGAAAATGGATAATCTATTTAAAGATTATTTCGAGCATATGTTTGTCTACATTGACGATGTATTAATTGCATCGAGAAATATGGAAGAACATATTAAACATCTTGAAATATTTTCTCATGTATGTTTTAATGAAGGATTGGTGCTTTCAGAAAAGAAAGCAATAATTGGAGTTAATAAGATCGAATTTCTGGGCATTCTTATTGACGAAACAGGTATTGAACTCCAAGAACATATTGTGGAAAAAATAAGCAATTTTCCTGATGTTTTAAAAGATAAAAAACAGCTTCAAAGTTTTTTGGGAGTTGTCAACTTTGCTGGAATTTTCATAAAAGATCTAGCAAAATACAGGAAAGATTTCCGACCTCTTTTAAAGGAAACGGAAAGCTCAAAATGGAAGTGGGAAGAAATTCACACTCAAAGGATTCGTGAGTTGAAACAGGTTTGCAATAATCTTCCTAAACTTGCAATTCCCCAAGATAAGGATGAACTGGTAGTCTATACAGACGCCAATGATTATAGATGGGCAGCAGTGCTCATGAAGAAGACAACTACTGGAGAAGAACCTTGTCGATATGCAGGAGGATTGTTCACTGAACAACAAGCCAGTCTTTGGCATATTAATGAGAAAGAATTCTATGCTGTTTGGAAGGCCTTTAAAAAATGGCCATTATTTTTACTAGCAAAAGAATTTATTTTAAAAGTTGATAATACGAATGTCAAAGCTTTTTTGAAAAACAAACTTGAATCAAAAATTGAAAAAGCACGTATTCTCAGATGGCAAGCAGAATGTCAGTATTATTGTTTTGACATTATTATTGTGAAATCTCATGAAAATATTCTTGCAGATTTCCTAACCAGAGATGGAAGTGTCTGAGGCCAACTCCATCATCACGAGATACAGGCATCTCAGGGAAAACCTTGAGGAGCTTGACAAAAGAATTGGACAGTTATCAGTTAACGCTGAAGTAGCTGGACATGTACAACGAGCTGATCTGGGCATAGTCCAGGAAACCCTTAAGGGAGCAACGTATGCCATGACTATGTTATGGAATACACTACAAGAACCCATTCGAAAGGCATCATCCTCGGTGATGACTCGCGAGTTAAGAGAGCAGGACTCTACACCTGCGTTTAGAGAATGGGGCTCTATACCCGGAGCAGTGGATTCAAATACCACTTGCACAAGTCCATTCTCAGATTCTGAGGAAAAGGAACCAATTGAACAGAAGGAAGCGCAAGCTCCTACTAGTTCAAGTCAACCCACCACCTCTGGGGTCAAAGAGGGAGAGATTAATCTTAGGCCACGAACAGGCACTTCTAAGATTAATATTAACCCAATTAATTTACATTGGCAGAGTTATCAGCGCTCTTGGGAAAAACTAATCTCAAGAAAAAGAATAAATCCTAATCGGTCTTTGGTAGAAATATCAAGGAAATATCCTAGGATTTGGATGAAGGAAGGATCTAATCCAGACGACGTCCGAGAATGGTATGATTTTGGGGCAATTGCTTCAATACATACAATGTCACCTAGTTTTCCGGAGATATCCAAACTACCGGACTGGATCACAGGAGCCGTGTACGATTTATAGCAAAACAACCCTCACCTCAAGAGAGGTGATATCTTGGAGTTAAAATTCATTTCAGCAGCTCCAGAAATTACAGGAAAATGGTCTCATCCAGCATTTCATTTTATCAAATTACAGAGACCAGACATGACGGCCTATACCAAAATACAGGTCGCAACAGGCGAAGCTCCTTTGGTTAGCAATATCAATGAAGACGATATATCCACCAGAAGAGCATGGGGTATGTGGGTCTATCTTACAGAGATGGACAAGGTCAAGTATCCATTCAAAATCTTCACACATTCAGTGAATGGGTCATTCCTGTTAAATTCAATGACAGGAAAAAGTACAGATTTCGCAGAAAAGGTCTTCGAGCAGAAAAGGACCGTAATCTGGGAAAACAAGTTACCAGCAACTGAATCAACTAGGAAGAAGGCCTGCAACATGATGCATGTTGATCTTTGGCACAACCGGGAATGTTCAAGTTGTGAGTTTCAAGAAAAACCCTTATTTGGTACAAAAATACGGGTTACCAAGCCAAAACCCGAATCCGAAAAGGATAAGGGAAAACGAAAAATATTTTACCCAAAGGGTTTTCACAAACCCCGGTAAAAACATGTAAACGACAAAGGCAGCCTATAAAGTAGGCGCACCAACCATCAGTCATGTGATTGATTAAAGTCCACAGCTGGAAAAGCAACCAGCTGTAAAAGTTAGGCGTGGCAGACAAAGTGGCAAACACAAGGACCCACGCGCACTAATCAAGATTGACGTATGCAATGACGCCAAAAGCTTAGAGGAAGTTTGGAATCCGCATTTGAAATCCGAAACTCAAAACTATAAGAAGGGAGTCAGAAGCAGATGGGGATCATCGAAAATTTTCTCCAACTCTTTTAATTACAAAAATTCATAAAAACATTTGTAATCTTTCTTCTGTTATAGTTTTAATATTCGAGTGTATGGGGGGTTCCCCAATAGTAAGTCCTCTCATGAGAGGCTAAAGGTTTTCTCCTCCAATATAGGGGTAGAATAAGATTATGTAATTTTAATTTGTATTTCATGAATAAAGAAGGCTTTGTCCAACGTGTTGTCCAAAATCCAAATTATAATTCTATCTGTTTATACCTTTTACGCCCTCGGGCAGGAAACGAAGGGGGCTGTGCTGTGTATCGCCGAAGGAGCCAGGGACTGCGAACCATAAGCTGCGGTTGGTGGTTGGAATGAGTCCGTAAAATCGAGGACTTGGAATACCCGGCGATAAGGCGGTCAAACGAAGGTATAAACTTATGCAAAGTTAATTTTATTTCGGAAGCATATTGGGCCTAATCAATTGGAATACCCTTTTGCTAAACTTTTAAGTAGTTTATTCGTAAAATAAAGATTATGGGCTGTTTTGAAAAGGGGTGAAAATATGGGGTTAGTTTGAAATAAAGAAAAGAAAAGAAAGGACCATAGTGACACAACTTATCACGAAGAGGGACCAATGTGCCGTTTTTATTAGATGAAGGACCAAAGTGAGACAAACCCAAAAGCAGAGAGATCATAGGAGTCATTTTCTCATTTTTATAATTTATTAATGGCTAGGTATTAATAATTACGTACCGTTGCATCACTGACAATGACAAGACTCTTAGGCCAAGCAACAATGTATCCCACAGCCTCAGAAACTGTGAACACTCCTTCATCAGCGAGAGGGACTGGTAGGGGTGCAATATCTTCAATTGCAATGTCAATCATCACTTTCACAAGGTGGGTGGGTAATGGAAGTGTATGCAGCGTTCTATCATCTGGTCGATTGTACATTTGTCCTTTAGCCACCAAACAATAAGACGGTGTTGAAAGTGACAATTAACATGGCGCCACAACCTATATAATATATATATATATATATATATATATATATATATATAAATATACCATTATATTAGAAAATTTTGTGTATTTTAATGAATTGCAAGTTATATGATCACTTAATAATTTCATATCATTACCTGAGGAAGGTTCTTAACTGGATCTGGGCAGTTATCTTTCAAAGAAACCGCCTCATCTTCATGTAGCTGCTGCGACCCAGACGCCTTATGCTCGTCAAACTCGCGTCGGAATGAGGATAGTGATGCAGTGAGCATGTGCGCCATGTTTTTCAAGTTATCAATCTCCTCATCTTTAGAAAACTTTTTGTCAATAAAATAGTGTTTTTGTGATACCCCAAAGCCTACTCCCCTAATGCGACCCGAATGCTCCTTCTTGTTAAGTGCTTTAGCCAATATATCATTCCGGGTCCTCTCGCTTCCACTATTGCTACCCTCCTATGATAAGCACTCCTGTAATAATACATTTAAAAATTAGTGAACTTTGCTCTTATAAAAAAATTGCAAAAAAAACATACAACACATGATATAGCTAAAATTGCAAATAACTCACAATTTCATGCACTACTCTTTTAACATTGCCATTATCAATGTTATGCTGGCTGTCAGAATTAGGGTTGGGCAACAATTCTCTGAAACCGCCCAAACCGCCCGCACTGAACCGCACCAAACCGTTTTCGTCAAATCGTTACGCAAACTGTGGTTTCGATTTTTAATGAAAACCGCACTGCAAAGTTGGTTTGGTGATGGTTTTGGACCAAAATTGCACCAAACCGAACCGCAAAACCGCCATTATTTTATATATATATATATATATATATATATATTTCTTTATATTTATACATATGTATATTTATATACATATTTATTTTTATTTTCTAAACATTTATTCATTATTTTACATGAAAATTATGAATTTGTTATTTAATCATATTGAAATTGATATTGAGAATTAAATTTCATTTGCTATAACTAATTATTCATTTTGAATTAGGATTAAAGTAATACTAGATTAGATATATCCAAATAACATGAACCGAAGTGATGAACACCTCTATAGATTGATACCTTAAGCCCTAACCCCTAAACCCTAAGCTCTAACCCCTAAACCATGAACTCTAAACCCTAAACTCTAAATGCATGATAGATTAAATAAATAATTAAATAGAATGAGTTTCTATCTAATATGGACCAATAAAAAGTATATAAAAATTATTGAAGTGTTCACCCATGATGCGTGTCCATATTTTGTTGAAGCATGGACTTGGGGAAATAATGAAATCTTAGATATACAAATTTATATACTACAAATATAATATCTTTTTGAACTTTAGACAAATTAAAATAGATACTTCAAAATGTTATTTAATTGATTTTTGAATATTGTGTTATAGATGATATGTTCTAATTGAATTATAATTTGATAGAGATTATTTCTCGATAACTTATAATGCACGTATAACACATATCTCGTCTCAACCTTATAAATTTGAGGTGAGTTTAGAAACGAAAATATAAATTTAAATTTCATCTTCAATTGGAGACAGTAGATAAAACAAAAATTTTATATTAATTCAAAATAAAAATTATAGATAAAAATTAAATTATATTAAAAAACTGAATTCATATTCATCTTAAATTCTTAATCATGAAACTAAAAATGATTAATATTAGAACAAGAAAAAAAGTTTCATTCTAAAAGATTCGAGTCTGTGACTTCTAAGGCTTTCAAAAGGCTAGCGAGCTTTTTCATTTTTTTATATATATTTATTTTTATATTATAAATATTAAATATTAACTATTAATATGTTGTTTTGTAAGTTAAAAGTACCGAAAAATTTGTATTTCTCTTATGTTATTTTAGCCTTGTAGACCAACTTTCGTATTGTTTTCATTTAAGTCTTGTAGGCTATTTCATTATTATGTATGGACTGTTTAGTAGGACGACTTAGTTCAATATTTTAAGTTTTTGCGAAGTTTTGATTATGTTATGTAGTTTTTGGATAAATAATTTTTGTTAAGCATAACTTTTATCTTTGTGAAATATTATTATTAGGTTTAGTTAGGTAATGTTTTAAAAATGACATTTTTATGCAAATATCCTGAAATATTTATTTTTAGTTAGATAAAAAACGTAAACCGCACCGAACCGCCCAAAACCGCTCCAAACCGCACCCTTGGTTTTATTTTTCAAAGTGGCAATTTGAGATTTCTCTACCAGAAAACCGCACTTGGCAATTCGGTTTCAAATTAGTAAAAAAAAACCGAAACCGCACCACGAACACCCCTAGTCAGAATGTGCAATCCTCCACACGAGTGCTCGTGTCACGTCTGAGGGGTCTGACCCAGCTTCCTTTCTTTTTTCCATCTATATTATGATTAAATATATATATATATATATTAACAAGGAATTTTTATTAGAAAACTTGTAATGATTCACTGTTAAACGAACTACATACCTCAATATGCTCCAGTTGAGCATATCCAATACGTGATTTCCTATAAGGATATTCAAGGTCCTTTGCACTTTCCGAATTGTCCCTACTTAATTGTTGTTTATTACATAATCAAAGCATTAGTCAATGTTCATATAAACGCAATATGCAATAAATGAAACTGTAAATTAAAATAATTACCAGGAAAGGTTCACTTTTCCGTATATGTAAAAACGCTGTCCAATCTTCTTGAGATATATTATATTTTTGGGGTGGGCTGGAATTAATATTCCCATTATCATCCTCTACCCACACTCTGCTCAAGAAGCTCCTGAAGTTTCGCGCTAGCTTTCCAGCTTCGGCCATGACAAATTTTTGTCTACTTTCGTCAATATCAAAGGCCAACTATGAAAAATAAACAACAAAGTATATATGAAATTATAATTTTGAGAAAATTGAGTAAACAAAAAATACATTAACCAATTAGAAACATGATAATAACCAACTTACAGCTATTTCATTCCAAATTGCTGATTTTGTTGCTTCCGAGACGTGCCGCCAATCACTGATGGTAATCGGCACCCTGTCACGAGCTATGACTCTAATGTAACCAACAAATGTTGATTTATTTGGGTCAATTGGTTGGCCATTCCGATTCCAGCCGACTGGTAGCTTTAAGCCTTTACTTCTGGCATTTATGACTTTTTTCATTGCAGCGATACCTCTACGTACCTCACTTTCAACACGTTTGTTTGCAGCAGCCCCAGAATCCATCGACCTACAGAAGCCAAAAATATAGAATTTAGATTCATATACCAAATATACAGTACCAAGTAACGCCACCATTATTTTTAAAAAAATTCGGCAGAGTAACGACGCAAATTTTTTTACCAAGTTCTCGACTTAATCTTCCCCCAAAATTACAAATAACAAAACCAATCCATCAATTCTTTCACAAAACCAATCAAATTTCACAAAACCATAAATGCATTAAACGATGTCAACAAAACAACATATATTGATCCAATCACGATACATAATCAAAATACATATCAACAAACACGCTATACTCATGATATGTATTCAAATAATAATACTTGTTATCATATAGAGAGAGCGATAGAGAAGAAGCTTATGGTGGTGGTGAAGGGGGCGGTGGTGGTCGTAGAGGAGGAGGATAGAGCGGCTGTGGCTGTGGCGGTGGTGGTGGTGGCGCCGGTATACAATATCGACCTACAAAAGCCAAAAATACAGAAGTTAGTTTCATTATGCAACAACATAATTTTTCAATTCATAAACTAACAAGAGACACCCTGACTCATACACTAACAAGTGCTTATATGAAGAAAAGTTTAGGAAATAAGTATATCATATAATTATCACATAAGTTCAAATACCTTTCATCGTTTTCTTTTTTTCGTTGACTTAGTAGTCTTTTGCTTCCCCCCAGTACGACCCTTTTGTTTAGTACGTCGACGAACAGATGGATTAATCCATATCCCCTCTTGGGGATCTTGTCGCATATACAATTCATCATCACTGATATCCAAGTCACCATCACTCTCAGTGGCTTGTGAATCACGTAAGATAGGATTTTCTCCATCATCATCACTATATAAACTATCATCCTCCATACAAGTATTTTTGTTTGCCGATAAAACAATTGACCACCTCTTATCAATAGGATCGGTGACAAAAAACACTTGCGTAGCTTGTGATGCCAAAATGAAAGGTTCATCTTTGTAACCCACCCTCTCAAGGTCTACTCGAGTGAAGCCTATTTCACTATTATCGACACCATTTTTATTGTCAGCCCACCTACACCCAAATACAGGCACCCGAAACCAACTATAATCCAGCTCCCATATATGTTCAATCACCCCATAATATGATAAATGAGCATAGATAGGGTTATTATCTCTCGCACTTGAGATATGCATTGTTTGAGCTACAAGACTCACCCCACTATTTTGCATTGTACTCCGTTCATCTTGGTCTTTTGTATAGAATGTGCGACCATTTATACGATAACTTGAATGACAAAAGACAAGTCTACCTGGTCCCATCGACAACCGTGCCAATTTATCTGAAATTGAAAGTGGATTCTCGTTCTGTTTCTCGTGAATATGCTTTCGGAACCAATCAGAGAAACTCTTATTATGCTCTCTTGAAATCCAACTCTCATTTTTATTTGGATTTAATCTCCTAAGTTGATCCTTGTGCTCTTGAACATATGGCTCAACCTCATCGGTGTTGTGAAGCACATATAGGTGTGCATGATCCCTTTGTGTGCAAGGAACACTAACTAATTATTTTCCAAGTACGCTTTCTCCTTCTGTTCTCTCTCCCACAACATGAGACTTTGGAAGCTCTGCAACGTTAGAATCTTTCAAATACCTTCATATAACGCTCAGCCGGATACATAGATCTCATAAAAGCTGGTCCACATAGTTGTGTCTCTCTAACCAAGTGAATAGGTAGATGAGTCATTATATCAAAAAACGCTGGTGGAAAATACATCTCAAGCTCGCACAAAGTGATGGCAATTTGTTTCTGAAGTGCAGGCAATTGTTCAGGATCAAACACCTTGCTCGACATTGCTTTGAAGAAGAAACATAATGAGGTTATAGTTTCTCTCACCTTTTTTAGCAAAATGGCCCGTATAGCAATTGGTAGCAAATGATCAATGATCACATGACAATCGTGAGTCTTCATGTGCTTTAGCTTCAAGTTCTTCATTGATACAAGACTGCTAATGTTTGAAGAATACCCTTCTGGAACTTTCACTCCATTAAGAAACTCACATAATGCAATTTTTTCTTTCCTGGATAGAGTGTGAGCTGCTGGAGGCAAATAAGTACGTTTTCCCTTATTTGTTGGTGCCAATTTTTCTCTTATCTTCATTTCAACCAAGTCTAACCTTGCATTTACGCCATCTTTTGTCTTTCCGGGCACATTTAGAAGTGTACCAATGACACTATCAAATACATTTTTCTCAATATGCATAATATCAAGAAAATGTCTAACATGTAAAGACGTCCAATACGGCAACTCAAAGAAAATTGACCTTTTTTTTCACCCAATTTTTGCAAGCCCACCTGCAAAAGTCTTTCCAAATTTAACCTCCAAGTCTTTTATATTCTCAAACACTTCTTCACCAGTCAAACACTTAGGAACTCGGCCTTCTTCAATATTCCCATTGAAAACTTTTTTCCACCGACGATATCTATGGTTTTGATTTAGCCATCTCCGATGCCCTTGGAATGCATATTTCTGAGAGTGTGTCAATCGATATTGATCTGTACTCTTGACACATATGGGGCATCCACATTGGCCATGTACACCATATCCCTCGAGGTTTCCTCTTTCCGGAAAATCATTGATTGTTCCAAATAACATGACTCTGAGATTAAAATTTTCTTCTCTGAACCCGTCATGTACTTGAACACCGGTCTCCCACAACACCTTCAAATCCTCAATTAAAGGAACCAAGTAGACATCTATATCATTTCCAGGTTGTTTCGGCCCAGAAATGAGTATAGGCATCATTATATGTTCTCGCTTCATGCATCGCGATGGGGGGAGGTTGTAGATCATCAAAATCACCGGCCATGTACTATGTGAGCTACTTTGCAAGCCAAGAGGGTTCATGCCATCAGTAGCCAATACAAAGCGAAGGTTTCTTGATTCTTCACCAAATTCAGGAAAATCATCATCGATCTTTTTCCATTGAGGAGAATCTGAGGGGTGTCGAATCTTGTCATCTTCAATCCTTTCTCCAAGCCTTCTATCAGCATACCATGTCAAGTCCTTGGCCAACTCTTTACTACTGTACATGCGCCTAAATCGTGGTATTATGGGCAAATACCACATGGTTTTGACAGGAGCAGATCCGTTCTTCTTGTACCGCGAGGCGCCACATTTCGGACAAACCTTCGATGATGCATAGTCAGTTCTAAACAATATGTAATCATTGAGACAGGCATGTATCCTCTCATATCCCATGCCAATTGAGGTTAACATCTTCTTAACCTCATACATTATCCTCGGGTAACATGTTTTTTAATAGATCAAGTAAGTCTGTGAAACTCTTATCACTTCACCCATTGTTGGCTTTTAACTTGCAGAGGTTTAGGACTGCTTTCAATCTTGTGAATTTACTACCACTATACAGTGATGTCTTTGAATCACTTGTCAAATTGTCAAACATCTTGGGACAATTTCGCAAATCCTCCTCAATCACATTTGTCATCTTCTCCAAACGATCAGGCTCATAATCATTCATGTCCAAATCCCGCGATCCATATGATGTACCACCCAAATCATCTGAGGTGACACTGCTCTCACCATGTCTTGTCCAACGTGTGTAGCTTTTATCAATTCCATTACACACCAAATGATCTTCTAATTCACGTGGACTAATTCTCTTTCCAAAACAAGAACGTAAACACGGGCAACTGATTCTAGTCCGATCTCACCCCTTTCTCATATTGCTCGGACATACGATCCGCTAATATCCAACTTCGATCCATCTTGATTCTGAATTAATTAAATTAAACAATTTTAATATCACTTCATAGTTGAATTAATTAAATAATTTTTATTTTGATTTATTTCCCATTATTCTAGAAAAAATTCGGCAGAGTAACAACGCAAAAATTTCTACCAAGTTCTCGACTTAATCTTCCCCCAAACTTGCAACCAACAAAATTCGCATCTTTCAACCACAACAAACCCAACATTCTAATCTTTCACCCACAACAAACCCAAAATGTCGATCTCACTATACGAAAATATTGATCACCAACTGGATCACATAAAGCAACATATTTCAAGCAACTTCAAATATTGATCACCAGTTGGATCATATAAATCACATAAAACTAAACATAAAGCATCATTTTATAAATATTGATCACCAGTTGGATCACATAAATCACATAAAATTACAAATAAAGTATTATATTTTCAACAACTAAGTATAAATAAAGATCACCAGTTGGGTCAATGTACCCTAAACTACAAAATAACCACAATTTAATCCCAAATTAAATGTAATTAACACCCATCTATACACAAAAATACATACACCCACATATACACAAATTATATACATCCACATATACACAAATACATACACCCACACATACATAAATATATATATGTACACCCACACATACATAAATATATATACATACACCCACATATACACAAATATATATACATACATCCACATATACACAAATATATATACATACATCCACATATACACAAATACAAACACCCACACATACATAAATATATATATATAAACCTATATATACACAAATATACATACATCCACACATACACAAAATATACATACACAAATATTTATCTAACTCAAACTCTATACTCTATATATGTGTGTGTATATGTATACATATTTACATAACATAACAAATATTTACATATAATTCACAAAACCCAATTAACATAACACATATATATAACAACAATCAAGATATTAACTTATAACCCACATTATATATTCACAAAACCCCAATTAACATAACATATGCATAACAACAATCAAAATATTAACATATAAAACTCTAATTTCATAACATATATAAACATATATATATATAAGTATATACCTATAGGGTGAGAGAGAGTCAAGAGAGAGATGAGCGGCGCGGCGGCGGCGGCGGAATAAGGTGGTGGTGGTGGCGGTATATGGTGGGTGTGGTGGTGGTGGTGGTGGGGATATATGTGATGTGTGTATATATATATGTATTTATATAGATAGCTAGAGATATAGAGTAGTAGTAGTAGAGAGAGAGAGAGAGAGAGAGAGAATAATGGTGGTGGCGGCGGTGAGGGGAGTTGAGTGAGAGAGAGAGAATAGAGAGAGATGAGTGAGAGAGAGGGGACGGCCGAGAGTGGCGGCGGTGGGGGGTGGCGCGGTGGGGGGAGTTGAGTGAGAGAGAGAGAGTTGAGAGAGGGGGGGGGTTCGGCCGATTTGGGGGGAAAATGGGGGGAAATTGAATTTTTTTTTTAAAATCAATTACGGCGGTTTTCCAAAAAAATCGCTGTAATTGGTCCCATCCTACAACCTATTACAGCTGTTCACCAAAAAACCGCTGTAATAGACCCCTCCGTTCAGCGGTTTTCTAAAAACCGCTGTAATAGGTGCGCTGTAATAGTGTATTTTTGTAGTAGTGACAAATGTTAGACTTCATTATGCCAGAACATGTGTTCTCGGAGCTAAAGGTTTTTGAATTTGAATTGGGAGAAGTCAGCGACACCTCGTCTTCAGCGACTGAATTCGGAGCATTAATCGCTACTACTAAAATCAAGGGAAAATTAGTCAGTGAGGTGGAAGCGACAGAATTGAGTGATAAGGAAAAGGAAATGGATTTATTAGTCAAGAAATTCAAGAAATTTCTTAGATATGAAAAGAGAAATTCCTGTTCTTCATTCCAGAACGAGGTATCATTTAAACGCTTAATCATTATGCATCATATTTTTCATTAGACATATAATTTAGGGGCAATTCACTTATTATAATGTCTACAAAGCATTTTTCAAAAGTGTTACAAGTTATCAAATTTAGGGGGAACTTTAAAATTGTACTTGTACACATGTGTAAGCGTCAATAATCAAAAACTATTTTCATATGCATAGATCATCAACGCTTATCGTTATTTGTGCATGATATGTTGGACGCTCAAACATAAAAAGAATTTAATTTTAAGCGTCAACATAAATCTTACGACAAGCGATATATGTTAAGCGTTGAAAATTTCCCTTCAACACTTAATAGAAACTTTTATAAAAATCATGCATTTTTTTTAAAAAAAATAGAGAACTAGAGGCAAACATAGTTGGTTGTTGATTTACCAACGAGTAGTATCAACAAGTGATATCTACAACTGGTATCAATGGTGGTGGAAATCGCTAGAGATTTTTTTACACTGTCCGTCCAGACGTGGATGCGACTGTGGACGCTTGCCAAAAGCATTTTTTTTTCTATTACCTCATAGCACAGAACTCTTAAGCAGATTCTGCAGTCTTCCTTTGATGATGCCAAGAAGGGGGAAAAGGTAAGAAAAGCAGTTTAAGGGGGAAGAGAAAAGAAAAGGCAGGTATTCATCGTTTCAGTATAAATCATATACGCTTTCAATTCCATATATATGAATGAATGATTTATCGTTGAAACATCTTGACTTATCTAACTTTCTAAATGCTAACTTATATTATTTTAGGCCTTTCTTTGAACTCTTAATCTATAAAAGAGTTATAAGAGTTAAGGTCTTGACATCATCAAAAAGGGGGAAATTGTTAGGAATTTCATGTTAGATGTTTTGATCATGACAAGATAGGATTTTATGTTAGACCCCAAAAGAATGTATGTTTCTACTTTCATAGAATATTTGTATAAGCATTTGAAAGTTTATTAGTTTGTTAGGCTTGTAATTTTTATCTTTGTAGATTTTAGACTAAGTATTAGATACCGAATCGCTAATAGAATTCTAGGTGAGTCTATTAGAGATGAAGTTGAAGATCAGCGTCTAAAGTCAAGTGAAGATGAAGATTTGTCTTAAGCGTCTGTCAAACGCTTAAAGACTATTTCAGAATTCATGAATCAGCGTTCAAGATAATGTTCTTAGCGCCTAGCTAACGCTAAAGGACTGTTCCAGGAGTGTTGAACCAAGCGCTCAAATCACTCAAGCGATTGAAGATCAGATTCACCTGAAATAAACTCTCAAGTCATGGAGGACTCTAATGCAATCCAACGGGCATTTATTTCCAACGAAAATAAATTCAAAACCCATTCAATGCTTGATAAGTGCATTAAATGTGACAAGGCATTATGACTTGTGGACAAGCCACCTTTTGACTAGACTGTCAGCTTTTCAGAGTTCAAGTTTGCTCTTGTCAAATTGGAACCAGCAGAAATTGAGGAATGTCAGAAAGGGACTATTTGACGCGATGCGTGAGAGACACGCGCCTACTTGTGTCCAACAGACAAATCCCAAGAATCTCTATAAATAGTACCCTTCAGCAAAACCTTAGTGTGTGTGCAGAGAGAGAAACTTTGTTGAAATAATTTGAGAGAAAAGCTTGCAAACTCCATAGCCAAAATCCATCAAGTTTCTCAAATACATTCCAAAGACAATCACCGATATCTCAAACCTCTTCAAAGAATAACCCTACACTATTATTGAGATATCCCAGGTTGTTTGAACTTCCCAACATCAAACAGACCTGTTACAATAAACCCTCAACATCTTTCATCTGAGTGAGAAAGTTTGTTAACTTCACAAGCAGTATTTTTGAGTAAGAGAAGCTTGTTGATGAAGTCTTTATTGGAGTTGAAGTCTGCGTGATCAAGGAGCTCAAGGCCATCTTGGAGAAGATCTTTATTGGAGCTGAAATTTGTGTGATCAAAGAGCTTGAGATCATCTTTCCAGAAGCAGAGGATTCAAGGAGCTCAAGTCATCCATATCCATCTCTTCCATTGTTCCCTATTTTGTAGAAGTCTCTGTGTGACTCTTCGATAATCAATCTAGTGGATTGCCTCCAAGTGCATAGGAAAAGAAGGACGTAGCTGGGATTACACCACTCAGTGAACCTTACAATATTTTGTGTCACTTACTACTTTATTGCTTTACTTTATATTTGCATATCATATCTTTAAAAAGGCTTTAAAACAGTTAAGCAATTACATTTGGAAAAAGAGAACGCTAAGCTTTAAAATCAGTCTTAAGCGCTTGACCAAGCACTAAGTGATATATGTTATTTTTACACTACTTTTTCCCCGTTTATCGACTTGGTTTTGATTGTTTCCTTGATAATTTGATCACATATGATGCTTTGATCCTTATCTTCTCATATTTTATAGAATAACATAACATTTGGAGGAAAAGAACAAGGATTGAAGGTAAATCATGCATAAAGATACAAACTGTCTGCGCACTGATAGCGTTTATTGAATAGAGTTCTCTACCCATGTCCAAATTACACCCTTGATTTACCAATGGAAATATAAGAGGCAAAGGTACATTTCATAAGCCACGACAACCACCTTCTACCCTAAAAGAAAAACAATGTCTTGCACCCAATCAAGAGAGTTTAGAACTTCATATCATTTGACTTGAATATGGGTAGTCACCTTGTTTTGATTTGAATGTATATGAGTTAGATAGTGATGTTTTGGCTATGTTGGGATATTTGAGGTTTGAAGTATTATGTAAAAAAGGGGATGAAATGAAAACTTGAGCAATGGGCTAAATATTCGAGAGAGAGATATATATGAAAAAAAAAAAGAAAAAAAAAGTGTGCTCTCGACTAGGCTTTGATCTTGGCACTCAATTGGATCATTTGGCTTGGAAATCTATGTACAACCCGATATGAAAAGAAACAAGTTTGGGGGTTGTAAGTTGATAGGAAAAAGAGAGTGAAAAAGGGATAAGTGATAAGGTGTGAAAGTTTTTGTAGTCTATTTGCGAATTTAGATCAATGATTTTGAGTTATAGGCTCTCTTGACTTAGTCATTTTGTCCATATTTTCCAATCCTAGCCATCACCTAGCTTTACATTACAAGCCGTAAAGACCTTTTGATTGTGACAATTGCACTTTATACACACCGATGGGTTAACGAATGTTGAATTGTTTCAATGTCTTTAATTTCAAATTGACTTGCATAATCTTATCTAGAGTGCTCTTGACATGAATATGGGAGTGGGAGTTCATGATTTAGGGATGGAAACTAAGATTTTGTGTGGTTTTCAAATTGCTGAATGTTCAAAGCATCGGGTAACTCTTCCGAAACTTCTTCGAAGGTTTAATGCTTGCTTTTGTGTGTATGAGATTGCGAAAGAAAAACCATTTTGAGCTTTCATGTGTGTGCTTGATTGTATTTGATCGAGGACTGTCAAAGCTAAGTTTTGGGGTAGTTGATATATGTTATTTTTACACTAGTTTTTCCCCGTTTATCGACTTGGTTTTGATTGTTTCCTTGATAATTTGATCACATATGATTCTTTGATCCTTGTCTTCTCATATTTTATAGAATAACATAACATTTGGAGGAAAAGAACAAGGATTGAAGGTAAATCATGCATAAAGATACAAACTATCTGCGCACTGATAGCGTTTATTGAATAGAGTTCTCTACCCATGTCCAAATTACACACTTGATTTACCAATGGAAATATAAGAGGCAAAGGTACATTTCTTATGTTGAATACAAAGATCAGATATGTAGGGAAGGAGGTGAAAACGTCATCGGAAGAGACGTCTTACGATGGAGTTTTCTGATTCAGTGACTTGTGAGACAATTTTGTCGTCTTTAACGTTTGATTTCGGCCCTAGTGTCTTCTGGAGAGTTGTAGATCTTTGGTTTAGGATTCTACAGCAACTTGAATCAGTTAATTCCGACAATGGTAGAGAACGTTATGCGAAGTTTACCAAAACTGGCTGGAGCAGCAGGGGACGAACGCCGAGGCGTTCATCCACGAACGCCGCGGCGTTCACATGCAGTAGCCAACGTCGAGGCGTTCAACAAGCGAATGCCGCGGCGTTTGAGGCAACGGGTTGGTCTATAAATACCCCTTTTAGCCATTTTTTACCCTAACTCACCTTGGATATCAGCAACCACACGAAAATAGAGAGAGGGAGAGCTTAGAAGAGAAGATTAAAGGTCAAAACATGGAGAATTCAACAAGGAATCCACATCTCTACAAGAATTAGGGAGTTTTTACATATTTGTTTCTTGAATTTGTTCAAATCTCCTATGACTTGTATGATTTATATTTGCACTTTTGACATGAATATGAGCTAAACTTGTTTGATTGAGGCCATGGATAGGCCGTTTATGTTATTTTGATTGTTGATTTGTTGGTGTTTATTGGATTAATTTTGGTTTTAGCTATATATTCAATATTTGATCTCAATGCTACATTTGCTTGATCACCAAGTGTTTGATAAAATGCCTAGGTTAGAGATCGAGAGATAATAACCTAGGGAAGATATAAACATTAAATACCCTATAGTTAAACCGACTAGAGATAAACTCGGTTTCTTTAGGTGGCTTTCCATTCACGTGGGGAATTCCTAGACCTTAAATGCATCCTCGTTAATCGGGTTTTCATATAGAGATATATAGGAAATCGTTACCAAGGGTAGGGTTGCTATGCCAAGAGATTGGGTAGTACGTACGTTAGGGAATTTCGCCTTAGCTAAATCAATCTAATAATCCAATAGAACCTAAATCACAATCTAAATGCATAATCGGTTGAACCATGTGCCTTGATCGTTTCTCTCTATTATTTCCTCCCTTTATTTGGTGTGACGTTGCCTTAGTTTATTTTCTAATATTTATTAATTAGTTAATCAACCTTTCTATCGACCGATTTAACTTAGAATTGAGTAATATAGTAGTCTTGGTACTTAGATTATAGTTGTCCCTGCGGATACGATAACCCCGGACTTAGAAATCCACTTTACTACTTATGCGACCTAGTTCTCTTGCTAGGATTTTGTCGTGTCAAGTTTTTGGCGCCGTTGCCGGGGACAACTATTTTTATCTAATATTGAGATTCCCTTATTCTTTCTGACCTTAGATCATTTCTTTTGTTTTTAATTTGTGTGTCTTTCTTTGTGCAAGGTTGATCTTGGTTAGTGCATGACCCGTACTAGTCGAGTGGGACTAGCGGAGTTGGACCCTGAAATTGAACGAACGTTTACTCGAGGGGTAAGACTACAAAGAGAGGCTCAACATTATCATGCCACAATGGATCCAAATCTGAATCCTCCTCCTATTCACATAGATCCCACTATCTTAGAAGAAGCAGTTCGTCGGGAACTTGCAAATCTTCGAGTCCATCAAAACCAACCAGAGGCGCCTCCACAACGCCCTTTGAGGGATTATATGATGCCAAACATTGAAGGAGTTGCCGGGCTAATTGTTCTACCTCCGGTAGAGGCTAACACTTTTCAAATCCTGCCGGGCTATATCCAAATGATAGGAAACCAGGTTCAATTCTCCGGTTTACTCCATGATGATCCACACGCTCATATAGCAACATTCATGGAGATTATCAACACTTTCAAGAACAACGGGGTCACCGAAGATGCCATACGTTTACGGTTATTCCCATTCTCTCTCAAAGATAAAGCTAAACAATGGTTCAACACTTTGCCAACCGCCTCTATCCGTACTTGGGAACAAATGCTAGATAAATTTTTGTCTAAGTATTTTCCAACGGGTAAGACGGCCGCAATGAAAAATGAAATCACCAGTTTTTGTCAATATGAGGGGGAATCACTTTATGAGGCATGGGAGCGTTTTAAGGAACTTTTGAGGAAATGCCCACACCATGGGTTAGTCGTGCCCACACTTGTTCAAACTTTCTATTTGGGTTTGGGACCGAATCTCCGTACGAATCTAGATGCCGCCGCGGGAGGTACTATCATGAACAAATCACCTGAGGAAGCTTGGGCATTAATTGAGCTCATGACCGAAAACAACTATCAATGGCCAACCGAACGAATCACGTTGCCCAAGAAGCCCGCCGGATTGTATGAAATTGGGAATAGCTCCACAGTAGCCGTTCAATTGGAGGCCCTAAAAAAAAGGTTAGATGCTTTAGGACTCATGCAAGGTGCGGTGAATCATGTCCGAGCCGGTTGTGAGAATTGTGGAGGTAACCACACGAACTTTGAATGCTTACAAAGAAATTTATGTGTGGCACCGAACTCGGTTGAAAGTGTTAACTTCATGGAAAATTCAAGTCGTCAACAAAACAATCCCTACTCGAACTCTTTCAATCCGGGATGGAGAAATCATCCAAATTTCTCGTGGAACCAAAATATGAATATGGAGAAACCACCACCACCCGTTTTTCAGCAACCTCCATTTCAAAGGCAAGGGGGGTTCCAACAACCACAACAAATTGAGAAAAAGAATAATATGGAAGATGTGGGGAAAACGTTCATGACGGAGGCGACACAAAAGTTTCAATTTCAAGAAATGATGTCCAAGAGACAAGAAGCAAGCTTAAAAAATCAAGAAGTCGCACTAAAGAATTTAGAAACTCAAATTGGGCAAATTGCCAACATGCTTTCAGGACGAACTCAAGGAACTTTACCAAGTAACACCGAGAAAAATCCAAGGGAACAAGTTCATGCGATAACTCTTCAAAGTGGAAAGAACTTCATCGATTCAGATTTGGGAGGTAAAAAGGATGATACACCACACCGTTCAGATGAAAACGAGGCAGCATCTGACTCCGGAACAAATGCCTCAGCGTTTCCCAAGGAACACCGTGCCATTGCACCTACTAGAGTGAAACACCGCGGCGTTCAACCCTCCAACACCGCGGCGTTCTCCCCTATTTTGGGAAATTCTTCACCCGAACCCTCCGTACCCAAACCAAGGCCCCCTTTTCCACTTGCATTACAAAAAGGGAAGTTAGATAAGCAATTTGCTAAGTTTCTTGATATTTTTAAACAATTGCGTATTGATATTCCTCTTGTAGATGTTTTATCACAAATGCCCAACTATGCTAAATTTCTTAAAGAGATCATCTCCAAGAAAAGAAAGGTGGAAGAGCATGATACGATGCCTACTACGGTGGAATGTGCAACAATTCTACAAAACATGCTTCCACCAAAACTAAGAGATCCAGGAAGTTTCTCTATACCTTGCGCTATTGGTCATTTGAATTTTTCAAAATCTTTATGTGATTTAGGTGCTAGTGTTTCACTCATGCCCTTATCTGTGTGTAGGGAGCTCGGATTCACGAACTTAAAACCCACTACAATCTCCTTGCAATTGGCGGATCGCTCGGTCAAGCACCCTGTAGGCATCTTAGAGAACATTTTGGTCAAGGTGAAAAATCTTATCATTCCAGTCGATTTCATAATACTAGACATAGCCAACGATGCTGAGGTCCCCATTATTTTGGGACGACCTTTCTTAGCCACAGCTGGAGCAATTATTGATGTTAAGCATGGTAAATTAACTTTCAAAGTTGGAGAAGAAGAGGTGAAATTTGACTTGTCTATTGAAACGAAACACTCTTCTACCATTCATCATGTTTACCAAGTCGTACCTGTAGGCGAGTCCTTGAGAGAAATGGCTACAAAAGATAAGAAGACTGTGAAGTTTAAACAAGGCCTCGATCAAATGTTTACTAAGGGTACCACTGGTATTGGGTAAAGAAGAAAAATAAAAAAAGAGTCAAGCTAATGATTTTAAACAAGCGCTTCTTGGGAGGCAACCCAAGCTTCATTATTATTTTTTTTGCTTTATTTTTTTTTCTTTTCTTTTCCTTTTTGTCTTTAGCTTGCTTTCTCTTCTGTCTTATTGTTGATGTGATTTCCTAGAGAATTATTTATTTCAGGTTTTGATCGCGGTTTGATCCTGGGATATGAGCCCACCACCGTGCTCCCTCCATTTCTCTCCATTTCAGGGTTGTATCGCTTATCCCTCTTACCTTGCATTTATTTCATGAACATTGAGGACAATGTTTAATTTAAGTTTGGGGGTACAACCTTGTTGATATAAAATTCATGAATTGGTGCACCTTTGCATAAGAGCATAATGCGTTTGAATATCTCCACTCTCTCGAAGTCAAAGTTTCTTATCTGTGGTCAACATGTCATATGTTGTGACTTGAAAGCCCTTTTTAGTCATGCTTATGCGATTTTTTTGAGGATTTAAAACTTTGGACTTTCAATTTTGTTGACTTTGAAGTGTGTTTTAATGTTGTGAAGTCATAAAATGATTTAGGCCATCTTTCATTGTTGTTAGCCTTACATTTTGGCCTTCTCTATATTGCATAATCTCTAGACCTTGATTTGAGCCGTATTGATAAGAATGGAGTGTGCTAAGCACACTAGAAACCACCATTCGACTTTATTTCATAAGCCACGACAACCACCTTCTACCCTAAAAGAAAAACAATGTCTTGCACCCAATCAAGAGAGTTTAGAACTTCATATCATTTGACTTGAATATGGGTAGTCATCTTGTTTTGATTTGAATGTATATGAGTTAGATAGTGATGTTTTGGCTATGTTGGGATATTTGAGGTTTGAAGTATTATGTAAAAAAGGGGATGAAATGAAAACTTGAGCAATGGGCTAAATATTCGAAAGAGAGATATATATGAAAAAAAAAGAAAAAAAAAAGTGTGCTCTCGACTAGGCTTTGATCTTGGCACTCAATTGGATCATTTGGCTTGGAAATCTATGTACAACCCGATATGAAAAGAAACAAGTTTGGGGGTTGTAAGTTGATAGGAAAAAGAGAGTGAAAAAGGGATAAGTGATAAGGTGTGAAAGTTTTTGTAGTCTATTTGCGAATTTAGATCAATGATTTTGAGTTATAGGCTCTCTTAACTTAGTCATTTTATCCATATTTTCCAATCCTAGCCATCACCTAGCTTTACATTACAAGCCGTAAAGACCTTTTGATTGTGACAATTGCACTTTATACACACCGATGGGTTAACGAATGTTGAATTGTTTCAATGTCTTTAATTTCAAATTGACTTGCATAATCTTATCTAGAGTGCTCTTGACATGAATATGGGAGTGGGAGTTCATGATTTAGGGATGGAAACTAAGATTTTGTGTGGTTTTCAAATTGCTGAATGTTCAAAGCATCGGGTAACTCTTCCGAAACTTCTTCGAAGGTTTAATGCTTGCTTTTGTGTGTATGAGATTGCAAAAGAAAAACCATTTTGAGCTTTCATGTGTGTGCTTGATTGTATTTGATCGAGGACTGTCAAAGCTAAGTTTTGGGGTAGTTGATATATGTTATTTTTACACTAGTTTTTCCCCGTTTATCGACTTGGTTTTGATTGTTTCCTTGATAATTTGATCACATATGATGCTTTGATCCTTGTCTTCTCATATTTTATAGAATAACATAACATTTGGAGGAAAAGAACAAGGATTGAAGGTAAATCATGCATAAAGATACAAATTGTCTGCGCACTGATAGCGTTTATTGAATAGAGTTCTCTACCCATGTCCAAATTACACACTTGATTTACCAATGGAAATATAAGAGTCAAAGGTACATTTCTTATGTTGAAGACAAAGATCAGATATGTAGGGAAGGAGGTGAAAACGTCATCGGAAGAGACGTCTTACGATGGAGTTTTCTCATTCAGTGACTTGTGAGACAATTTTGTCGTCTTTAACGTTTGATTTCGGCCCTCGTGTCTTCTGGAGAGTTGTAGATCTTTGGTTTAGGATTCTACAGAAACTTGAATCAGTTAATTCCGACAATGGTAGAGAACGTTATGCGAAGTTTACCAAAACTGGCTGGAGCAGCAGGGGACGAACGCCGAGGCGTTCATCCACGAACGCCGCGGCGTTCACATGCAGTAGCCAACGCCGAGGCGTTCAACAAGCCAATGCCGCGGCGTTCGAGGCAACGGGTTGGTCTATAAATACCCCTTTTAGCCATTTTTTACCCTAACTCACCTTGGATATCAGCAACCACACGAAAATAGAGAGAGGGAGAGCTTAGAAGAGAAGATTAAAGGTCAAAACATGGAGAATTCAACAAGGAATCCACATCTCTACAAGAATTAGGGAGTTTTTACATATTTGTTTCTTGAATTTGTTCAAATCTCCTATGACTTGTATGATTTATATTTGCACTTTTGACATGAATATGAGCTAAACTTGTTTGATTGAGGCCATGGATAGGCCGTTTATGTTATTTTGATTGTTGATTTGTTGGTGTTTATTGGATTAATTTTAGTTTTAGCTATGTATTCAATATTTGATCTCAATGCTACATTTTCTTGATCACCAAGTGTTTGATAAAATGCCTAGGTTAGAGATCGAGAGATAATAACCTAGGGAAGATATAAACATTAAATACCCTATAGTTAAACCGACTAGAGATAAACTCGGTTTCTTTAGGTGGCTTTCCATTCACGTGGGGAATTCCTAGACCTTAAATGCATCCTCGTTAATCGGGTTTTCATATAGAGATATATAGGAAATCGTTACCAAGGGTAGGGTTGCTATACCAAGAGATTGGGTAGTACGTACGTTAGGGAATTTCGCCTTAGCTAAATCAATCTAATAATCCAATAGAACCTAAATCACAATCTAAATGCATAATCGGTTGAACCATGTGCCTTGATCGCTTCTCTCTATTGTTTCCTCCCTTTATTTGGTGTGACGTTGCCTTAGTTTATTTTCTAGTATTTATTAATTAGTTAATCAACCTTTCTATCGACCGATTTAACTTAGAATTGAGTAATATAGTAGTCTTGGTACTTAGATTATAGTTGTCCCTGCGGATACGATAACCCCGGACTTAGAAATCCACTTTACTACTTACGCGACCTAGTTCTCTTACTAGGATTTTGTCGTGTCACGTTTTTGGCGCCGTTTCCGGGGACAACTATTTTTATCTAATATTGAGATTCCCTTATTCTTTCTGACCTTAGATCATTTCTTTTGTTTTTAATTTGTGTGTCTTTCTTTGTGCAAGGTTGATCTTGGTTAGTGCATGACCCGTACTAGTCGAGTGGGACTAGCGGAGTTGGACCCTGAAATTGAACGAACGTTTACTCGAGGGGTAAGACTACAAAGAGAGGCTCAACATTATCAAGCCACAATGGATCCAAATCTGAATCCTCCTCCTATTCACATAGATCCCACTATCTTAGAAGAAGCAGTTCGTCGGGAACTTGCAAATCTTCGAGTCCATCAAAACCAACCAGAGGCGCCTCCACAACGCCCTTTGAGGGATTATATGATGCCAAACATTGAAGGAGTTGCCGGGCCAATTGTTCTACCACCGATTTAACTTAGAATTGAGTAATATAGTAGTCTTGGTACTTAGATTATAGTTGTCCCTGCGGATACGATAACCCCGGACTTAGAAATCCACTTTACTACTTACGCGACCTAGTTCTCTTGCTAGGATTTTGTCGTGTCACTAAGCATTCTAAGCGTTCAAAACATTTTTAAAGATAAGCAACTAAGGAAAAATTTGTGACGCTAAAACCTTTCAAAGAGAAGACTTGTAAAATCATTCCGATGTGCTAACCCTGATTAAGCGATTGAAACATTACTCTACTTGGGTAGTCATTGAAACCACTAAGTCTAAGTTAACTTTATCAAAATAGTCTTCGAGTAAATGCTCAGCCAAGTGTCTACATATTTAAGTAAACGCTTAGCCAAGCGTTTACATTTCAAGCATCCAAATCAATCTTAATACGAAAATTTTTGAAGTCGAAAAGACTTCAGGGTTTATTCAACCCCCTCCCCCCCTTCTAGACCCTTTCGTATGCCACGTGAGACCAACAAATGGGTTTATAGAAACAAGATGGATGAGAATGGTATTGTTATAAGGAACAAAGTCAGACTTGTTGCTCAAGAATATTGCCAAGAAGAGGGTATTGATTTTGATGAGACATATGCTCATGTCGCCCATCTTGAAGCAATTCACATGTTTCTAGCGTATGCTGCGTTCAACAAGTTTACGGTGTATCAAATGGACGTGACGAGTGCTTTCCTGAATGGTAAACTCCAAGAAGAAGTTTATGTTGAGCAACCACCAGGATTCATCAATAACCATGGTAAAGGTATGGTCTACAAGCTAGATAAAGCACTTTATGGGCTTAAGCAACCACCCCGAGCATGGTATGACACTCTCTCTATTTTCCTTATTGGTAAAAGCTTTTCAAAAGGCAATGTTGATACAATGTTATTTAAAATTACCAATGACGAAGATATTCTCTTTGTCCAAATTTATGTTGATGATATTATATTTGGATCTACTAATAAGCGTCTGTGTGAGAAATTCTCGAAAATGATGCAAGAACAATTTGAAATGAGCATGATGGGTGAATTAACTTTGTTATTAGGATTACAAGTTAAACAACTCCCTAATGCATATTTATTAACCAAGCTAAATATACACGTGATATGATTAAGAAATCTAGTAAGGAAAATGCATCATGTTCAAAAATTCCAATGAGCCAAACGCTTAAGTTAGATAAAGATGAAAGTGGGAAGAAGGTTGCTATCACTAATTATAGAGGTATCATTGGATCACTTCTTTATCTTACTGCTAGTAGACATGATATTATGTTTTCGGTATGCATGTGTGCACACTTTCAAGCTGATCCTAAAGAGTCACACTTAAGTGCTACCAAGAGAATCTTGAAGTACCTAAAAGGCACACAAATGTGGGCTTATGGTATCCAAGGGACTCTCCTTTTGAACTAATTTGTTACTCATATGTAGATTTTGCAAGTTTCAAAATAGATCGTAAGAGTACTAGTGGTACATGTCAATTTCTAGGTGATAGGCTAGTTTCATGGCATAGTAAGAAACAACAATCGATAGTTACCTCTACAGCTGAAGCCGAGTATGTAGCTACAGGAAGTTGTTGTGCACAAGTATTATGGATGAGGCAACAACTTAGAGATCATGGAATAATCCTAGGTCCAACCCCCATTCATTGTGATAACCAAAGCGCCCTAGTCATGACTCAAAACCCTGTTCTTCATTCCAAAATCAAACATATTGACATTAGATACCATTTTCTTCGTGACCATGTTCAAAAGAAAGATATCTCCATGCATTTTATTGGCAGATATCTTCACCAAAGCGCTCAACGAACAACGCTTTCTCACTTTAAGAAGTGAATTAGGTATGATTAATTTAAACGCTTAATCATTATGCATCATATTTTCATTAGACATACAATTTAGGGGGAATCCACTTTAATTGCGTCTAAAAGATTTTTGAAAAATGTTACAAGTTATCAAATTTAAGGAGAACCTTAAAATTGTACTTGAACATATCTGTAAGTGTCAACGATCAAAACTATTTTCATATGCATAGATCATCAACGCTTATCGTTATTTTAGTATAATATGTTGGACGCTCAAATATAAAAAGAATTTAATTTCAAGTGTCCACATAAATCTTACAAGTGATATATGTTAATCTTAACATAAACTTTTTATAAAATTCATACATTGCTTTTAAATGACTAGTGACGTGATGGATAGACTCAAAGATTAATTTTGACCATTATCCAAACGCTCCTATCACATCAAACTGGCAGGTAAATTAAAACTTTTCAAAATGACGGTTTAGAGGGAGTACGTGTTTGTGTACGTGTCAGTGTACCATCAAGCGCGTGCATCACACTCTGAAAATGCCAAACTTTTTTTTTTTAATTTACTCAAACGTCAAAGCTTTATATATGGGAGTTACCAAATGTAACTTCTCTCTCTTACCAAAAACTCACGTCCGCAGTTAATAATAATGATGACTGAGATTCATGAACTTTACACGTGTCAAAATCTAAATGAGACGAGAAACCGCAATTTTCAACTGTGTCATTTAAAACAAATTTTGCAGAAAAATTATTCATTTTTTACTCAAGCTTTCTGCAAAATTACTCCCTCTCTCAAAGCAAATCTCAGTTCATCTCTTTCAAAAACACTCAAATGGCACCCAAGAAATCCATGAATACTGCTGAAGACACCATCAAGGTTATTGAAGGCCTTGTGGTGGGCTGGAAATTTATTTACGAACAGAATGAGATCAACATGACTGACATGATGGACTCTGTAGCCAAGGCTGGGCTTCAGACGTTCTTAACAAAGTATTCTTATCTGTTTGCGCCTGAGGTGGATACTTTCTACAGATCTGCCAATCTTTCTGAGGATAAGAAATCTATCTCCTACCTCTTTTCTCTCTCCAAGAAAGAGTCTCCAAAAGAATTCATTATTGTTGCTTCCATTGCCAAGAACTTCAATCTGTCGAATGAGGGTAAGGCATTGGAGTTTATTACTGCTGAACATACTCCAGAAGCATGGACAAGGATGCGTGCAAAGGATGATGTCGCATACAAACCTTACTACAAAAAGAAAGATTTAGTGTCGAAGTACAGACTGCTTGCTCATTTCTGCAGCAAAATCATAAAATGCAGGTTGGAAACCTTCGATAAGGTCAACCCGATGCAGTTTCAGATGATGACGGCCATACTCCTGGATATCAAGATCAACTGAAGCGAGTATGTGTTCGGAAGGTTTAGGGACTGTTTGAGCATCACAAACAAGCCCTATGGCATTATTTTAAGTGATCTGATGTACAAAGCAGAGTGTGTTCACTCATCTGGGCTCCCTTTGGCCAAGGTCAAACTACTGGGGAAGAGGGTTCTAAAGAATCTCCTCAACCCTCCTCGAGTTGGTGGTGCTATGAGACCACTGTCTGAGCGTCAAGTGGTACGTGAAGCACCCGATGAGGAAGCTGAGCGTCCTAAAGAGGCTGTGAAGCATCCGGCTGTATAGAAGAAGAAGGCTCCTCGTAAGCCCAAGGCTCCTGCTATTCCATCTCCTCCAAAGGATGATGAGGAAAGTGATGAGGATAAGGAAGACAAGATTCCTTTGTTCAAGAGGAGAAGATTGGAAGGCATTTTAAAGAAAATAGATTTTGCGGAGCCAATTGTTGCTCCTCCTACCCAATTGCTTAAGCTTGTTGAAGGAGTCATCATGAAGAAGGTTTTCAAGCGTTCCAGGACAGGCAAGCGTCAAGCTGCTCTTGCTCCTGAAGAGCCTGAGAATGTTGAGTCAAGCACTCAAGAAGCTGTTGTGATTGAGACAAGTTCTCAAGGTAAGCTATTTTGTCCCATAGCGTTTCTTTTTCTATCTGTGTAGAAGATCCTGCTCTTATAGAGGATAGTTCTTGTGCCACAACTATTGTTCCAGTTATTGCTGAAGCACTAATCGATGTCCATGTGGATGTTCATTTGGAAGAAGTAGTGGCCATCGCAAAGGATGTTATCGCAGAAGTGCTAGCTGAAAGTTCAAGCACTGATGTGGATGCCGAGGAACCTACATCGAAAAGGGTCCAACCACTACTCTCTTCAGAGATCATAACTGAGGCACGTTTAGAAGGTCAGAGCGTCGCTGAGGACGTTACAAGACCAAGGCACTTCTTCAAGCTGGATCCACTCAACACGATTGATCACTCAATCAATTATATGCCACCAGCGCTTGAAGAAGACTTTATTCTTGCAGGCTACAACGAAAAGCGTTATATTAATGTGGAGATTGAAGTAGCCATGCTGATAGAGCATGATAAAGTTATCTGTGAGATACTATTTAGCTCGGAGCTGACATATGTGGAGCAGGCATATTACCAAGCCATTGCCGATGATCAACCTACAGGTCAAATTCCTGCCTCCATCGCTATTCATGAAAAAAGAAATGATGTTAGAACTTCTAGATCTGATATAGACTTAGCTTATTATCTAGACATGGGGCATAGCAAACCAACTGGATTTGCTCCAAGAGATTTCAATATCAGAGTCTATGAGCGTATACCTGTTGAATTTCTAAATCCAATAGAGGAACTCTTGAACAGAGAAGAATACTCTCACTTTCCAAAAGTGGTGCATAGTGATGCAAGTAAAAATTCAGTTAATCCACTTCGCCTTTGGAAAAATAAGGGTATTTATGCGGGTGATCGTCCAGCATCTTTAACAGATTTGATTCAATCAGAAATGGATGACTACATCCAGAGTGTTTGGAATGTTAGCTATCAAACAGACAAATACCGCTTTGAATCCATCAGAGACATTCACCATGAAGGCATTCGGGCTATAGTCAATGCAGGTACCGAGTACTACATGAATGAAGTTAATTGGGTTTAAGCGTACATGGGTAACATATACAGCTTTCAAGACTTAGTTTTTGCTCCTCACATGATTAGCATAGGCATGCATGACAAAAAGAGTCAGTTTGCTAAGTATTGCCTACAGAAGCGTCGACAGCAGGTAGGACCAATTGCTAAATTACCAAACATTCTCCAACCAGTAGAGAAGTTTCTGCATCAGGCGTTACATCAGCTTGCAGTCACTCCTCTTAACTTCAATAGCCAAGCGTCTACCAGTGGCAGTTTTCCATAATCGAATTTGAACATCTCTCCAAGCCACTATGATGACAACTTTAGGTTGATGTTGAAGATCATGGCTCAAATTCCACACTTCGATAAGATCTTCACAGAAAACCTAAGTTAAATCAAATATTTAAGGTGTGATTGTTTAAATAAACTAAAGAAAATTAATTATGTAAAACATGTAGAGATTGAAAAATCAGAGGGAGAGAGATAACTAAGACACGTGATCCGACCAAACTACTTGTTATCGATTATGAAGCGTGTTATTCAATTATTACTTATCATGCTATGGCGGAAACTCCAACATTATACAGTACCCAATCTCTTGGTATAGTGCGTCTATGTTAATTAATGATTCCCTATATCCCTATATGAGAATTCAATTAATACACATGCATTAACAAGATTTATGAGATACCCCGTTCCTGGAAGACTACACGAATGAATCGAATCTATCCCTAGTCAATTCTAAAACATGATGTTCAATTTCCCGAGCATCCTTAACCTATATCCTCTCGGAATCTAAGTTACGCAATTTAGCGAACAAGTGGTGATCAAGCACTCATAAGCATTAAACACAACAAACTGAACACATAGCATGCCAAGAAATAATCAAAAACACAAATTTTATAAACGATAATTCATAGTTTGGCCTTCACACGACCTTAGTCAAACGAATTTAGTTCATGATTGAAAAGAAAGAGAAATAACAATCTCTAAAAGACATGTTCAATGAACTAATCTCAAAAGAAAGTGAAAACCTCCCTATTACAATCTTGATTTCCTCGTTGTTGCTTGAATTCTCCGTTTTCGTAGACAAATTCGGAGTCTTCAAGCTTTTTCCTTGATTCCTAGGGTTCTCTCTTGCTTCCCTAGGTTTTTCTCTCAATCCTTGTGTTGTAAAAAGTGTGAAATCCTCCAAAACTGACCTAAAACGCTATTTATAGGTTGTTGTACGCAGAAGGGATGCTGCGGCATCGGAGTCGGGATGTTGTGGCATCCAAGAGTCGAGCCGGACAGCCGTTAAACATATTGATGCTGCGGCATCCGGTATGTGATGTTGCGGCATCACTGTGTTGTCAAGATTTTCTTGATTTTTCTTCCATCTTTTGGATCCAATGATGCTCTATACCTGATACACACAAATAAAACAAATCAAGGTATAATGTGGGATAAAATTTACTAGAAAATGAGCCAAATCCAAGAAAAATAGGTGCCCGAAAAGGCGTAAAATACGATCTTATCATAATGGGAGAAATTTAGACATCGGTGCTCATGTAGAGGAGGATGGGGATGTACAGGCGGGCGAGGATCACTTCAATGCCCGAGGATCAAGTTCGGCTTATCATGGTCAAATCAATGCCGGAGGATCGAGTTCGGCTTATCATGGTCAATTCAATGTCGGAGGATCGAGTTCGGCTCAACCTCGTCCCTACCCTCACGACGTTTACATTCCCACGATCTCGGGCCGCCCACCACAACATGATATGCCCATCAATGTTCATGATCAAGAACTAGCTTTCAGTATGCCGAAGTGGTCTCTTTTTGATCTCTGTATGAACCAGTTGAATGATATACCTCAATATCATAGGATTCCACCACCGCCTCCTGGAAAATTTAATGTATCACCAGTGGTGTACAATGATGATGTAGAAGAAAAAAATAGGAGACGGCCTACGAGGACAAGACGGGCCCCAGAGTGTGGGACGAGGGGACATTGTGGTTATCGGTCACATAGATAGTTTATTTAGACGTTGGTCGTTGTGTATTTATATATCAGTCACATGATAGTAATATATATTTATTGACATAATTGCTTTATTTGAAGCCCAAAAAATTACGAAATTAATACAGACATTGAATTAATATGAAACTAATTGACAGAATCTAGTTATTCTCATCATTAGACATTTCAGTATCCGATCGATACTCAAAACCTACACTAAGTTCCTGCCGGGCTCTTTCTTCTTGCACATAACCGCATAAGGCGTATTCTAGAGAAATTTCTTGGTAATTTAGACGTTGCATACGCAGAACAATCCTGTTATTCTCCTCACGTATTCTATTGAGTGCTATAGTTTTCTTCTGTGGCGTTACACGAGACATGAGTATAGCTCTTCGTCGGGGGGCAACAAATTTGACGTTCACGACAATCCGTGGCAAGGCCGTCTTGTTTTTTAACCTGAAATCTCCATTCATCTTCCGTCGTTTGCAAATATACTTCTGAATATCTCTGATTTGGATTCAATAAGTAAAAGTAATCATCATCCAACTGCCAACTATGTCCCATGGCACGAAAAATATCACCAGGAGTATAATACAATTTTTGAGCTTTAAACGGCTCTATTTTTAATAATGTTATTAATATTGATGTTCACTCCCTTCATATATATATAGTCACAATCCGACTACAATAGTTCGCGTGAAAGCAAAACCCGTGACCAGAAAATAAAATAAAAATAGTTGAGTCGTCACAATCCGACTCTAGTAGTTCACGTGAAAGCAAAATCCGCGACCAGAAAATCAAAAAAAAAAAGTTGATTCGTCACAATCCGACTACAGTAGTTCACGTGAAAGCAAATCCCGTGACTAGAAAATCAAAAAAAAAAAATTTAAGTCGTCACAATCCGACTAGTTCACGTGAAATAAAAAAAAGAAAAAAGTTGAGTAGTTCATAAATGCTGAAGGTCTTTATTATAAGGCAAAAATTATCACGACTCACCACCACAAATACGAGCCAGAAATATATATTTTGAGAGGGGCTTTGAAAATGGGAGATAATCATAACTCCAAACATCAACATGGTTATTAGTAGAAAGAAACAATGACTACGAGGAAGTTCGACATGAGGACCCTATTGAGTATTATTGTGGACTCAGAAGGGAATGGTCTCATTGAGTGCTCGAATCTGAGGAGTTGGTTAATAATCTTTGAAGACTTGGCGTGCGAATTCCACGACGTAGATCCTTGATGATGCTGAGAAATGGTGAAGAAAATTGTAGAAGGGTTGTTTCTAGAATAAAATTAGAAAAAAAAAAAGGATGATTTTACGTCGTTGTAGATATCACATGCTTGAACTTGCTGAAAAACTTGCATTCGCACGAGGTCAAAGACTCACACGTCGTGAAATTGTAAATGTTTTGACTCGTCCTTCATACAAATCAGAATACTACATGTTAGATGAAAATGAGTAAAGTGAATGGAGTTTTTAATTGTTGAGTAATTTGAATAAGTAGTTTTTAATTGTTATGTAATTTGAATAAATAGTTTTTAATTGTTAAGTAATTTGAATAAATAGTTTTTTATTGTATCGTAATTTGACTGAATAATTTTTATTGTTCAGTAATTTGAATAAGTAGTTTTTTATTCTGAGCCAGAAAATCGACAAAAAAATTACGTAATTATTGTTGAGAAACAGCTCAAGTGGGGTTGTTTTGAATAAATATTTTTTTATTGTATCATAATTTGAATGAATAGTATTTTATTGTTGAGTAATTTCAATAATTAATTTTTTATTCTGAGCCAGAAAATCAACAAAAAAATATTTTTTTATTCTTTATTTGGCTCAAGAGGGGTTGTTTTGCGTGGCCATATTTCTTCACTCGGGCATCGAAATTAACCAAATCTTACCATTTTATAAAGTTCATGGCATCACCTGCAAGTTTTATGTTCAAGTTGTAGCCAAAAGATGCACAGACACAGGTCAAATACGAGCCAGAAAATGAAGAAAAAAAAACTGTTTTTTAACATAAAACAGCTCAAGAGGGGCTATTTTGCGTGGCCATATTTCTTCACTCGGGCATCAAAATGAGCCAAATCTTACGGATTTACAAAGTTCATAATATCACCTGCAAGTTTAATGTTCAAGTCGTAGCCAAAAGATGCACAAAAACAAGCCAAATACGAGCCAGAAAATGGAAAAAAAAAACTGTTTTTTAACATAAATCAGCTCAAGCGGGGCTGTTTTGCGTGACCATATTTTTTCCCTCGGGCATCGAAACGAGCTAAATCTTACAGTTTTACGAAGTTCATAACATCATCTGCAAGTTTTATGTTCAAGTCATAACCAAAAAATGCACAGAAACAGGCCACATACAAAACAGAAAATCAACAAAAAAAAATGAGTCTATTAAAGAAAAATATTGGACATTACAAAAAATCCGAGTCTAATCTGAATCTAATTTGGGCCAGTCCATCTCGTTGGGAATCCGAGTGCTCCGCTGCCGGCGTATAGTAGGTGTCTTCCTCAGATCAGGGTCATGGACCAACTCAAAATTGGGAGTATCCCAATAATGTGATTCAAGTAACGGATAGAACACCCCTTGATATGTTTTCAAATATTCGAAGCTCAGGTAATATTTTTCAACATACGAGGACGACCTAATCCCTAATTGTAGATAATTTCATTGCATGTAAGCACGAAATTCGATGAAGAGCCCATTTTCCACAAGAACAATATTTAGCTTTAATGGCGACCGCATAATGATGATTACCGGACCCAATCTGTCGGGGGGTTTCAACGTGGCCCGTGTAATGCAACCAAGAATAAACTTCTGCCTTGTGCGATTGAGATTTTTTGGTCCACTCATTGTACATTTTATATGCATATGTCGTGAAAGGTTGTTGCCTCATTGCCAAAGCCATTCACACTTGATCAGCAAAATATTCGACAATACGATGAAATGTGCACTCAACAAATGATGTGGGTGGAAGATGTCAAGTACCTTTCAACACATTGTTTAAGCTTTCTCCCATGTTTCGTCGTCATAATGCCTTCGCACGTCCCTCCATCATATGCCAGTGTCCACTTTTCTTGTGGGATAGCTTTCAAATAATTCAATGCAACCAGATCCTTATTACCAATGAATTCCATTGGTTGGTCAAACTTTCGGACATTATGTGCCATACACGCCGCATAACAGAGTTCCTTCATAGCTTTACTTTTGAATTGAGCATTAAAGTTTGAACTCACTTGTCGCAGGCAATATCTATGAGTTCCTAGGGGAGGGGAAAACGCGGGCATAAATCGAGTAGCATTTAATAAGCCCTTATGACAATCAGAAATAAGGCAAACACCTTCATCAGGCATCAAAAAAAGTTTGCAGACCAATTGCAGAAACCATAACCAAGACTCATTGGACTCATTATCAACGATAGCAAATGCTAGAGGCAAAATATTCTGATTTCCATCAAGAGTTGATGCGATCAACAACTTAACCTTGTGTCGTGCATACAAATGAGTCCCATCAACGCATATGACTCTTCGACAATGTCGGAATCCACCTATACATGGCTTGAACGCCCAAAACATAAATTTAAGCATTTTTAGATTTTGATCCAGTCTTGTGTGCCACCATTCAACAACCGTCCCCGGATTCCACTTCTTGATTACTCCCAAAAACATAGGCAACCTTGTAACGGAATCCTCCCACATCACGTATATAATCTCAGTTGCACGTCGCAAATTGTACCAAGCCTTCCCATACGAAATATCGAATTTCCATTTTTTCGACACTGTTAGTATAATAAGGCTGACCTTATATGACGGATCCTTCCCAACTTCTGGTAGAATTTCATTTGTGATCATGTTTATGTCCAAGCTAAAGTGGTTCTTCGAACAATCTTCGAAGAAACATTCGTGTGCCCCTTCATACCTTTAATTTTTCAAAAATTAGTACTCTTCAACAAACTTCTCTATAGTTTAAAAGGGCATCCGTTTTTGCATTCTACAGCATACACTTTTGGATTACTAATTGTCACCTTAAACTCGCGCCGTGCATGCTGCACGTGGTAGTTTTTCACCGCTGCTTGCAAGCTGAGTTTGTTGTCAAAAACTTGGCCCAAACGAAGATTACCTTCGCATGATCATAAATTATTCTCCAGCTTAAACCTGAACTTTGGCGATGTAGTGAATCTCCTTCTACTTCTGGGTATGTGGTGGAATAGAATGGGAGCACTTCAAGAAGTCTTTCTTCGGCTCTTGTGGGAGGGACATCTTCATTCATCGGTACATTACTCTCATCATCTTCATCCTCATCCATCATTGCATTGTTGAAATGTTCTTCCAACTTGGGGTCTGAATGATTATGGATCGAATAGTCAGTATGAACAATGTCATCGTCACTCCCAATATCATCATTGTCAACGTCTGCAAAATCACTAAACCCAAAATTGGGATGCTCAAAGTCATGACGGCTTTGTCTAGACGGATCAGCTATTAAAGATAAATATGATGACAGTATGTAAAAATAAGATAACAAGTCATGAATCAAAAGAATACAACAATTATGAAACTTATTAGGAGATTCATAATTACCTGCTCCCATGTCAAGAATTACAAAATTCCTCAAACGAGGATTTTCCAAAGGGAAATTTTGCGTAGACGAACCTACAATAAAAAATAAATATGATGACAGTATGTAAAAATAAGAATAACAAATCACCAATAAAAGGAATACAACAATTGAAGAAATTCATTAGAAGATTCATAATTACCTGCTTGCACATCCGGAATTACAAAATCCAAAGAGGAATTTTGTACAGTTTGAAAACGCCCAAACAAATGACCCATTGTAAAAGCACCTAAAAATGCAAATCACAAAAGGTTAACTTATTTTACAATTCTGCAAAGAAAAGAAAAATAATTTACACAAATATGAAATTTAAAAATAAACTACACAATGTAAATATAATAATAAACTACCTTGATGCAAATCGTGAATTGTAGAACTCCCCAAACCACTTGAAAAAAAATCGTGAAACTCACGATTTTCCAACACATGTGATTGCGATTGAGTATTTAAATCTGGTACTGTGGGATGTGTAAAATACAGTATGAATTGGGATTGTGACTGCCTATTCAAATCTGGAACTGTGGGCTGTGTAAAATACGGCATGAATTGGGGTAGCGTTAATGACGTCACTTGGGTTAACAACGAGCTGTATTGACCTTGATGTTGGATTGGTTTTTTCTCAATATAAAGCTCGACGAATTCATCAACAATGTTAGGATCCAAGAAAAACACTAAAGTCTCATTGTCTTTAATCTCCATTGTGCTCTCCCTCATCACATTTCTCTTTTCAAATTCAAACTTTATAATTACTTTTAATGAAAAATAATTATGATCAGTTCTTGTACTCGCATATAACTTCTCCAACAATTCATCGTATGTGATCGTACAAGGTATTCTCATGTTAGTATTTGGACGAGTGCTATATCTAGCTGAATTTGAGTTTTCAATAATTTGACCACCCATGTATACTAAAACATTAACTGTGTTCGCCCTCGACATTTTCTATATAATATCAAAATTCAAACCATAAATAATCACTAAATTCAAAATTATAGTCAAAAAATAAAATTATACCTACAAATTATACATAAAATTGAAAATTATATACCTACAAAATTAGACTTTATATATACAAACTATCCTTCTATATTACAAATTAAACTTAAAAATTATAACTACTCATTCGAAATTATACATACTATGTATACCTAAACATTTGAAATTTCATTTGCAATTTATATGGAAATTTAAACCCTAACAATAAATTCGAAATTATACCATTGAAATTATACTTCAATTCTACATAATAACAAACTAACACTTACATCAAAGTTCAAACCATAAAAAAAACACTAAAAATTGACATTATACCTAAAAGTCAAAATAAAACCTATTAATTCAATAATTATACCACCATATTCGAGAATTATACCAAATAACTCAAAAATTATAGTTAAAAAATCCAATTTATGCCTAAAAATTCAAGTTTTGAAGCCACATTACAATATCATTACAATAAAATCTAAGTCTAATCTGAATCTCAGTCGCGCCAGTCCATCTCGTTGGAAATCCGAGTGCTCCGTTGTCGGCCCACAATAGGCGCCTTCCTCAGATTAGGGTAATGGACCAACTCAAAATTGGGAGTGTCCCAATAATGTGATTCAAGCAATGGATAGAACCTCGCTTGATATGTTTTCAAATATTCGGATTTCAGGTAATATTTTTCAACATACTCAGTTGGCCTAAGCCTTATTTTTGTACATAATTTCATTGCATGTGAGCACGGAATTTGATGAAGACTCCATTTTCTACAAGAGAAATATTTAGCTTTGATGTCGACCGCGTAATGATGATTACCGAAGCTGATCTATCGGGGCGTTTTAACGGCACCGGTGTAATACAACCAAGATAAACTTCTACCTTGTGATTTTGAGATTTTTTGGTCCAATTATTGAACATTTTAAGTGCGTATGTCGTGAAAGGTTGTGCCCTCATTGCCAAAGCCATTCGCACTCGATCAACAAAATATTCGACAATTCGAAGAAATGTGCACTCCACAATTGATGCGAGTGGAAGATGTCGAGTACCTTTCAACACATTGTTTAAGCTTTCTCCTATGTTTGTCATCATAATGCCTTCACGCATCCCTCCATCATATGCCAGTGTCCATTTTTCTTTTGAGATAGCTTTCAAATAATTCAATGCAACCGGATCCTTATTACCAATGAGTTCCATTGCTTGGTCAAACTTTCGGACGTTATGTGCCATACCCGCCGCATAACAGAGTTCCTTCATAGCTTTACTTTTGAAATGAGCATTAAAGTTTGAACTCACATTCCTGCCACGATTTCTATACCATATGGATTTTGTCGCAGGCAATATCTATGAGCTCCCGAGGGCGGGAAAAATGCGGGCATAAATCGAGTGGCATTTAATAAGCCCTCATGACGATCGGAAATAAGGCAAACACCTTCATCAGGCATCAAGAAATGTTTGCAGACCAATTTCAGAAACCATAACCAAGACTCGTTCGACTCATTATCAACAATAACGAATGCTAGAGGCAAAATATTCTGATTTCCATCCAGAGTTGATGCGCATAACAACTTAGCCTTGTGTCGTGCGTACTGAGTCCCGTCAACACATATGACTCTTCGAAAATGTCGGAATCCATCTATACATGGTTTGAATGCCCAAAACATAAATTTCAGCATTTTTAGATTTTGATCGGGTCTTTTATGTCGCAATTCAACAACCGTCCCCGGATGCCACTTCTGGATTGCTCCTAAAAATTTAGGCAACCTTGTAACAGAATCCTCCCACGTCCCGTATATAATCTCATTTGCACATCGTAAATTGTACGAAGCCTTCACGTATGAAATATTAAATTTCCATTTTTTCGACACCGTTAGCCTAATTAGACCGACCTTATATGAAGGTTCCTTCCTAATTTCTGGTAAAATTTCATTTGCGATCATGTTTATGTCCAAGTCAAAGTGATTCTTCGAACAATCTTCGAAGAAACATTCGTGTGACCCTTCATACCTTGTAATTTTCCAAAAATTCGTACTCTTCTTTAAACTTCCCCGCAGTTTAAAACGGCATCCATTTTTGCATTCTACAACATACACTGTAGGATTACTAATTGTCACCTTAAACTCGCGCCGTGCATGTTGCACGTGGTAGTCTTTCACCACTGCTTGCAAGCTGAGCCTGTTGTTAAAAACTTAATCCAAACGAAGATTACCTTACGCATGATCATAAATTATTCTCCGGCTCAAACCTGAAGTTTCTCGATGTAGTGAATCTCCTTCTACTTCTAGGTATGTGGTGGAATAGAATGGGATCATTCATGAAGTCTATCTTCATTCATCGGTACATTAGTATCAGCATCTTCATCCTCATCTATCATTGCATTGTCCAAGTGTTCTTCCAACTCGGGGTCTGAAAGATTATGGATCGAACAGTTAGTATCACTGTCATCGTCACTCCCAATATCATCACTCTGAACGTCTGCAAAATCACTAGACCCAAAATTGGGATGCTCAAAGTCATGACGCCTTTGTCAAGATGGACCTGCAATTAAAGATAAATATGATGACGGTATGTAAAAATAAGAATAACAAGTCATGAACCAAAGGAATACAACAATTATGAAACTTATTAGAAGATTCATAATTACCTGCTCCCACGTCAGAAATTACAAAATTCCTCAAACGAGAATTTTCCAAATGGGAATTTTGTGTAGACGGACCTACAATTAAAAATAATTATGATGATAGTATGTAAAAATAAGAATAACAAGTCACGAATAAAAGCAATAGAACAATTGAAGAAACTTAATAGAGGATTCATAATTACCTGCTTGCACGTCAGGAATAAAAGGGGAATTTCGTACATTTTGAAAACGCACAAACAAATGACCCGATGTAGAAGCATTTAAAAATGCAAATCACAAAAGGTTAACTTATTTTACAATTCTGCAAAGAAAACAAAAAATTATCTACACAAATATGAAATTTAAAAATAAACTACACAATGTAAATATAAGAATAAACTACCTTGATGCACATCGTGAATTGTAGAACTCCCCAAACCACTTTAAAAAAAATCGTGATACTCACGAGATTCCAACACATTTGATTGCGTCTATGTATTTAAATCTGGTATTGTGGGCTAAGTAAAATACGGCATGAATTGGGATTGTGACTGCGTATTCAAATCAGGAACTGTGGGCTGTGTAAAATACAGCCCTGATGTTGGATTAGTTCTTTCTCGATATAAAGCTCGATCGTGTCCTGAACATGAAGTGGATCTTCTATCCCACAATGATGTGACACCATTGTGGTACACCATCGTGGGATAGAAGATTCGTTCCGTCTTGAACAATGTTAGGATCTAAGAAAATCGCTAAAGTCTCATCCTCTTTGATCTCCATCGTGCTCTTCATCATCACATTTCTCTTTACAAATTCAAATTTTATAATTACTTTTAATGAAAAATGATTTTGATCAGTTCTTGTTCTCGCATATAACTTCTCCAACAATTCAGCGTATGTGATCGTACGACGTATCATCATGTTAGTGCTTGGACAAGTGCTATATTGATCAGAGGCATTTTTACGTGTTTTTAAGCCCCTTTGCGTTTATGTTTTAGGTTCATTTATCGCTTGATTCTTGCCACATGTGCGTTTAATTCGTGCATTAAGTGATTTCAGGTCTTAAATGGATACAATCGAAGAACGGGATGAAAAACGACGTATAAAACAAGTTTAGGCCAAATTGCTACGCACCCCTACGCCCAAGCGCCTTTCCACCCACGCCCAGGCGCCGGACAAGATGCAAATAACGTCAACATTCTGCTTACCACGCCTAGGCGCCATCCTGTCCACGCCTGGGCGTCGTATCTGCATTAGTTTCCACGGTTGAGCGATATTTCCGTATGTTTAGAGACCAAATTGGATGAAGTGTCCTTCTACAAAGTTGTAGAACTATGTGTTAGCTTCAAATGAGGACTTGAATCATCCAAATCGGAGTTCTGTGGAGAGAGTTATAAAGAAAATACGATTGCTGCGCCGGACAGAGGCAAATACGCTCAGCATTCTGCCGACGACGCCTAGGCGCCGTAGGCGCCGTCATGCCCCCGCCTAGGCGTGACCACACCCGAGTTTTGATTCCTTTCAGCCAAAAGTTCATCATTTGATGGGGGAATGGAATATTTAAAGCCAAGATGTCATGCACATGTGTGGGGGACATGCAAGAGGGGAAGGGGAATTGTTTATTGCACACCATGATGGGGTTTGGAGTAGAATAAAGAGCCCATCATTTCTTGTCCATAGGGGGCATCTTCTTCACACTTGATCGATCACTTTGGAGAGAGGGGGGGGAGGCTTCACTCTGGACCATTATTGGAGGATAGGGGAGAGGTGAAAGCCATCATTCATTCTTCACTTATCATCATCATCGTTCTTGGAGGAGAAGAGAGGATCATTCATTCCTCATCCATCACCATTGAAGATCATCATCAATCACACTTGAGGGAGTTTTAATTGCTTTTCATTGCATTCTTATGTTCATGATTATGTATATGACAACATTAGATTCTTTTAAGCCATTGATGATGAGCTAATCTTGTAAGACTAGGCGCCATGTAAGGCCAAATTGTGATATATGCTTATATAGATGATTGTTGAGGTGTTCTTATATTGTTATGTGATGTGAATGTGTTGTTGTCTATCTTGCATATACTTGATCACTATATGTTAGAAGTCTTATGCCTAGGTTATATTTCGGGAGAAAATGACTTAGGGTGCAAGAAATTCACATCATGACCCGTAACTAATGAGGAATTGCCCTAGACATAGGTAAAGATTCCCGGGTGAAGTCGTTCGAGTCAAAATCGAGTGAGCTCTAGTAGGTTAATGCATGTTAGTGGTTAGATTTCCGGATGGGAATATTGGGAAATCACGATCTAAGCATAGGAGTTATTACGCGAGACATCGGTTATTCTCTACCTTAGTAGTTCTCACCATAACAATATAAGTGTAATCCTTCAACAAGAACCTTTATAAGTATAATTGATCAATTTCGACCTAGCATGTGCCTTAGTCTCCCTTTACAATTGGTTTTAATTCATTTGCATAACCTTGTTCTTATTGTACATGTTTTACATTCAATTTACTTTTATTATAGTTGTTCTTTGTATAAAATCATAAACTAGAATTCAAGTCTCCGTGGTTCGACAACCCGGACTTTTAGTCCACTTTTATTACTACACACGACTAGTGCACTTGCTATCATAGCACGTTAGTTATTAGCGTGTCATATATCTAACTGAATTTGAGTTTTCAATAATTTGACCATCCGTGTATACTAAAATATCAACTGTGTTTGCCCTTGACATTTTCTATATAATATCAAAATTCAAATCATAAATAAACACTAAATTCAAAATTATAGTCAAAAAATAAAATTATACCTACAAATTATACATAAAATTCGAAATTATATACCTACAAAATTAAAATTTATATATACAAATTAGACTTATATATTAAAAAATTAAACCGAAAAATTATAACTACTCATTCGAAATTATACATACAATATAAACCTAAACATTTGAAATTTCATTTGCAACTTATATGGAAATTTAAACCCTAACAATAAATTCGAAATTATACCATTGAAATTATACTTAAATTCTACATAATAACAAACTAACACTTACATCAAAGTTCAAACCATAAATAAAACACTAAACATTGACATTATCCCTAAAAGTCAAAATAAAACCTATTAATTCAATAATTACACCAACATATTCGAGAATTATATCAAATAACTCAAAAATTATACCTAACAAATCGAATTTATGCCTAAAAATTCAAGTTTTGAACCTACATTACAATATCATTACAATAAAATAAACACAATATACAAACTCAAAATTTAAAAAAATTAAAAGTATAATATATAAAATTACATTAATTTCGTGGTTAAAGAACAAATTTTGAAGAAAAATTTGTGCATCCAACAATGATGGTAAGAAATAGAGAGAAGAAGAAGAGAAGCAGAAGAGAAAGAGTAAGAAGTAGAGAGAAGAGAAAGAGAAGCAGAAGAGAAAGAGTAAGAAGAAGAGAGAAGAGGAAGAAAAGCAGACGAGAAAGAAAAATACCTGAAGGTTAAAGGGAAAACTATTATGCTGACAAAAATATAAAACAAAAATATTTAATGTCTCTCATTAAAAAAAAAACAAAAAAGGAAAATTGCAGCCTTTTTGTCAGCGATCGATTTGATCGCTGGCTGACAAAAATATTTAAAAAAATTAAATTTAATGAGAGACGACATATGCTATGTCGTCTCTCATTAAATTAAAATAAAAACAGAAAAAATAATAAGAGACGACATAAGTATGTCTAAGAGACGACATACCCTATGTCGTTTTATACTACTTTCTGAATTTTCTCATTTTTTCAACATTTTCGGATTTTTCTTTTTTTTTATATTATTAATTTAATTTTCCCCCAATATCACCCGGTCAACTAACCAGTAAAATTACAAGAGATTCAAGCTTGTATAAGCTCAATTAGGGCAAAAAGGAAGTAGTATACAGAACAACAAAATATATTAAAAACTCTTATCTCAAAAATCAAAATTAATCCAATACAAAGTTCAAATCATTACTTTCGACTTTTAAGTCGACATCTAAAACGCCCACGAGACTTGAAAATCATCAGAAGTACTAGTTCCATACACAAAATCATACTGAGAGAAATCATCCGGCGAATATTCCGGCCACTTATAGTTCTGCTGCTCATCCAGCAACGTCGGCGCCGGCGTATCCCACGGCACGTACTTTCCACTCATATCCTTAAACATGTAATTCGCCTCTTCCAAAACCGAATTCTCACTCTCATACTCATGATACTCTTCACAATACTCCGCCACCGAGAAATCACCGCCGCCGCCGGGGGAAATAGACGTGCCCCGCGGCGGAGAAGACATGGCCTGGCAGCCTCCGCCGACAGCGTCGTTTTCGTCGGGTGTCTTGAGGTTGACCCTCGCGCAGGCGCCGTAGAGGCGGCGGGCCGCGTCGTCGTATGCTCGGGCGGCTTCGAGGGAGGTGTTGAAGGTGCCGAGCCAAACCCTAGCGCCGCGGTCGGGCTCTCGAATCTCCGCCACCCATTTGCCCCACGTCCGCTGTCGAACGCCGCGGTAGGTGCAGAGAGCGTTCTCCGGCCCGCCTTTTCCCCTCATGCAGCCTTTTCTGGAACGGCCGGCGGACTTCTTCGCCGGCGGTGGAGCTTTACTGGGTTCGTTTGTAGTGGGTACGCCGATTATAGTGCTATTGCTGGACTCCATGGAAGGTGGAGATTGAGGGTTTTGTGTGAGATCTTTTGGTGAACTACGGTGCGGACAACTGGAGATGGGATTTATTGTGGGGGCGGGGGTGACACTTGCCAGACAAGGGTGTTGTGAGAGTGGTGAAGTCGGTGAAACGTGGCATGTGAAGAAGTTGGAGTTGCTTTACATATTTTTAAGGTTATTTGAGATATTTTTCATTTTATTGCTATCTTGAAATCATCACAATTGAATGAGCAATTCTACTGTTGTGCAGCTTAACCGTGTAATATTTCAATAGATCCATGATTTTGACGGAAAAAAAATAGATCTATGATACGTACATATTATATATATATATATATATATATTTATATTTATATTTATATTTGTTAAGAATGATTGTATCAGAGTATTGAAGAAAATAAACAAAAAAGAACAAAGAAGCATGAGCGGACATGAGAATTTTAACGTGGGTCTTTCTCGACCCATTTCGGCTTCGCACCTGCAACCCCCTGGGTCTTCCCCGACCTATTTCGACTTTGTCTCGGCTCTATTTTTTGGCTCTCAATCATTTTTTTATCCAAATCCACTATATTCCAACATATTAACACACACCATGTTTAATGTGTGGAGAGAAAAAAATTGGGGTTTTTAAAAGAATTTGAGAATTCTTTATCCTAAAAATAGTTTATACATTTCTTAGAATCTACGCATACCGTGAAAAGTGTTACAAAGTTGGATAGAAGATATAGGAAGTGTTTACAAACTCTAAATAAAAGTGTTTATGAATTTTTAGCTAAAAATAAACAATTTTGTAGTGTTTGCAAATTCAGCTTTTACTTTTGATTCTCTAAAATTAAGCTTACAGAAGCCAAAAGCTCCAAGTTGAGTAGGGGGTGCTTTTTGATATTTTTTAAATTCCTGCAATTAAAATAATTTTTTAGTGACAATTCTATCCTTGACAATATTTCTATATTCTCAAATTAATCCCATCAAATTTTTTTAAAAAAAAAAAAACTGGCGATTAAATTTCAGGGGAGCATAAACCTGAAAGAAACGTAAAATTCATCCATTTTCTCTATTGTTAATTATATTTTACTAGTTGGGATATTGTTAATTATATCTTACTAGTTGGGATATTACTCGTTTAATTATTTTGCTATTATCGTTCTGTAAACTACTTGTCCTAAGTAATCAATATTATTTCAGAAACATATGTTTTTAGGAGTATTTTGTTAGAAAGAAGATTAGGAACATAAATGTAAAAAAAACTATAATTTTGTTATTCTTTTAGGGGCAATATTGTACTTTCTGCAAAAAAGTTAATTGATAATCACTTTTATTTACAAACACTCCCTGCAACTTTTTTTCACTTTCAGTTTCTGTTTGCAAACACTATCGAGTTCTGATTCTCAAATGATTCTGCTTATTTTTCACTTAAAATTACTTCTCTAGAAGCAGTAGATTTTGCAAACACTCCCATAAACGGCAAACATGGTCTTAACTTTAGATTGAAATATCGAAAGTTCATATTTTTTGGTGTGCTATTTCTACCAACATAGTTTTGGGGGTAAACAAGGGCAACTTGTATGTTGGTTTAACCATGCTTAATAATGGTCCTATTTCTTAGGCACTTCAAATATGGAATATTTTTTACTCTTTTTATTGTGATTTAAAAATCACAAAAAGAAGGGAATAATTCAAATATATAAAATAGTGGGTAAACCATGCCTAATAGTAGGTGCGTATATTATAAAGAAAATTCTAATAAATAAACTTAATTTATAACTCTAAGTTGAATCATTTAAAAAGAGAAAATTACAAAATAAATCCATAACTTACGAAAAAAATTATTTTGGTACTAAACTTTTGAAAATGACAATAATAGTTTCATAACTCAACTTAACTTTACAAAATTAATCCCACCATCAATTATGTAGGGATGAAACAACTTTGACCGTTAAATCTGACTTCCCCACCCTCGACCCAATGGTTATTTGAGGGAAACCAAGTACCAATTTCTTTTTATTTATATTGAAGGCCAAACACACATATAAAGGTGGGCAGACAGGTGGGAAGAAAGCAAATTAAAGCCATGTTGTGTTTTGAATTGTGTGTTTGTTTGATCTTAAATATAAAGGAAGAAGTTTAGTACTTTGTTTCCCTTAAAAAAACTACTACATCCTTTTATTTCCCTCCAAAAACTATTGACAGTTGGGTAGGAAGGGGGAAATCAGTTTTAACGGTTCTTTCCTCCATAATTGATGGCAGGACTAGCTTTGTAAAGTTAAATTGAGTTATGAGATTATTATTGTCATTTTCAAAAGTTTGGTACCAAAATTATTTTTTCATTAGTTATGAGACTAATTTTGTATTTTTTCCATTTAGAAATGTGCTTATGTTTTACATAAAAGTTAGAAGCGCACAAATTTCTGGAAAAACAAAGCAACTGAAAAGAAAAAATGACGATGTTTATCCAAAACGCGGTACCTAAATAAAGTATGTGAACAAAACAAGGAGAATACTACATACGAAAAGTACCTGACATTTTCAAACACATGAACATTTTCACAGCCGACATGATTGAACATATGAGATTTTCTCATAAAAAATAGCGTAAATATTTATTAGAGAACAGAAAAATGGTATTAAAAATACGTTTCAATGAGTTCTATTTTAGATTTTAAAATATGATAATGATCATATATAGATGTGATATAATATTTTCCTAGTATAATTGATGTGATATTTCTTTGCGAAAATGTGTTTATAAGTTTGTCGTAGTTATTAAAGAAAAATAAAAAAAAGTGATGATAATAATCTTCCTAGATTTATTGATTTAGGTAACGAAATATAAGTAAAATGAATCACACTGTGTACCTTACTGCACTTCAAATAAGGATAGACCGGCGATACATTTGGGGTCTGATATTGAGATTTTGACGAATAAATCTCTTTAGTGGTGCCAAAGAAAATTCGAGAATAATGAATGCAGTATTAATTTATCTTCAGAATTTTCTCTTAATTAGCACATCAATTAGACGCAATTTTTGAAAAAAACAATCTCTCGATATGTTTATCATGGATGAGGCTGCCATTTAATGAAAGATCTAGATATTTTTTATTTTAAAACAGCAATTGATTAGAAAATAATTTCATACACCGATAATGATAATGACTTAGCGGACGTGACACATTAAATGCGTGTGTCATGAGACAAAAAATGTATTCAAAGTTTTTTGAGTAAAAATCAATTGATACATATGAAACGATTTGACAAGTAAAATTCTTAATTGAAAAAAAGGTAATCGCGTGTAAGAGAGGACAAAGATATATAGTGAGAAAACTAGCAGAATATTATTGAGAAAAAGAAAATATGAGGGGAAAAGAATAGAGATAAAGTTTACATGAATATATTTAAATAAGTCTATATGTCCTTCCATTCTATAATTTAAATAAATATTTTGTGTTGAAAAAATATATATGAATATAATAATTCCACAAAATTACATTTTAATGATGGAAATTAATTGTTGGCCCTGAATCTTCGAACTTCATGATAATCAGGCAATAAACGATAAACTGAAAGTACCTGAATCCATAGCAATAGAATTGACTTGAGTTATGCCTTCCAGTTGATCGTACCCATAAGACCTTTCTTCGGCTGATGGGATTCCAGAGAGAAAAGAGTAAAATTTTTGTCGTACGTGGGGACCATAACCCCTATTTATAGCTGAAATAGGACTTATTTGCAAATCAGTTCATCATAAATTGCAATTCAGTCCTCAAGGTCTCTACACATATTAAATATAACCCCACACTAAATAGGATGACTCGGGCCTATAAAAAACTTAATTGGATCACTTAATTTAAGGTCCAAACTTTATTTAATATATGATATACAATTCAAATTGCAATGTACACACGTCTGCGTGCCCGAATGCGTATTATTGTGATATGCACATAATATAAGTCCACAAAAAAATTCCAACATTTAAATCTGTTAAGACAAATAAAAACTAGTTGCGCCTATTATATTTGATACTATTTATGACTTTTGCTCTGCATTATCGGTACTTCGTGCGTTATCACATGATATAATTAATAGTACATATATATATATAGAATAAAAAATGAGCACACTATTTAAGTAATTAGCAGTGCGCTATGAATAGGGCTAAAATGAAGCAAATCATTTGAAATTGATCAATAAAAATTTGTTTGACCTCGAGCATTTAAAATAATCAACAAGTTTGTACAAATTTTCATGTCTAATAAGATTTGAAACTCAATAAGAGCTCAAGTCAACTTGTTAGAAAATAACATAATATACATAAATAAACTATTTGAGCTCAAATTGTGTATGATTTGATCCAAATTCGTTTGAGCTCAATCTAACTAATAATCAAACTAAGTTAACGCATAATCTTTACAATTGATATAAACTCCAAAAAACTTGCGTACTTTTTTGTTTTACTCGATTCGATTCACTTATATCTCGTATAAACGGGTGCAAGCGGTTTGTGGGTGATTCTGTGTTGGGGGTTGACGTGGCATGCCATGAGGAGCCCCTTCAGCCACTTGGTCATATATTGTTTGAGATGTTTTGCATGTTGGTTAACGTTGCTTTTTTAAGTGTCTAAATATCTTTGCTTTGAAGAAATCTTGTGCACTTGGGATATTCTTTTTTTTTAGATTTCACGCGGATATCACACGTGGGCCAAATATTGGATTCTTTTTTATATTATTATTATTATTATTATTATTATTGATGTGATTCGAATTTTCACACCAAGAAAATCGAAGAACCAAATAAAGTTTTTGATTGATTGTTGTAATTAATTGACTTGAACTCTTGATTCACACTCTCAATTCACATATATAAAAATATTCGAAAAATGTGGAGGAAAATGAGAAAGAATGGCTTTCTTTATTGACTTTGAATATTCAAAAGCATAAATCCTAATTTTGGAATAATACAATTTAATAAAACTTGATTTTCTCTACTAAAACTTAAACTTACAAAAAATGAAATTAAAAGTATTTATATAGGCCTCATGGCCGATTTTACTAGGGTTGGGGGAGTTTTGGATTGCTTCCAACTTGTTTTCGGATGTTGGGGGATACGATGAGCCATATCACTCCTTTTAGGATTTGGTAGTTTAGGATAAGATTTACCCAAATATCCTTTTATTTGAACTTTCTTATAAGCATTTCCATGAGCTTTCCTTTGGGCTTTCCTCTTAGCATTCTCACAAGCATATCCTTGAGCTTTTCACGAGTTTTCCATTCACAAGCCTTCTTCATTTATTTATTTTGACACAAGCCCACTCCATGTTAGCCCATTTAGGAGAAGTGAAAATTATGACCCCTATCAATTATTATTATTATTATTATTATTATTATTATTATTTGTAGGTCCTGTGTTGGTTGTGATAAATAAGTTAAATAATTATAATCCGAGAAAGCATTTAAACATGCTTTTTTCTTTCAGCGAAACACTATTATATAGTATAAATTTATGGTCTTAAATATTCATCAAAACACCGAATTTTTGACCGAAATATCGGGTTTCCCAAGGTCCCGAAATGAAATCCCACTTTCAATCCGAATTTTCAGAATATCCACTGAAACTTCGACTAAAACCCGAAATTTCCAAGATTTTAATGAAAATTCGAAATTTTCCAAAATTTCAAATAATAATCGAATTATTTTGGGGTATATCTACCGAGATTTCAACCAAACTCAAAATTTTCGAAATTGTCATCGAAATTCAAAATTTCTTAAAATTTAAAATAATATTAAATTATCTATATTTATTTAAGTATTTCATGTTTAATTTTATTATGTAAAAGTTAATATTTACTTGTTATTTCTTAGGGACCACACCTAGCTATTTGATTCTCCTAAAAGTCACATATATGATTTTGAATGATATACTTTATTAAAATTGTATATCTTTTACTTTAATAGAGTTCTTATGAGATTATAGAATTCAACTTATTTTATATTTCATCAACATATTTTAATCAAAATAATTAACAAAACTTTATATATGTTTCATGTACACTATATTAACGTAAACTAAAAATACCTAATTGTATTGATTAAAGATATCCATCATTTGAGTTAAAATTTTCAATTATTTCTATAAATTTTCATGTTTTTTTTTTGAATCGAAACCAAAATTTAAAATATCCCCAAAATTTTCACCAAATTTTTTTAAATTAACTTTCTACTGCAAAATCTATATTTATATCGATATTTATCAACTTGAGTATAATAATCTTATGTGGGTGATATTCATATTAGAATTTGGTCTATATTTCTTGGGTTCTATATTATTTTCTTTTCTTTTTTTGTATAATAATTAATTTCATCAAGAACAAAAGATTATTATAATATCTTTGTTTTTCTTAATTAATAATTTGACAAAATAATAATTATAATAATAATATCATTTTCTTAAGAAAGTTGCCAATAGCTTCTCTTTCATTTTCTATATTATTTCAACTTTTATTCTGTTTCTCTACTTATATCTTCTTATTTTTCTCATATCTCTCTCTCTCTCTCTCTCTCTCTCTCTCTCTCTCTCTTCTTATATGTTTTATACTTCACTTACTTGATTCTGATTCAAATATTCAATTATTAAAAGTGTTTTATTTTATATTAATTCATTTTTACTCTTTCTTTAATTTTTTTTCTTCGTTTTCAGTTTTCACAGTGTGCTACTTACGCCAATTAATTCAATAGAAACAAAAATAGTTTATTGAAACTAATTAACTAATACTAATATAATGCGGAGATTAACATCAATAAGGTCTAGTGAAACTAAATCTCATCTCAAGATATTAAAAGTCCGGATTCTATTTTTACCTTGTCGATCTCTCTTTACTTTATTAGTAATTGTTAGTTGATTGTACATTATTAAATGACAAATGAAGGCTCATATATTCATTATATAATCATGCATGTAGTCAGTTTATGAAAAAAAAAAACACATAGTTTGTGAAGCGTATCGACGTCTCTTCTAAATCGGGGAAAGAATACGTGCTGCTGAGGATGGTGGTGGTTGCACAAATGAACTCCAATCTATCGACGAAGAAGTCCATACTAAATTTATATTTAAGAAAATATTTTATACACATAATTTATTTATAAAATATTACACTAAGTAGAAAAGAGTAAGCAAGTTAAAAATAAATGAGTGGGCCTATATATACAAATACGAAATGTGGAAATTATCTCTTCGAAAAAAATAGCCTACTTAACAAAAGGTGGAAGGATCATTCAATTCCTTAACGGGCAAAGCCCAGACGGCAGACCTTATCCGATGCAAATCCGTTATCATGTTTTGTTTTCCAAACTCTCGATTAAGTATTTGTAGAATTTAATTTAAAAGGCCAATTAATTTGTGGTTCAAAAGAAATTGTTTGAGTGTCCCAAAAAACGACTTATATTTCTAATTCTCTAAATTTATGATCTCTGGATTGGTAAACTGACTGTGTTTCCAGATTTTAAACAAATCAGAATGAGGTGGATTCGAATAGTCGTTCCAAGCCCCATGATAATCTATAACTTGAGATTATCTTTCAACTCCTGCGTTCGACACGCTGGATGGTGGTTCAAGTCTTTAATTAATTATTTGGTTATTAACTTCGAGTGTAAAGATAATGAATCGAACAACTCAAGTCAAGATAAAACTAACCTATCAAATACTTAAATCTAAAAAAAGGATAATTTATACCTTCATGAGAGTTTTCGATCGAGGATTATCTCTCAATCCCTGCGTTCGATTCGCTAAACGGTGATTCAAGTCTTTAACTAAATTCTTAGTTGTTACTTTCGAATACGAGAATAATGAACGAAAAACTCAAGTTAAGATAAAATTACCTATCAAATACCTAAATCTGAAAAAAGATAATTTATACCTCCATGAGAGTTTTCGATCGTGATGATTACAAATAAATTGCGGATACAGGCTTTGCAGCCAAATCCCGTCGATTCTTGACAAGCAAATATTACATTATTCTACGGCTACTCCTAATTTACGCTATTAAATTATTCTACGCCTACTCCTAATCTACGCTATGAACTACTCCTAAAACTAGAGCTAATTCTAAGAAAATGAAACTGTAGAAGTTTGTGATTCTGATCCTCCTCCTTCTTCCCCTTCTTGGCCGCATATATTTCGTCTTTGGGAACCCACGTTCCTCTTCATCGGGAACCGCCTTCAATTTAATTGGGCTCAAAATAATTAATAAGAACAACATTCACGTTTATTAATTTTTTATTGGGCTAAATTTAATTTAAGTCCAAATCACCAATCTAATTGGCCCATTTAGTTTTAATTAGATTAAGTCCAAACTAATTAAAAAATCAAAATTGGATAATTTTCAATTGGGCTTGATTTAAATTATTTGGGTCATCATCCTTTTGATCCACCCAATTAATTTAAAATCACCCAAAATTCAAAACAATTTCGACCCAAACATAGCCCATTTTACGACCCGAATCCATGACCCAGACCGTGACTAGGCAGGGCCGGGCCGTTCTGTTAAACTGTTTCTCTGGACTTTCGAGCCTTGTTTTTCCTCGGTATTTTTTTATTTTCAATATCATCAAATATCCTCAGATTTACAATAACTAAAAAAAAACTAGGCAAAAAACCATAAAACGCAAATTTAAGAAAAATATACAAACATGCTTCAAAAACACATAACATGCAATTCTCAAATCACGTAAACAAGATCAAATATGCAAATCAGAGATTGGCTCTGATACCACTGTTGGGTTTCGTTTGAAAAAGCATAAACACAGCGGAAGGGATTTCAAAAATTAAAACGAAAGCCCAGTTGATACTCTAATTCACATAATTGAATCTAAAAGCGTATAACGAATAAAACTTACTCGTTAATATGAATATGATGATGGAGAAAAACTTCTTCTTCTCCAAACTCGAAATATTGAAGCTTCCAAATCTTCAATCCTATGGTTTGATTCTTCAAACTTGAACTTGATCCGAACAACGAAAATACGTCGTCTCTAAATCGTCACGCACGGATCAACAAACAAAAAATCTCCTTTCTTCTTTCTCTATGGTGAACGGCTAGGTATATAGGAGGGGATGAATATTTTTCTTTCTTTTGAGAGTTATGTATTCTTGTGTATTCTTCTTATTTATTCTAAGTCAAAGAGTCCTTATATCCCTTATGACTTATTGAACAAGTCAAAACAAAAGAGCCCTAATATGTGACCTCTCAAAGACGCCACTTTGAAGCCTCATAGGCATCCAATTGGACTCCTTATTTAGCCCGGGATTTGTTTTGTTTAATTAATTTCTTATTTTAATTAATAATTTATTATATCCAATAAATAAATTAATTAATTAAGCAACCAAATTAATTAGATAAATTAATTCATTGATATATTTCACAAGAAAATTAATTAATAATTAATCTTATCATTATAATTAATTACTTCATCTAATGAATAATTAATTATTTAATTTATCCAATAAATTAAAACTCCTAGAAGAAATAGTAGAAATTCCTTTTTCTTCATTTTTCTTTGTCAATCCTTTAGCGCGACTCTTTAGGTTCGTTTCGTTTGGCAATGAGAGGAAACTAAAGGAAGTGGGTAACACCTAGTCAGTCACGTGGCCCACTTCGTAACCCAAACGAAAACGAATGATAGGATCATTCCGAAACCTTCCAATTGTAAATACCATATATGTATAAACCCTTTGTTCATGTTCCTCGGTCAAGTAATTCTAATTTTAGGAAGCTTAGTGGAGGGTGAGGATGCCAAACATCCTTTTCTAACTCGGTATAATTTATTTGGGAGAATTTAATTCGTCAAAAGATTTTGGTCTCACTTTGCACATTATTCAATATATATAGCGCTTTATTCTATATTGATCATGCATAAAAATATTACTAATAATCATACATTTCAATATAAATAAACATAGAATTTAAATAAATGAATAAATAAATTCATCACTTGATCATGGACTTTTACTAGAGGGCCCGAGCCAATGGGTCATCACAAAAAGCATAGATTAAACCTATTAAACATTCATGGGCCTTTTGACTTTATCAACTTTGAACTATTTTATCTCGATTCCTAAAACAACTCATGCATTATTTCTAAGAATATAATAAATAGCTTCAAATTTGATAACCCGTAAAATTAAAGGTAAAATATATAATCCTAAGTCCATGATTAGTGTTTTAATCACATAAGACATGCTCGCATCAATTAATACATGCTCGCAATATTAAATCACTTATGTTGATTATTAAAATTTTAGTCCAACTAAAAAATCCTTTATAAAATTTCTTATGATTTCATATATTCACTATTTCAATTAAAATCATTCTAATCCAACTAGATGACTTAGATGTACGAAATTAAGAATTAAGTGCATCTACCTTTAATTAAAATAATATAAACACATAAAATATGGAATTCTATATTTTATTTTATTATGATTTAAAGCCATCAAAAATTGGAAATACTTTTATTTGATCAAAGAATTAATTATTAATCTCTAAGAAAAATAATTTATATTCCTTATTCAAAATGAAGTAATTTCCAGGTCGAGGAAAAAATAATAATATTTAATCCATAAATCAATTCTTGATCTCCATAAAAATTAATTAATTAGTTCTAATTAAATATTATATTCCAATTAATCTCATTGGGCTCGATTTCATCAAACCCAAGTCACCATCCTTTTGGTCCACTTGGATTCAATTTAATTGGGCTCAAAATAACTAATAAGAACAACATGCACGTTTATTTTATTGGGCTAAATTTAATTTAAGTCCAAATCACCAATCTAATTGACCCATTTAGATTTAATTAGATTAAGTCTAAACTAATTAACAAATCGAAATTGGATAATTTTCAATTGGGTTTGATTTAAATTATTCGGGTCATCATCCTTTTGATCCACCCAATTAATTAAAATCACCCAAAATTCAAAAAATAATTTCGACCCAAACATAGCCCATTTTACGACCCGAATCCATGACCCGGATCAACGAATTGGGTATCCAAACCCACGACCCGACGGGCCGTGACTGGGCAGGATCCGACCTTTCTGTTAAACTGCGCGTGCGCTGCTGCGCGCATTTATCTCGGGGCTTTCGAGCCTTGTTTTTCCTCGGTATTTTTCGATTTTCAATATCATCAAATATCCTCAGATTTACAATAACTAAAAATAAAAAAAAAACTAGGCAAAAAACCATAAAACGCAAATTTAAGAAAAATATACAAACATGCTTCAAAAACACATAACATGCAATTCTCAAATCACGTAAACAAGATCAAATATGCAAATCAGAGATTGGTGACACGAAAAATCCTTACGTGTATTAAACAGCAAGTGGACTGGTCGTGTGTAGTAATAAAGTGGACTTTAAGTCCGAGTTATCGATCCCACAGAGACAAGATTATTTAAAGCTAGGAATTTAAAAGCAATTAAAATTGAATTAAAAGATTGTGATTAATTTACAATAAAAATGTGAAAACGAGACTTAGCAAATAGATTTAGATTCTTATGAGATAAAACAACTAAGGCACATGCTTCAACCAAATTTACTTGTTAATATAAATATGAACTATTCTTCGTATTATTAGACTACTATTGCTTTGGTGAAAATTCCTTAATTAATTACTACCCGATGTCTCGGCTGTAATAATCCTATGATAAATTGACAGTTCTCTAAATATGTCTATCCGAGAATTTAATCAATAATCATGCATTCAAGTTCTAGAATTTTCCCGAATAAATTCGGCTAACTGCACCCGGGAATCTCTACCTATCTCTAGGGGCAATTCCCTATTTTTTACGGATGATGTGATGATTTCTTTGAACCCTAACTTATATTCTTTCAAACTATTAAGTTAGGCAATATGACAAACATATGGTGATCAAACATATGCAAGTAATTACGCACAAAATCAAAACACAAAGCAATTGTAGAATTAATACGAAGAATAATATCATATATATATACTCATAACTTTGGCCTTCACATGGCCCTAGTTAAGGGAAAATTAGTTCATAATTGAAATTGGAAAAACAATAAAAACATAGAATTACTCATAGATAAAGATGAATATCAAACTAAGAAACTCCCTATTTTGGATTGATGATCGATTCTTGATTGGAAGCTTGAATCCCTCATTTTCCTCTTCTTAGCTCTTCAAGTATGATGATAGGATGACTCAAAACCAAGAGAATTCTCCCCCAAACCCCTGAATTTTCGTCCTCACACTCTCAAAGGATGATTTTTTTGATGCCCTCAAGTGAGCTCCCCACTCCCCTTTAAATACCCAAAAATCCACCTACCAAGAATTTTAGCTACCCTTCTCTTTCTTTCCTCCTACCAAGAATTTCTACCTACCAAGAATTTGCACCTACCATTCTCTTGTTTTCTACCTACCAAGAATTTCCACCAACCAAGAATTTGCACCTACCATTCTCTTGTTTTCCACCTAACAAGAACATGAGCTGCCACTTTCGTGTTTTCCAGCGCAGGGATAGTGTTTTATTCATAAACGTCTCCACATATCTCCGAATTGAATGATTCAAGTACCCATGTAAAGATAAGACATAGATCTAAAACTTTGTAGAAGGACACTTCATCCAATTCTGTCTCTAAAAATATCAAAATGGCGTTCCAACGTGGAGGTTGTTTCTGATTTGGCGCCCAGGTGTGCAGAAATGGTACTAAAACATGATTTTGGCTAACTCCAGCTTATTTCTTGCTTGTTTGGTCATGGAGGTGTGAAACATCTTGGCGTAAACTTGTTTTATACATCATTTTTCCACCCTTTCTTCAATTGTATCCACTTAAGGCCTGAAATCACTTAATGCACGAATTAAACGCACAAGTGACAAAATCAAGTGATAAATGAACCTAAAACATAAACGCAAAGGGGCTTAAAAACACGTAAAAATGACTCCTATCAACTCCCCCAAACTTATCATTTGCTCGACCTCGAGAAATAAAAGTTTTAGACATGAAAAACATCATCAACCAAAAGGAGAAAACAAAAACAACAAACGAACTCACTTTCGTGGAGTAAACGATTGCACTTAGCATGTGCAACAAGCCTTTAAACCTTTGAGTTACCTCAAAGGACGAGTTATAGTCTCGTGAGGGTTTGCAGAAGATATACCCACAAAATCTAACAAACTTTCAATCCCAACCAAATGAATACATCTCAACATAATTAACAAGAATAAATGGCACAAACTCATCCTTTTATAGCTCACAAATATATATACATATCAACTACTTTTGCTCATGTGACACCAATACTCGAAAAGACTCCATAGGGTGTAGTGAAAATAAATCTAAGGTATTATAGTCGAAAGGCATCCTTACCAAATTTTGGACATTAATCCCATATCTATCAACTTTTGATCAAACACAAAGCATAAGAATCATAGAAAATCTCATAGCCATTTAAATTTCATTATCTCAACCATTCAAACTTTCAATTCATATGAAACTTTCCAATTAACTTCATTAAGGCTAGATCATGTGCAATGTTTTATTCCATTAGGCTTTCTATGACACCCATGTAACAAGCTTTAGATCAATGACTCCCAAACTAGATAGTTTTGGGGCATTAAGTGTAAAGACACTCCTAAAGATTTAATCACTCGAGTGTCAAAGGCCACGAAATAAAACTAGATCTTTTAAACAATTCGCTTCTTTTTGGCTTGAGCTTAGCTCAAATTAGCATAATAGTACAGTATATAGGCATGAAACTTTTCACCTCCAGTACATATTAGCCTGACCACTTGTGGTCATACCAAACTTCAACCTTTTTAATTCATTGTTTAGCATAAAAAAAAATTACTACTCAACTTATAACCTTATGAAAAATCTAAGTTAATTTTTCCGGGAAAAACTCCTTAAGTGTCTCAAGATGGTTATCCTCTCAACTCCTCTACCCTTGATTTATTGTGCAATGTGAATCATCTAAGAAATCAATCCTAGTCTAGGGTCTCCATGAGCAATTTCAAAGATATATATGTTCCATTAAATTCAAATTATTTCAAGAAATCATGCCATTTTTTTCAAGTTAATCAATTTTAATGCATCAATTGGAAAAAAAAAAAAAACAATTTATACTTGATTTTCTCAACAAAAAAAAAAATATTTAAACATGATATCATACAAACTTTCCCCCAAACTCAAGCTAAAAATTAGCATTGCATTTTCAATGTTCAAAATAAGCACTCTTCTACCCCCAAACTCAAATCCAACATTGTCCTCAATGTTGTTACAACAAGTATACGTAACGGTAAAAGAACACTTACAACCAAGGATGTTGAAAAACATCCTTTAACTTCCAATGCATCGTTACAAAGCTTCTTCTCCTCTCGAGTAAAATAAGCATCTCTAAACATGGGGTCCAAATGTCTATCATATCTAATACTTCAACTTTTCAAACCATCAAGCATACGAAAACATACATGCCAAAAGTGCATGTTTGAACATAAACATAAACAAACAATCTAAACAAACAAAAACAAAAGAAAAAAAAAAACTTACAAACTTGGGTTGCCTCCCAAGAAGCGCTTGTTTATAGTCAATAGCTCGACTATTCAGGATCGACTTAAGTCGATGGTTCTCGGAGCTTGACAGATAATGTGTCTGCGCTCCAGTCAGTGCCCGAGTAATGTTTCAGCCTATGTCCATTGGTTAAAAATACTTGTCCATCCTCAGTGATAAGCTCCACAGCTCCGGAAGAATACACTCGGGTGACTCGAAAGGGTCCCGACCAACGCGATTTGAGCTTGCCTGGGAAGAGCTTGAGTCTAGAGTTGTACATAAGAACTTTCTCACCTTCCTCAAATTCCCGGGGTAGAATATGCTTGTCGTGCCACTTCTTGGTCCGTTCTTTGTACAGTTTTGCATTCTCGTATGCTTCATGTCTCCACTCCTCGAGCTCATTCAGTTGAAGCAACCTCTTATTACCTATAACACTTGTATAGAAATTCAGGAATTTGATAGCCCAATAAGCACGATGTTCAAGTTCGACAGGTAAATGACAAGCTTTTCCAAATACAAGACGATATGGGGACATGCCAATAGGGGTTTTAAAAGCAGTACGGTAAGCCCACAATGCATCATCTAATTTCAGAGACCAATCAGTTCGATGGCTATTTACCGTTTTTTCTAAAATCCGTTTAATTTCCCTATTAGACACTTCGACTTGCCCACTAGTTTGAGGGTGGTAAGGGGTCGAGATTTTATGCTTAACACCATATTTGTTCAACAAGTTTTCAAATTGCCTGTTACGAAAATGTGTGCCTCCATCACTTATAATTGCTCTCGGGGTTCCAAATCGTGCAAAAATATGTTTTCTCAGAAATCTAAGAACAACCCTAGCATCATTAGTTTGCAAAGCCTCAGCTTCGACCCATTTAGACACATAATCAACAGCGACTAGAATATACTTATTGGAACAAGAACTAGGGAAAGGTCCCATAAAATCTATACCCCACACATCAAATAATTCACATTCAAGCACATTATTCATAGGCATTTCATGTCGTCTAGAGATATTACCTACTCTTTGGCATCTATCACATTTTTGAACATAAGCGTGTGCATCTTTAAATAAAGTAGGCCAGAAAAAACCTGATTGCAGAACCTTGGCAGCAGTCTTGGATGGGCCAAAGTGGCCACCTATCACCATGTCATGGCAATGAGCCAAGACGGAGGTCATTTCTTCCTCGGGTACACAACGCCTGATAATTCCCTCGACACCAATTTTAAACAAGTAGGGCTCTTCCCACAGATAGTGCCTAACATCTTTCAAAAACTTCTTTCTTTGGTGAAATGTCAAATCAGGGGGTAAAATTCCAGCAACTATATAATTAGCATAATCAGCATACCAGGGGATTGAAATAGAAGAAAGAGTAAAAAGCTGTTCATCGGGGAATTCATCTCCTATTGGGGTCTCATCCATTTTCTTATCCACTAATTCTAGTCTAGATAGGTGATCAGCTACTACATTTTCAGATCCTTTTTTATCTTTTATTTCTAAGTCAAACTCTTGTAGTAATAAGATCCACCTGAGTAGTCTAGGTTTTGCGTCTTTTTTAGCAAGCAAGTATTTCAAGGCCGAGTGATCAGTGTATACTATTACTTTGTTAAGCACAAGATAGGAGTGAAATTTGTCAAAAGCAAAAATGACAGCTAAAAGCTCTTTTTCAGTCGTAGCATAATTGAGTTGGGCCTCATTTAAGGTACGACTAGCATAGTAAATAGTATGAAAGATTTTACCCTTCCTTTGACCTAGTACAGCTCCAACGGCAATGTCGCTCGCATCGCACATCAACTCGAATGGTAGGCTCCAATCTGGGGCGGACATCACAGGTGATGAGATTAATTTCTCCTTCAGGGTGAGGAAGGCCTGCATGCATGCATCATTAAAGTCAAACACTGCATTTTTCATGGTCAAGTTAGACAGGGGTTTAGCAATTTTAGAAAAATTTGAAATAAAACGCCTGTAAAACCCGGCATGTCCCAAAAAGCTTCTCACGGCTTTGACCGTGGTGGGTGGTGGAAGATTAGCTATCACTTCAATTTTCGCTCTATCCACCTCAATCCCCTTGTGGGAGATCTTATGACCCAGAACAATTCCTTCTTGTACCATGAAATGACACTTTTCCCAATTTAAGACTAGATCAGTCTCCTCACACCTCTGCAAAACTAAGGTTAGATTGTGCAAACATCTATCATATGTAGAGCCAAAAACAGAAAAATCATCCATGAAGATTTCAAGAAATTGCTCGACCATGTCATGAAATATAGCCATCATGCATCTTTGAAAAGTAGCAGGTGCATTACATAAGCCAAAAGGCATACGCCTATAAGCAAAAGTGCCGTAAGGACAAGTGAAAGTAGTTTTCTCTTGATCCTCGGGTGTAATAGCAATTTGGTTATAGCCGGAGTACCCATCCAAAAAACAGTAATATTCATGCCCGGCTAATCTTTCTAACATTTGATCGATAAAGGGGAGGGGAAAGTGGTCTTTTCGGGTATATTCATTCAATTTACGATAGTCTATGCAAACCCTAAAACCAGTGACAATTCTAGATTGAATTAACTCATTATTGTCATTACGAACTACTGTCGTACCTCCTTTCTTGGGCACTACCTGCGTTGGACTTACCCATGGACTATCAGAGATAGGGAAGATAATGCCGGCATCGAGTAACTTGATTACCTCTTTCTTCACCACTTCTTGAATTTGAGGATTAGACCTCCTTTGTGGTTGTATAGTGGGCCTTGAGCTTTTTTCCATTAAAATCTTATGCATGCAGATGGCTGGGCTAATCCCCTTGATATCAGCAATCTTCCATCCAAAGGCTTTTTTGTGATCTCTCAACACCTCCAGTAACCTTGCTTCTTGTTGATCTGTAAGAGAAGAAGAAATGATGAGTGGCAAGGTTTCATCGTCATTTAAATAAACATATTTAAGATGAGAGGGTAGAGTTTTTAGGTCAAGAGTTGGTGGCTCTTCAATAGATGGTTTGGAGTGGCTAGACAGTGGGCTATCCAACTTCTCAAATTTCTTCGTGGGGTATTGTGCACGCCTCTCTAAGCTATGAACAACTTCCAGTTGTTTATCACTGGCCGACTCAACATCCGTGGAGTTCATTATGCATACCTCAAGTGGATCATCAGAGATGTTTTCCTGAAAGTGCTCAATAATCAAAGGATCAAAAGCATCTATTCTTAAACATGACGCATCATCACCAACATGCTTCATAACCTTGTATACGTCAAAAGTAACTCTCTCCTCACCCACATTCAAAGTTAACTTACCATTGGCTATGTCGATCATAGCTTTACCTGTGGCTAGGAAGGGTCTTCCTAGGATGAGAGGAACTTCAACATCTTCTTCCATCTCCAGAACCACGAAGTCCACCGGGAAGTAAAACTTGTCAACTTGCACGATGACATCCTCTATGATTCCCTTCGGGTGTTTGATTGATCGATCTGCAAGTTGGAGGCTCATCGAGGTTGGCTTTGGATTCCCCAAACCCAATTTCTGGAACAACGAGTAAGGAAGAAGATTTATGCTGGCGCCCGAATCACATAGCACTCGGTCGAATTTGAGTTGCCCAATAGTGCAAGGAATTGTGAGGCTCCCTGGATCCTTGAGTTTCTGTGGCAACTTGTTCAACACCACTGCTGAGCATGCTTCAGTCAAGCACACCGTTCCATTGCCTTCCCACTTCTGCTTATTGGATAGAATATCCTTGAAGAACTTGATGTAATTGGGCATCTGCAAAATCGCATCAATAAAAGGAATATTAATTCGAACTTCTCGAAGAATTTCTAAAATCCTAAGAAAACTCTTATCCATATCTTTCTTATTCTTTTTATGTGCTAGGGGGAAAGGGAGACGTATTTCAATAGGATTAGGCAAAGAAGGAGTCAAAGTTTTAGAAGACGCCCTGTCTGCCTGTGAAGTACGGACTTGATCCTGCCCCAAGTACGTACTTGAGCTGTGTGAAGTACTTACTTGGTTCTGGTCAAGTACGTACTTGGGAGACAGATTTGAATTTTCAAGTTTATCAAAAGTTTGAACATTGTCCTCTTCAAGTGCGGACTTGGACTGCTTGGGAGGTGCACTTTTCAATTCTTTGCCACTTCTCAGAGCGATGGCATGGCATTGCTCTTTTGGGTTTTTCTCTGTATCACTCGGCAGTGTCCCGGGTGCTCTTCCACCTGCATCAACCGATAATTGTGCAAATTGGTGCTGCATCTCTTTCATTCCCGTCATAACACCCTGTAACATCAATCGAAGCTCTGCGAATGATTCGTCTGATTTTTGCATGTGAGCCGCCAATCTTTCTTCGACAGTCGAAGGTCTTGGAACTTGACCTTGTGGCTTAAAATTTCCAGGCCTTTGAGTTTGGTTGTTGTAAAACGGAGGCCTCGGTGCTTGGTAGATGCCTTGTTGTGAATTTTGTGCGGGATTTGGCCTTTTCGGAAAATTCTCGGGTATGTGGAAGCTCAATTGAGGCTTGTTTGAATTTCCGACATAGTTCACATCACTAATGGTTGGCTCTGCCTCTAGATTAACATTTTGTTCTACCTCTTGAGCAACAGCAACCCTTCGGGTTTGTAGAGGAAACTCATCGTCATCTTCAGGGTACAGTTCATCATCCCGTGCCATCTGCTCTAGTTTAGCCCACACTGTTCTGCTATCGAGACCCAAAAGATCACCGCCTGCTCCTGCATTAAGTCTGTGACGAATCCGAGACCGGACTCCATTAAAGAAATGTAGCACTCGCTCGTCTCTTGAATAGTTGTGATCGGGGCACTTTCGAAGCAGACTCTTGTATCTTGCCCATGTTGATGCTAACGATTCATCCCGTTTTTGCTTAAAACCCTTGATCTCGCTTCTTAACTCGTTAATCCTTGATGGAGGGAAGAACTTGTTGAGAAACTCTTCGACTAACTCTTCCCACGTTTCAATGGATTGTGGGGGCAACGACTTATACCACAAAGTCCCTTTATCCTTAAGCGAAAAATGGAATAATCGGAGGCGGATGGCATCAAGATCTCTTGGGTGGAATTGCATGGTAGATAACACATTTTCGAAGTGCTCTAGATGGTCATGAGGTGACTCTTTCGGATCACCATAAAATTGTTCAGCCTGAACCATGCTAAACATGTGAGGTGGAATGTGGAAGTTCGGCGTGGCAAAATTGGGGACCACAACAGGTCCCGGCGTAGTGTGTACACGGGCTGGCTGATTACCACGAACAGATGGAGGTGGTGCTGGTAGTGCCGTTTGCATAGCTTGGAACAGATTTTGCAACCATTCTCTATTCTCGGGCAGATTCATATCAGGGAAGTTGCCAGCCATAGCTCGATTTCTCTGGTTTGCACGAAGTGTACGCTCGATCTCAGGGTCAAATTCCTCTAAAGCCTCTCCTGAGGTTCGAGTCATTCACCAAAAGAACAACCTGTTTGAAACAAAGAAGCAAACCAACAGAAATTTAAAGATAGAAAATAATAGTGAGAATAATAGAAAATAATAAAACGACAAAAGAAATTAAAGCTAAAAATTGCAATAAAATCCGAAACTAAAATAAATCAAGTCCCCGGCAACGGCGCCAAAAACTTGACACGAAAAATCCTTACGTGTATTAAACAGCAAGTGGACTGGTCGTGTGTAGTAATAAAGTGGACTTTAAGTCCGAGTTATCGATCCCACAGAGACAAGATTATTTAAAGCTAGGAATTTAAAAGCAATTAAAATTGAATTAAAAGATTGTGATTAATTTACAATAAAAATGTGAAAACGAGACTTAGCAAATAGATTTAGATTCTTATGAGATAAAACAACTAAGGCACATGCTTCAACCAAATTTACTTGTTAATATAAATATGAACTATTCTTCGTATTATTAGACTACTATTGCTTTGGTGAAAATTCCTTAATTAATTACTACCCGATGTCTCGGCTGTAATAATCCTATGATAAATTGACAGTTCTCTAAATATGTCTATCCGAGAATTTAATCAATAATCATGCATTCAAGTTCTAGAATTTTCCCGAATAAATTCGGCTAACTGCACCCGGGAATCTCTACCTATCTCTAGGGGCAATTCCCTATTTTTTACGGATGATGTGATGATTTCTTTGAACCCTAACTTATATTCTTTCAAACTATTAAGTTAGGCAATATGACAAACATATGGTGATCAAACATATGCAAGTAATTACGCACAAAATCAAAACACAAAGCAATTGTAGAATTAATACGAAGAATAATATCATATATATATACTCATAACTTTGGCCTTCACATGGCCCTAGTTAAGGGAAAATTAGTTCATAATTGAAATTGGAAAAACAATAAAAACATAGAATTACTCATAGATAAAGATGAATATCAAACTAAGAAACTCCCTATTTTGGATTGATGATCGATTCTTGATTGGAAGCTTGAATCCCTCATTTTCCTCTTCTTAGCTCTTCAAGTATGATGATAGGATGACTCAAAACCAAGAGAATTCTCCCCCAAACCCCTGAATTTTCGTCCTCACACTCTCAAAGGATGATTTTTTGATGCCCTCAAGTGAGCTCCCCACTCCCCTTTAAATACCCAAAAATCCACCTACCAAGAATTTTAGCTACCCTTCTCTTTCTTTCCTCCTACCAAGAATTTCTACCTACCAAGAATTTGCACCTACCATTCTCTTGTTTTCTACCTACCAAGAATTTCCACCAACCAAGAATTTGCACCTACCATTCTCTTGTTTTCCACCTAACAAGAACATGAGCTGCCACTTTCGTGTTTTCCAGCGCAGGGATAGTGTTTTATTCATAAACGTCTCCACATATCTCCGAATTGGATGATTCAAGTACCCATGTAAAGATAAGACATAGATCTAAAACTTTGTAGAAGGACACTTCATCCAATTCTGTCTCTAAAAATATCAAAATGGCGTTCCAACGTGGAGGTTGTTTCTGATTTGGCGCCCAGGTGTGCAGAAATGGTACTAAAACATGATTTTGGCTAACTCCAGCTTATTTCTTGCTTGTTTGGTCATGGAGGTGTGAAACATCTTGGCGTAAACTTGTTTTATACATCATTTTTCCACCCTTTCTTCAATTGTATCCACTTAAGGCCTGAAATCACTTAATGCACGAATTAAACGCACAAGTGACAAAATCAAGTGATAAATGAACCTAAAACATAAACGCAAAGGGGCTTAAAAACACGTAAAAATGACTCCTATCAATTGGCTCTGATACCACTGTTGGGTTTCGTTTGAAAAGGCATAAACGCAGCGGAAGGAGTTCAAAAATTAAAACAAAAACCCAGTTGATACTCTAATTCGCATAATTGAATCTAAAAGCGTATAACGAATAAAACTTACTCGTTAATATGAATATGATGATGGAGAAAAACTTCTTCTTCTGCAAACTCGAAATATTGAAGCTTCCAAATCTTCAATCCTTTGGTTTGATTCTTCAAACTTGAACTTGATCAGAACAACGAAAATACGTCGTCTCTAAATCGTCACGCACGGATCAACAAATGAAAAATCCCCTTTCTTCTTTCTCTATGGTCGACGGCTAGGTATAGAGGAGGGGAGGAATATTTTTCTTTCTTTTGAGAGTTATGTATTCTTGTGTATTCTTCTTACTTGTTCTAAGTCAAAGAGTCCTTATATACCTCATGACTTATTGAACAAGTCAAAACAAAAGAGCCCTAAATTAAAACTCCCAGAAGAAATAATAGACATTCTTTTTTCTTTATTTTTCTTTGTCAATCCTTTAGCGCGACTCTTTAGGTTCGTTTCGTTTGGCAATGAGAGGAAACCAAAGGAAGTGGGTAACACCTAGCCAGTCACATGGCCCACTTCGTAACCCAAACGAAAATGAATGATAGGATCATTCCGAAACCTTCCAATTGTAAATACCGTATATGTATAAACCCTTTGTTCACATTCCTCGATCAAGTGAGAGTCATGGTTATGTCAAACTCACTGGACTTGACCATATGTATAAATCATAATAAATACGAGATCATTGAGATCGATTTAATGCCAAGCACAATCGTCTCGTTTGCTTTGGCCAAAGACTTTGATCTCTATTTATCTATAATTACATAGGGTACATACTCATTCACTTATGAGAGAACAAATCCCATATTAGATATCTGTTAAGATTACCACTTGCCCATCAAGTCCGCATTTCGAGGTTGACCTCACCAAAGGGTGAATTGGGTCTAACTACTCTAGTGAAAGACTTAACGTCACAAGTGCATCTTCAGCCTGATACTTCAGGTCAAAGGTTCACATATGCCTATTACGCATAATCAGTTCCGTCATTGACAGTCACAGAGTGAAAACCCATGTGACAGAACCGATGCGAGTCGTGTTCGAACATATCAGTTCCACTGACGTGTGTACAATCTTAATCTCCTATCATCCCATGATACCAGACAGGCACTCCCATGTCGGAGCTAAGACTATACAAGTATTCGAAGTCTTTATTTGTCCATTAAAGACTTCATATTACTTGCGAACTTATTTTAATAATCAAGATCGATCTCTCTAGTGCCAATCTTCCAATCCCATAGGAAGTAGAGGGATTGCAGATAAAACATGAACAAAACATTTTACACAACTTATAGATGCAGATAAAAATTAAGTGAAAACTCAATAATGCCTTTTATTTAAGAAGAGTTTAAGTTCAATACATGATATATGCCCTATACATTCTATCATCTATGGCATCTGAGAGTATAATCCTAACAGAGGCGGTTACCCCTATTTCTAGTTTCTCTAAAGTAACCAGGCGGCGGTTCTCCCGGATTTAAGTGTCTCGTTCGCATTCTAGGCTCAACTGCTATTAGTTGTGACACTTTTTCTATTAGGACATTATGTTTTTCGATTAACAGCTCCAGCGCAGTAACTACTTGGATTTTTACCATTCTCGAGAAAGCATCACAAGTCTGGTTAAATATCTCTTTTAACTCGGTTACAACTCGAGTAACTTCTTGAGCAAGGCCTTCTTGGGCATTTATAACAATATCTTATACTATTGCCGTAAATATCCGAGCAGATTCTTGAGCCAATGCTCAATATTGATCATTAAATCCCATTCGCTAATCATCTCGAGCCCCCATTAAAGTCTGTTTCGTGACTTTAACAAACTGCTCATACATCTTGTCTGCTCTAACCCTGTGCCTAGACACAGGCTGTGTTTCAAGATCATCATTCGATTCTTCTCTAGAAGAATCTTCTGACATCTTATAATGAATTTATGGAAGTCAAATTCGACTAACTCCCACTGTGGTCGCCAAAAAATTTGTTTCGAAATTTTAAACAAATCAGAATGAGGTGAATCTGAATAGTCGTTCCAAACCCCATGATAATCTATAACTTGATATTATCTTTCAATCCCTGCGTTCGACACGCTGGATGGTGGTTCAAGTCTTTAATTAATTCTTTGGTTATTAACTTCGAGTGTAAAGACAATGAATCAAACAACTCAAGTCAAGATAAAATTAACCTATCAAATACTTAAATCTGAAAAAAGGATAACTTATACCTCCATGAGAGTCTTCGACCGAGGATTTTCTCTCAACCCCTGCGTTCGATTCGCTAAACGGTAGTTCAAGTCTTTAACTAAACTCTTAGTTGTTACTTTCGAATACGAGAATAATGAACGAAAAACTCAAGTTAAGATAAAATTACCTATCAAATACCTAAATCTGAAAAAAGATAATTTATACCTCCATGAGAGTCTTCGATCGTGATGATTACAAATAAATTGCGGATACAGGCTTTGCAGCCAAATCCCGTCGATTCTTGACAAACAAATATTACATTATTCTATGGCTACTCCTAATTTATGCTATTAAATTATTCTTTGACTACTCCTAATCTACGTTATGAACTACTCCTAAGACTAGAGCTAATTCTAAAAAAATGAAACTGTAGAAGTTTGTGATTCTGATCCTCCTCCTTCTTCCCCTTCTTGACCGCATATATTTCGTCTTTGGGGAACTCACGTTTCTCTTCATCGGGAACCGCCTTCAACTGCCTTCAACTGTTTTTTTCAAATTTCTTATTTTAGCGCTTCTTTCTTGAATGCAGATTATTGTCTTTTCGATTCTTTTTATCTCCTCCAATTCGATTGTTGAGTTTTTATCAACTCAGCCTACATTTCTGCCATTTTCTGAGTTTATTGGGTCTTATCTTACCTACCTGTGGCCCCAATTTTCTTCTTTTCGAATTTCTACAGTTTGGGCTACTTGGGCTCTGTAATTCGAAAGCCCAAATTATTTTATAGTGTAAACAGATTGATTACGGTATTTCTATATTTAAATCAAAACTAGTTAAGTCACACTTATTACTTTTAATCATTTTCTTGCAAACATTTTCCTGCAACTTCTTTCGTCACTTATATTTGCAAAAACTATTCACTTTCTTATTTACTTTTTTCTCGATCCTAATTATTCCCAACTTATAATCACTCTTCCAAAAGTAATTATGTTTGTAAACACTACTTAAATTTTATATAATATAATCATTCGCATATAGTGGATTTATCTTACCAAATACACATTTGTGGTTGTCTCAAAACTAAGGATCTGTATGTTAATGTTTTTTGAAATATGTTTTTATTTTTTGGATCATTAAAAAATAAAAATGCACATTCCAAATTAAATCTATATTTATATTTATACCTATACTACTATAAAAGTGTGGATCTTGGAAAGTGTTTTTTTCAATTGTGATACTACATTATTGCCCCTTAATTGAGTAACTTACTACTAATAATAATAAATATAAATATAAATAAATACTACTATAAAAGTATGGATCTTGAAAGGTAGTTCTTCCAATTGTAATATTATATTATTGCCCTTAAATGAGTAACTTACTACTAAACAATATAAAAATAAGTAAATTAATATCTATTTTCTCCTTAAATAGTAAATACAATTCTTGTATTTAAACAATCACTTGGTGGCAAATCATAACTGATATTACATTATTGCCCTTAATTGAGTAACTTACTACTATAAAAATAAGTACATTAATATCAATTTTCTTCTTTAATATAATTCTTGTATTTAAACGATCACGTAGTAGCAAATCATAACTGACATTAGTTAAGAGTTATTGAAGAGTCATTTGGACATATCCTTATTAATTGTTTTGTATTCTTACTAAATAATAATTTGAGTGCATCAATATATATAATATTTTATAGTATATACTTTATAGTAGTATAGATAATTTTATAAATACATAAATATTAACAATACTCAATCAAGTGATGGACATGATGGCGTAGCTGCATAACATTGAAAAGTCATAACTAATTACTTGGTTTGTAACAATTTTCCATTTCCTACATAGATTAATCAACTTTTCCACTACCTCTGATGGAAATCCAAAGGTTGGTTAACATGGGGCAGTTCTTCTTTAAATACACAATACTTATAGTATACAGTACTCTAGAAGTGCTGAGGTGGTGCTCTATCCCCACACAAAGCCGATTTACGGAGGGTGGCGTGAGGCTGAATTTGTGGGTTTGGGTGGTGGGTTTACGACTGCAATTGTGTGATTGGACGGTGGCTTTGGGGGCTGGTTGAGATGGTGTGAAGTGGTTATGAAGGCGGAGGTGGCTGGAATGTGCAGGAAAAGTCGTGGTGATGCGGCTGCGGCGGCAGAACGGTGGTAGTTTCGAGGTTCATATTTGTAAAGATATATATATATATATACACACACTTATATACATAATAATATTATTAATATATATTTTTAAATATCTTTTATATTTTTAACATATTGAAAATTATATATTTTATAAAAATATAATATATTTAATGTGAATCGTTGATCTGTATCAAAATCTACGGTTGTTATAAATTGAATTTGGTAAACTACTAATAATTAGTGGTGACCGTTGATTTTAGGAGATCAGATCCAACAGTTGGTAAATCAAGGGCAAAATTGACCCAGTCGCACAAAAGGCAAGTGGCGCGGGTGGGGGTGTTAAATTGCTTCTTTATTTTTATCATAGGGTTTTTTTTTTTTAATCATAAGTGACGGGTAGATAATAGGGCTTTTCACATAAGGTCGTATATATTTTGCCCTTTATATATTAATTATTGGATGAAAGAGGAAGTACTTATAATTTAATATGAAAGTAACATGAAAATATTACCAATAGAATTACTATTTTCTCGCTATTGCAATCGTATTATAATTAAATTGACTTACAGCTATACAAACTATCAAAGTAAACAATATTGGGGGATGTCAATTATGTTTTTTATAATAATGAAACATGCACTTTAGAAGCATCCATAATAATTTTACTTAAATAAGATAATCCAAGTGAACTACGCTTTTTAAGATAAAAGCAGTAATCATCTAAAAAAAATATAAAAACGCAAAAAGTTGGGATGGATTACTGTTTTTACCCTCTTTTTTTGGCTAAATTGTTCAAAGTGATAAGATTTTATGTGTCTTACCTCTTATTCGCGATAAGCAATCAAGTTTTTTTATTGTTATTTGTAGCACAAAATTTGTATTAAAAGATAGTGTGTACATGTGCAATGCATGTATTTTTTACTAGCTCTATAAAATATACTCAGATTTTAAATCTTACAACACATTTTCCTTTAAAACAATCAATCATTTCATCATTTCAATCACTTCCAATCTTTTATCATTAATTACACTATCTCACTATTCTCTTTTTTACTTTATCATTTTTTATATAAAAAATTCATATTCAGCTTTTCCACTATCATCATTAATTATAGTATTTCACTAATCATTTCATATATTAAATACTAATAAAAATTAACTTTATATCACACCTATATTAATTTCAATCATTTTCTAAAAATGCATCCAAACAAACAAATAAAGTCACTATTTTTACACGAATTTCTATGATACACACTTTAAAAAAACTAATAATTTATTTTTGAAAACGCAACATACGAAGCCTAAACTTTTTGTATATGCATATTTATTTTTGTTTTTGCTTCTTTGGATTTTCAAGATATCCTAGGTTCGACTGCACGAAATTCTTTTGAGATAGTATTAGCTGTGATTTTGTGGACTTGAGCTGAGAAAGTTCTCTACATATATAAACACCAAACTCAAGACGTGTTATGTTTACGTGACCAATGCTCGTGCGGCTCTCACCCATTGATTTTTTATATAAGAAAATGTTACGTACCACCATTTTTTTATTTTTATACATTGTCCGATCCTAATTGGAAAACTATGGCTATGTTTGTTTCTATTCTGGAGGGTGTTTTTGGTGAAACATTTTTTTGGGAGTTATGTATTTTGGTGAAAAACTGTTTGGATTAGCTATTTTGAAGTAATATTTGAATGGTTTTTTGGTGAAAATATATTTGGTTTTATTTTTAGGGGGAACAAAAATAATATCACTGTAACAATCAAATCATGTAAGTTTTTATTTGAAAAAATAATGTTAATAATTGGCTAATGATAGAAAAATATATTATATTATAAATTTTAAATGATTATAATATATATAATAATAATATTATATGTATATATTTATGTATTGATAATTTATAATATTAAGTGCATATTACGTATATAATATCTATATTTACATAAACATATACATAGGCATAAAAATTAATATGTATGTGTATACTATAATATGTGCATCAGTATATAATTATATGTACATACATAAAACGTCAACATAGATATTAGTATTATTCACAATATATATACATATATATATATGATATATATAAATAATATATATACATACATCAATATACATAATATATAATATATAAGTGTGTATTATATGTACACGCCTACTTTATATACCTATTATACATAAGAATATATGAATATAATACATTATATATATGTGTGTGTGTGTGTGAGAGAGAGAGAGAGAGAGAGGTCTCTCTCTAACCCCCAAAATAGGGATAAGCTGTTTTGGGGGTGTTTGGTCAAATATGGATTTCCATGTTTGGCCAAATTGTTCTAGTCCAAATAAGTTTTGGGTTGGGTTTTTAGCCAAAATCTAGCCCAAAATAGAAAGAAAGAAAGCCCATATTATTTGAATTGATTTGTGCATTCAAACAAAACACAAGTCGTTACAATTGGATTTTTTTATGGTGGATTAGAAGTGTTACTTCTTGTATTTATTTCTTTCACACATTGAGGTGCACTGTGTGTGGACTCCACATACAATTGTGTAAAAGAGATAAACACATTAGTACACCTTAAAATAACACTTCCAATGTACCATAGAATTATCCGTCACAATATTTCTTTTAGGCACTAACCATCAATGAGGTATGTTGATGTAATGTAATTACAAAAAAATCACTTATTTTTCTGGATACACTTCTCTCTCTCTAACCATGTTTTTTTCTTTTTTTGAATTGATTTGTGCATTTAAACAAAACACAAGCCGGTCACATTATTTCTTTTAGGCACTAACCATCAATATCAATATGGTGATGTAATGTAATAACAAAAAAATCACTCTTATTTTTCTAGATACCTGCACCTCTCTCCCTCGATGTATGTGCTCGGTTTATTGATGGGTCCTCCAACGACTTTCTATACGAAAACGTCTCATTTTACCTTAAGATGTTTGAATTAAATTTGTGGGGACAACAATACCGTTGGGGCTAATTGTAATTGTAATACTTTAGATCATTTTTGCAAAATAATTTATAAATTTGAAAAACTAGAAATTAAAAATTAAAAGTCAAAAATTATAATTATTCAAATAAAATTATAAAATAAATTCAGAAAATATTTATTTAAAAAAAGAAAAACCACAAAAAAGTCTTCCACCAACCTTTGTTGAATAAGAGGAGTGGGCGTCGCCGCCAAACTCTCGCTTCCCCTTATCCCACCTCCACCGGAACACTGCCGCCCTTACCAGAGAAATTCAAGTGTCACCGCATCCCTACCGCCCTTCCTGAGAAGTTGAAGAGGCACCACCCTAGTCAAGCGGTGGTGGGTGGAGTGAACGGCGGTGGGGAGGAAGAGGGAGGGTGGCGGGCGTGGGGTTGGGGGTTCCTTTTCTTTTTTCAATTTTTCACTTTTAAAGTGAAAAACCTTTGATCCGTTAGATTAACTTTAGATCAATGGTTTAGGATATCCATAAGAAGAGTGAAAGATTTTTTCACATTTTTGTCAACTTTTTTGCATGAGCAACAATGTAATTACCATCAACGACGGAGCAAGGGGCTGCTTTTTGAAAAAGAAAAAAAAAAGGATCCCTCTAAAAAATTTTGAAATTTGACATTTTGCCTCCCAAAAACCTTAAATGTTTTTCTCGTGCTCTCTTTTTTTTTTTTTTTTTTTTTTTTTTGTATTCGTTCCGAGCTCCAAAGAGCAAGTTTCGTTATTGCAATTTTACCTAAATATCATAAAGACTGAAGCTCGTTTATCATAAATGAGATTCTCATTATGAGAATAATTCAAGAAATACTGTCATAAACATATTCGCTTTGTTGTAAGCAAGGTATTAAATATCGGTATTGGTGTCGATATTGGGATAATAAATTTACGGAAATTTCGATGGAAATTTCGGGGATATTCAAATTTAGATTTTGATTTTAAAGAAATCATAGAAATTTACAATGAAACTTTGTGTAACATTAAATATCATAATTATGCATTTATAACATTCCATGTATAATATATGGATAATGAATCTTGTTGAATAGAATGACTAATACCTGCCATAAAAAATATGAAATAATGGTAATAAATAATAATCAAATATCATCACAATTTCATTAAAATAAAGTGTACCACTATTTTAGTAAATATCATTATTCAAAACCACATCAAGATTGTAAGGGGAATTTTATTAGATCTCATTTAACTAATTTTTGTGTTCAAACTCAGATTTTTATTAACTTATTACCTAATATCACTTTCAAATTTATATTTAAATTTATTGTTTATTGGTTTACATATTTGGTCATTTATTATCTTTTCTTTTAATATGAATTATCATTTAACCTAATTTTTAACTATAATATTAAACAAAATATTATTTTAAATTTCAGAAAATTTTGGGTTTCGGTCAAAATTTCGGAAAATTTCGATGAATATTTGACAAAAATATTTTAAATTTCGGGTTTCAACAAAACTTTCGAAAAATTTCGAATTTCGATCGAACTTGGATCGAAGGTTCGATTTCGTTTCAAAACCCCCCGAAATCCAAAATTCGGTGTTTTGACCGAAATTTAAGACCATAGTTGTAAGTTGTAACCTCGTTATTAAAACAATGATCAAATCAATTACCCTTGTACAGTAGAGTATGTAACATCATACTAGAGTATCATTGATGATAATGGAGTCCAAATTGAGCATGGTAAATGCGACACTTTGCACGTTCTAATTTGCACGAGATATGAGATGCTATAGTTTATTCAGTTATTTGGAAAATGTTGAGTGATAATATGAGCTGTTAGATTATAAGTGATGATAAATCTTATTTCACTATATATAAATATTAGATAGGATAAAAAGTCCTAGTGACAGAAGATTGGCTACCAAACATTTCGGCTGTGTTTGGTTTTATTTTGGAGGGTGATTTTGGTGAAATATTTTATTGAGAGATGTGTATTTTGGTAAAAAATGTGTTTGATTTTATTTTGAAAAATTAGTATATTAATCATTTTTCGCGAGAATGTATTTGGATTAGCTATTTTGAAATAATATTTGAATGTTATTTTGGTGAAAATGTGTTTGGTTTTGTTTTCAGAGGTAACAAAAATCACTGTAGCAGTCAAATCATATCATATCAGTTTTTGTCTGAAAAAGTTATTTTAATGATTAATTAATGATTGAAAAATATATAATAATAGTTTGAAATTATTATAATATAAATGAAGGATTATTTTATATAATTATATAATTTCTAAAATAATTATTTATTCATATATTATTTTATAAATAAAAAAAAAAGGGGTTGGGGAACAGTGTCGTCTTCCCCAACCCCCAACACACACAAAAAACACACACACACGCACACAGACACACACACACACAGAGACACACACACACACGAAAACACACACACACACAGACACACACACACGACAACACACACACAGAGACACACACACACACAAAAACACACACACAGACACACACGCACAGAGACACACCCACACACACGAAAACACACACACACACAGACACACACACACACAACAAGGAGACAGAGAGAGAGAGAGAGCGTGGAGAGAGGGAGGAGACAGAGAGAGAGAGAGCGCAGAGAGAGGAAGGAGAGAGTGAGAAAACGGTAAAAGGGGAGGAGAGAGAAAGAGGCCATCTGATTGAGTTGAGTGTGGGAGACAAAAAAAAATTTGGAATTTTTTGGATCAAATTTTTGATCAAACATGGCCCCCATATTTGGCCAAAAAATACCCAACCAAATAAGTTTTGGATTGAATTTTGGTGAAAAATCCAACCCAAAATAAAACCAAACAAAGCCTCATTTTCAAAGACCTTTAGCAATTTGGTCAGCTAGTCTGTTTGAATTTAAGAGATCCAGAGCATAGGATGGTCCCTATATAATTAACAGAATATTATAGTACTTCTTCTTTATGGTCACCACTCCTCCAGTCTTTATGATCGAGGTTTGGGTATTCACGCAAACATTATTAGAAAATTGGGATGTTAGAAATAAACATTTGCTAGGACCACGAATGTGAAAAAGAAAGCGTGAGTGCTTTACAAATGGTTATGGACATACCTGGTTCCTTTTAGAACCTTGGACTATTTATTCTATTGTTTACCCTTCGACCTGGCCATTTGTTTGAGTGTGTGCACCAACACTAAAACCGCTGCTGAATTCCTAATTCTTCGCACCACCTCCTGAGCTTGATCCCGCTTAATTGTCTTCTCGTTATCAGCCACGATCATCCCTGGGTAATGCCGAACCCAGATAATGTTTTATCCAGAAGGAACGAATGACCCTCTGCTTCCCGTGATCCTGGCTAAGGCTTCGACTTCTACCCATTTGCTGAAGTAATCGACCAGCACCAGTAAGAACTTCTTTTGGCCCTTTGCTATGGGAAATGGGCACACAATGTCCATCTCCCACCTGGCGAAGGGACAAGGGACACTCATGGAGCCCATCACTTCCGCCGGCTGATGAATGAGACCGGCATGTTTCTGGCATTGCTCACATTTTTTTACCAGGTTGGCTGCATCCTCCTTCAGGGTCGGCCAAAAGTAACCAGCCCTTACCGTTTTCCCAGCTAGGGCTGCTACACCTATGTGGCTACCATAATCTCCTTCATGTTTTTCTCTTAATATATAATCTCTTTCTTCTTTCGAAGTACACCTCAGGTGGGGATGTACGAATGACTTCTTGTATAGCACATCATCGATCATGACGAACTCGGTAGCTCGGGTCTCTAACTGTTGTCGCTTCTTCTTTTCTTCAAGTAGTGTTCCCTTTGTGAGATACTGAATTATCTCCGTTCTCCAATCTTCACCTTCCTCTATTTGCAAGATTTCTTGCTCAGTGCTAGGTTTGGTTAGAGCTTGAATGGTAATACTCCGGGTTTGACAGTCAGTGACTAAGCTACCCAGCTTGGACAGGTAGTTAGCTATGGTGTTTTCAGCTTGGGGTATTTGATGAATTTCTAATTTGTGGAAGTGTCCTCGTAGTGCTTCTATGGTTTTCAGGTACTTCACCATCCTCTCATCCTTGGCTTCATAGGCTCCTTTGATTTGTTTGGTAACCAGTTGCGATCTGAGTATACTTCAAGCTCTTGGCTCCTCCCTTGATTGCCATTTTAAGCCCCATGATGAATGCTTCGTATTCCGCTTCGTTGTTGCTTGCTTTAAACTCGAATTTGATAGCATATTCCAACTGATCTCCCTCAGGTGTGGTGAGTACTACACCTGCCCCGCTCCCACTTTGCGTGGATGATCCGTCCACATGTGAGAGCCACACCTTTTCATCTTTTTCCTTCTCTTGTTTAGGTCGGGTCATTTCTGTGACGAAGTCTGCCAGGACCTGGGCCTTAATCGTAGCTCGGGATGTATACTCTATCTCGAATTCCCCAAGCTCTACGGCCCATTTGACGAGTCGACCTGATGTTCCAGCCTTTCCAAACACAGTCTTAAGCGGTTGGCTGGTTTTCACAATGATCTTGTATGTCAGAAAGTAAGGCTTGAGTCTCCTTGCAGTGACAGCCAGCGCCAATGCCGTTTTCTCCACATCCGGGTATCGTGACTCAACGTCTGTGAGGACTTTGCTGATGTAATATACAAGCTTCTCCATCTTATCCTCTTCTCGAACTAGGATTGTGCTGACAGCTCGGTCAGCCACAGCTATGTAGACTACCGGGGGCGGGCCCTGCACAGATTTGGTTAATAGTGGCACCTTACTGAGGTATGTCTTGAGGTCTTCGAAAGCTTGCTGGCATTCAGTAGTCCAGCTAAAGTTATCAACTTTCCGTAGGATCTTGAAAAATGGTAAGCTTTTCTCCGCGAATTTGGATATGAAGCGACTTAAAGCTGTGATTCTCCCGTTTAACCTTTGTACTTCGTTCATATTCCTAGGTGCTACCATATCTTGGATAGCCTTGATCTTCGCGGGGTTAGCCTCTATGCCTTTCTCTGTTACCATGTACCCTAGAAACTTTCCTCCCTTGATTCCAAATGCACATTTGGCCGGGTTCAGCTTCATCCCATATCTTCGAAGTGTTTCAAAGGTCTCTTGTAGGTCCTGTACATGGGTACCGGCGATGCGACTTTTAACCACCATGCCGTCTACGTATACTTCAATATTATTTCCCCTTTGCTCCTGGAACATCACGTCCACCAGTCTTTGGTATGTGGCTCCGGCATTCTTTAAGCCGAAGGGCATGACTATGTAGCAGAAGGTGCCGAAGGAGGTGATGAAGCTGACCTTACTTTGGTCTTCCTCGGCCAAGGGTATCTGATGATACCCGCTCTGCGCATCCATAGTGCTTAGTAATTCGTACCCAGCTGTAGCATCTACCAATTGGTCGATCCTAGGTAGGGGATAATGATCCTTAGGACAAGCATTGTTCAAGTCGCGAAAGTCGATGCACATTCTCCATTTTTACCCCGCCTTCGGTACTAAGACTACGTTGGATATCCATTCCGGGAACTGTATTTCTACAATGTGCTTAGCTTTGAGTAGTTTATCAATTTCAGCTTTGATGATGGCATCTTTCTCCGGGCCGAAGTGTCTTTTCTTTTGAATGATTGGTCTTGCACTTAGATTTACGTTAAGGTGATGCTGTATGACTGTTGGTGCAATTCCTACCAAGTCATTTGCGGACCAGGAAAAGACATCCGCGTGTTGCCTCAGCATGATTATTAGTTTCTCTTTCAGGTCGGGACTCAAGTGTGATCCTATCTTGATTATCTTCTCTTTGTCTCCAGGTACGAGCTCTATGCTCATCAGTTCACCTACCGGCTCCACCTGCGATGGTGCTATCTTCTTAGCGCTCTCTTTATCTTCTACCTCCATAGGTTTGGGCTTACGCTTCTTTTCTTCATTGGGTTTCTCTCCTTGTTTGATAGAGGCCAGGTAACATTTCTTAGATTGGTGTTGGTTGCCAGATACCTCCCCCACTCCATTGAGTGTTGGGAATTTGATCTTCATATGTGGTATTGAGACTACTGCCTCAAACAAAACTAGTGCCGGTCTACCTAGAATCACATTGTAGGCTGAGGGAGTGTCCACGACCAAGAATTTGGTCAGCTTTGTCACTTTGTTAGATCCCTCGCCTAAGGAGAGGGGTAATGAAACAATACCCATAGGTCTCATCGCTTCCCCTGAGAATCCAAACAATGCAGGGCGCACGGCCTCCAATTTTCTAATTCCCAGATTCATTTGCTGGAATGCTTGGTAGAAGAGGATGTCTACCGAGCTGCCGGTGTCAACAAAGATTTTTTGTACATCATAGTTTGCTATGACAGCAGTTATTACCAATACCTCGCAGTGGGGTGTCTGTATGGCTTGGGCATCTTCAGGTCTGAACTGTATTTCCTTTCTAGGTCGGGTCTAGCTGACATTCATAAAGAACGCTGGTTGGGTTTCTATAGCTCTCGCTTGCTGTTTTAGGTTCCGCTTTGATTCGCCTATTGCTAGGCCTCCCGATATAATATGAATGGTTTCTCGGTTGTGGTTGTCGACCTCTCTAGGTGAAACCTCTTGGGTGGGTGCCTTATTGAGTTGTTGAGGAAAATTTTCTGTCTCCAGGTCCGGCCCTTCCACCTCGCCATCCTCTACCCCGACCTCTCCAGGTATGACCCCCTCGTGTTGGGGCCGCGTTGCTTGTGTTGCGGTTGTCTATCACATATTCCTTCAAGTAACCCATGTTTGCTAATCGCTGGATTTCATCGATCAATTGTGGACATTCATCTGTATCATGACCGTACTCGCGGTGATACCTGCAGGAAAGTGCACTGGGAGGGTTTTTGGGTTCTTGGTCTGTATTTCAGGCAATTGGATCAAGTTCTTGACCTCCACAGCCAGCAAATGGTCGCTCCAATTTCCCCTCATGGGTATGCGTCTGGATCTGGGCGCACTCGGAGCGGGTGGTGCCACCCAAATTGTGTTGGGGATCCATCCACTTCTTTCGTCTTTTCGAGATCTGTTTTTATTGCCATCATCCTACTTTTCTTTCTTTTGCTCGGCTCTCCTCATCATGTGGGCGTCTTCCAGGTTGAGGTATTTTTCAACTTGGGTTAATAACTCATCAAAGCTCAGGCCGGGCCTTTTGGTCAATGATTTGAATAGGTCGCCCTCCTTCTGGCCAGTCGTAAATGCACTTGCCTTCAAGTCCGATATTATTGCTGGCGTCTCAAGTGCTGCCGTGTTGAAACATTTGACATACGCACGTAGGGTTTCGTCATCTCTTTGTTTGATGCTGAATAAGCTTAAAGGAGTTTTCTCGTGCCACTTGCTGCTGGCGAATTGGTGCAAAAACTTCGAGCTAAACTCTGAGAAAGATCCAATGGATCTAGCCGGGAGTTAGTTGAACCACTGTTGCGCTGATTTGGCTAAGGTACACAAGAACACCCTACATTTGATGGCATCAGAGTACCTGTGTAACAGAGCATAATTGCGAAAGGTATATAGATGGTCTTCTGGATCCGTGGTTCCATTATAAAGTGAAATGGATTGGACCCTGAAATTTCGTAGGAGTTCCTCATTTGCAATGAAATCTATAAATGGAATGCCTCGATCTGCCGAGGTCCGGCCTCCTATCGTCTTACACTCCAGGTCTTCCATTTGTCTTGCTATTTCCTCCATTTTCTCAAGTCGTGCCTTTGCCTTCTCTTTCATGCCCTAATCTGCCCATCCAGATTGGGCCGATATGTAACTACTAGCATTATCCTCGAGATCCTTGTCATGCCTTGTACGGACTCGTGATTGTCATTTTTGCAGGTCCTCCTTCCCAGGTATGTCATTACGTGAATGCTGCATCTGGAGATGTGACTTTTCCTCATGTGGTTGTTATTTATGGAGATTAGGTTGGGGGACCCAACCTTCCAGATCTTCCTCTTACAGGTTTAGGCGGCGCATGTAGCGTCCCGCTGGCGCTAAGTACTTTTTTGGAGGCACATTGTCATCCTTTCCTCCGTCTTGTTTTAGGTCTTCAGGTCGTTCCACCCGCTTTCCTGAATTGCCATCCGGGATAACGTTACCATTACCCCCCATCTCCGTGTTTCCTACCTTGGGTGTACCCCTCGGGAGGGGTGGAGTCACATCATCCTTCTGCATCAGATCTGGCATGCCTGCAAGTTTAGAACTTACTACCTTATTGACAACTTTGTCAATGACACCTTCGATTCTTCCCATGAATTGCTCCAGATCTAGTACGCTTTGAGGAGATGCATCCTTCCCGCTTGTTTGCTCTCTTGGAGTGTTGTCTCCTACTTGGTTTTGCAGGTCATCCTCCAACCGCCTCACCAGGTTGCCGGAGTTGCAGATGTGACCTGCTCAATCCCAGATGGGGAAAACAACATCTTCTTCCCATTTCCGCCATTTTCGATCAGATTCTCCATCATTAACATATCTTCCGCTGCCATTGCAAGATGTTAACGTTAAAGAAAATTTTTTTGCGAAAAATAGATTTACCTCACGTCCTATTTTGCTCAGAAATTCCCCAGACGGCGCCAATTGATGTGTGTGGGAAGCACACCAATGATAATATGCGATTTATGATATGAAAATATGATATAAAGCACGAATTATAAGTAAAGAACATGAGATATTTATGTGGTTCGGCCAATAATATGACCTACGTCCACGGGGTAAAAGAGCCGATCCTTTATTAGTGTTTGGAGTTGATATATATACATGTTTATGAGGGGGTGACTAATAAGGTAAGTCAACTAGTCCTAAATGTACAATGGAAAGTAGAATAAATCCTAATCCTTCCATTTTGAGCCATCTCTCTTATGGTATAATTGGCAGGTTGGTTAGAGTGATTTCCGTAGGTCCGGATATGGTAAGTGTATCCCCTGATTGATCCTTGTCTGATCCTTGTCTCCAGGATTGCCTTATATAGAATGCTGTATCTGGATAGGTCGGGATAGGGCGAACCTCCGGAGGGGCGGACATGACTGTAATGTCTTCTAAAGGAGTCCGAGTCCGTTATGCTGTTGGGCTTGGGCCCTTAATCATGTTGGGCTACTGATCAGAGGCATTTTTACGTGTTTTTAAGCCCCTTTGCGTTTATGTTTTAGGTTCATTTATCGCTTGATTCTTGCCACATGTGCGTTTAATTCGTGCATTAAGTGATTTCAGGTCTTAAATGGATACAATCAAAGAACGGGATGAAAAACGATGTATAAAACAAGTTTAGGCCAAATTGCTATGCACCCCTATGCCCAAGCGCCTTTCCACCCATGCCCAGGCGCCGGACAAGATGCAAATAACGTCAACATTCTGCTTACCACGCCTAGGCGCCATCCTGTCCACGCCCGGGCGCCGTATCTGCACCACTTTCCACGTTCGAGCGCTATTTCTGTATGTTTAGAGACCGAATTGGATGAAGTTCCCTTCTACAATGTTGTAGAACTATGTGTTAGCTTCAAATGAGGACTTGAATCATCCAAATCGGAGTTTCGTGGAGAAAGTTATGAATGAAATACGATTGCTGCGCAGGACACATTGCATTTAATTTCAGCATTCTGTCAGCGGCGCCCAAGCGCCGTAATGCCCACGCCTAGGCGTGACCACACCCGAGTTTTGATTCCTTTCAGCCAAAAGATCATCATTTGATGGGAGAATGGAACATTTAAAGCCAAGAGGTCATCACATGTATGGAGGGGATGTCATAAGTATGTTTCTTAGTAGATATACTTTATGGAATTTTATACTACTCACTTTAGAGTAGTGGAGGACACACTAGGGGAGACACACACTAGGGAGCCCAGAATTTCTGGTCTTCTTAAGGCATTTTCTTCACTTGGGACCGATCATAAGAGGGGGAAGGAGGCAGCTGGCCATTATTTTTCACTCATCATCATTCATCACCATTCTTCATCATTTTGGAGGGGAAGAAAGAGATAGGAGCTAAGGATTGAAGCTCCACTCGAGGATCCATCACCATTCAACCTTTGAGGGAGTTTGTTCATTGTTTATAGCATTTATGTGTTTACACTTATGTATATGAATATGTTGAATTCTTCTATGTTGATGGTTATGAGCTAATATAGTAGAACTAAGGCCATGTGAAGGCCAATTTATGAATCAATATATGTGAAGTGAGTTTTCGTATTAATTCTCATATTGTTTTGTGTGTTGATTTTGAGCTTTTATCACAATCATGTGCTTGATCACCATATGCTTGCTATTTTGCCTAGTCTAGTCATTCGAGAGAAGATAGATTAGGGTTCAATGGAATCAACTCATCATCCGAAACTAATGTGGAATTGCCCCTAGAAATAGGTAAAGATTTCCGGATGCAGTTAGCCGGATTTATCCGGGGAAACTCTAGAACTTTAATGCGTGGTTATTGATTAGATTCTCGGATAGACATATTTAGAGAACCATCAATTAATCATAGGATTATTATGTGCCGAGACATCGGGTAATAATTATCTAAGGAATTTCCACCAAAGCAATAGGAGTCTAATAATTCGAGGAGTAGCTCATATATATTGACGAGTAGATTCGGTTGTAGCATGTGCCTTAGTCATTTTATCATACGTGAGATTTAATCTATAGTACGTTTCTCTTTGGTTCTTCGTTTGTTTAATCTTTTTCTTTAAATTTACTTTAATTATCTTTTCTTTTATCAAAAATCATTAACTAGAATTCAAGTCCTTGTGGTTCGACAACCCGGACTTTTTGTCCACTTATTACTATACACGTCTAGTGCACTTGCTATTAAAAGCACGTTAGGTATTAGCGTGTCAGCTACCAGCTTGGCCCAAGAGCCTATTTCGACCCACATCAAGTAAACAAAAATCCAACCTATTCCATTTAGTTGGAGACAGTGGGACCCCTAGATACCTCATTGGGAACACTCCTGCACTAAAGCCTGTTGTCTGGATAATGTTCTGCTGAATAGTCTCATTCATACCCCTCACAAATACACTAGATTTACCCTGATTGGCCAATAATCCAGAAGTTTCAGAGAATTTTTAGAATGCACTCCACATTATTGCAACTGCAGGTTGGGTTGCTTTGCAAAATAACATAAGGTCATCAGCAAAACAAATGTTGGTGAGTTGAAGGGATTTACAACCTGGATTATAACTGAACTGTCTCTCTTGAGCTGCAATCCTTAGACTCCTTGTCAAGTACTCCATAACCAGAACAAAGAGTAGTGGAGATATGGGGTCCCCCTGTCGCAAGCCCCTCTGCCCTTTGAAAAAGCCATGAGTCTCTCCATTAATCACCACTGAGAAGCAGGGAGTAGTAACACATTCTAAAATCCAATTACAAAACTTTTGTGGGAATCTTAAGCCCTCCAGCAACTTCCTTAAGAAATCCAATTCAACAGAGTCATAAGCCTTTTTTATATCAATCTTCATCAGACATCGAGGGGATATATTCTTTCTATTATACAGCCTGATGAGCTCCTGGCTAATTAGAACATTATCTATAATTGACTTTCCTTTTGTGAATGCTCCTTGGTTTTCATTTGCTAAAATAGGCAAGACAGTAGCCAATCTCTGTGTAAGCATTTTTAACAAACATATTTGTACAGCGTATTACAGCAAGCAATAGGTCTGAATTCACTAGCCAGGGTAGGGTTTTCAGTTTTAGGAATGAGACTTCGAAGGGTCCAATTTACCTGTCTGAGTAACTTCCCCTTATGAAAGAAATCTAGTATTGCTTGAGTTACCTCAGGCCCAATCACACTCCAAGAGGCTTTGAAAAACCCACTACCATATCCATCTAGCCCAGGACTCTTTGTTGCACAAATGCTAAACATTGCTTGCTTGACATCTTCACTAGTAAATGGTCTAATCAAACCCACCTGCATTTCCCAAGTCAATCTTGGCCCCTGCTCAAAAATGGCCTCCTCTGTCTCTCTCACTGTACTCTTAGTTCCAAGCAAGTTTTTGTAGAACTGCACAAAGTGGTCTGTAACAGCAGAATAATTTGTCAGTGTTCTCTCCCCATCATTGATCCTTAGAATTCTAGCTCTGTACTGTTTTTGTTGTAAAATTCTGTGGAAATACTTAGTGTTCTGATCTCCTAAGTTCAACCATATAATTTTGGCTTTCTGTTGCAAGTATTTTTCCCTAGCTAGATTTTTTTCCCTACACTCCTCTTGTGCTGCTTTCACTTGTAATTGCAGTGGGTCATTCATGGGATCAGTGTGAAGTCTCATTTGCAACTCTGTTAGGGCAAGAAGAGCTCTATCCGCTTGGACTTCAATATCATGGAACCTATCCTTATTAAGCATTTTCAACTCCCCTTTCAGGATTTTCATTTTCTGCACAATCTGAAACATTGTTGTCCCTTCCACCTTTTCTTTCCAGCTTTGTTCCACTAGAGGTATAAACTGTGGTGATTCACTCCTCATATTGAAGTACTTAAACGATTTCATCCTTCTCTCCATTTGTGTGTTCATTTGAACCACAACCGGGCTATGGTCAGATAGCCCTTCAGGCAGGACAAGTGCTTCTGTAATAAGTAAATCCACACTCCAGTTATGATTCATAAAGACTCTATCGATCTTAGAGTAAATCCTCCAATTCACAATTGTCAATACACTTTTTAAAGTCCACTATTTCATGCACACTGATAGGGCTCCCCCCTATCCTATCATCCTCAGTCAACACACAATTAAAGTCACCCATTACCACCCACAGGCCCTGTATACTGTGAGCGATCTCCTGAAAGTCTTCCCATAGAGGTAGTCTATCACTAGCTAGATTATAGGCATAGACAAAAGTTGTAAAAAACTCCACCTGTGTAACCTTATTGTGCACCTCAGTATGTATGTACTGAGCATTATTCTTTAGCAACTTTACTTCAACAAACTTCTGGCTTCCACATTTGCCAAATCCTACCTCTAGGATTGGCACTGTTATTGGTGATGCATCCCCAACCTTGGCATAATTTTTGGTAAACTTTTTCATAATTGGAACTTCTAACTTTATGCTCCAATAAGTCCATCAATCCAACACCATATTTATTACAAAGGGATTGAACTTCCCTTTGTCTACTAACCATGTTCAGTCCTCTCACATTCCAGATGGCTATATTCATCATGTTCCTCAGTAGCTACTGTACCTATTCCAGGTCCATCTTCAATCTGTATCACCATGCCATGTGAAGTTGAAGTCTCACCTGGCCCCTCATCAAACTGTAAAGACTTTTTCCCATGTCTAGTGACCACTCTCCATTGTACATCCCCTTTGTCTGGGATTTCTAGCGGTTTTGGTTTGCTGCTCTTTAGGTGGATTCATGACTCCTTGTCCTTGCTCTCCCATCTGTTGCTGGTTCTGACTAGTTTTGATTTGCCACTCCATCTTCCCTTTCTTCTTCCTGCATTCCTTCTTTTCATGTCCAAATCCCAAACAATGAGTACATTTAGTAGGTTTTCCACTCATAATGCACTGGTTGCTCTACCACTATCCCTTTTTCATTTTGAAAAAACACAACATCTGGCATTCTGCTCACTTCAACCTCAACCAAAACTCTAGCATACTGGACCCTCTCCTTTTCAACTGTCATCTTATCCGCCATTATAGGCGTCCCTACTAAGCTAGCAATTTTTCTTAACGCTTTACTTCCCCAATACTTCAAATTCAAACTATTCATTTGAATCCATACCAACACTTTTTCCACAGATTGATTATTATAGTTTTGGTTTTCATTCCATGGAGAGACTATTACAGGCCTACTATCAAAATGATAGATACCAATCTCAATCACAGCATCGCGAGCCTCTATTGTAGCAAATTTCACAAGAAATAAACCATTTGGTAATAACAACACTTTTTCTACTCCATACTTACCACGTATGCGGCGTAGATACCCATTCATCACCTGGAAAGGAGGGTGGGCACCAAGGACATAACAAACCAAGGCACTGTTCCAATAATCAATTTCAGGTTGGACATCCTCTGTCTCAATGCGCCCTATTTGTTGTTCTTCATTCATCAATGGTTCCATAAAGTGTAGTTTACAGCCAGCATTCCTGAGTTTGGTAACATCAAACCTATCCCAAACTGTTCCAGTCTTCTGCTTCTCCGAGGTCGCCGCTCCGTGTTCCTCAGTATCTGAAGCTCCCTTCTCCGTTTCAAGATTTGGCGTTGTGGCTTTCCGCTGTAGACTAGCCAGTAACGCGTGTTCAATCACCGATTTAGTCTCCTTTGAGCCGAGTAAGGCCTGGGCTTGGCTAATAATGCTTTCAATCGACCCCAATTGCGATTCAGTACCACTCCCGATCGCGAGTTGTGTACTAAATTTTTTTTTAGCAACTCAAACATCTTTTTTTTTTTTAAATACTTGAGAGCTTATTCTTATAAGAGGACCTAACATCTTATAAGCTCCTAAAACATTTTATAAAATGTAGGAAGATCGATGAAATAAGTTTAGCCAAACACCTTCTGAGTGTTGTCTCAATAATATATATATATATATATATGCACACACACACACACACACACACACACACACACACAAAACCCATATAGAGGTTAAAAGAAGGTGACAAACATCTCTCATTGATGATGGTAAAAATTGCAAGTCAATTAATGTCACGTGATTGACCACATGAGGTGGAGAATCTAATCCAACTCACGACAAACTAGGTTGGGGGTTGATCAATGTATAGACTACACTCGCTGCTTAAGTGAGCTGCCTACGTACCCGATGAATATGAGATCATGTCAATTCGTAGTTCTGTATTGGTTTTACTCTCAATTCTAGCTAGTGGATTTTTCTGGAGAGAGTAGATAATGAGTCTTTCTCAACTCCTCTAAGGTATTTATATGGAGCTGACAATGGGCTACGGGCCGTGGGCTTAACTTTGTCAGTAGCACATCAGGCTTAATAATATAACCCTTTGGCTAATAAAATAGTTCAGGTATTCTTAATAGGTCGTCAACCCTTTTAGGTTTGACTAGTATGTTACCCGCGGACTTTAACCCACGGGTGGCACCTCGACTCCGAGTCGAGGTCATGTTTTATTACTGTAATGCACTTAGACATTTTTGGTGCACATCACTCATGAAACCCCCACTCCCAGGCGGCCAGACATATGTTTAGGTTTGCAAATTTGGCAGTTCAAAACTTATGTAGATCATTTGTTTTGGATAAATACAAACAAGACATGTATATCCACGCATACAATTGGTCCTTGCACCGTAAATCTCGAACGTCTCCTCCGTGATCTTTCAAATGAATTTTCTGGATATGCAAAAGAATAGAGTGTTAGAAAGCGCTTCAAGGACTCCCCCAACGTTGGCCCTCCGCCGTTCAAGTCAAAAATCTTTTTGGGAAATTCATTAATCACGTTAAAATATATCTGTCCGACCAAAATCCTCCCCCAAAATATTATCAAGAAACCTATTTGGTGATAGTTTATTGGGCCTGATAGCTTAGCCCATCCATAATATTTAAACCGTCCCCTTAAAAATATAAAGTGGCTCATATGCTCTAATCTAATATGCTTTCATCTGACATGCATGAATTTATTTTAAAGTCGTAACTCTCGATCCAAGAAGGCGAGTCAAGTACTCAATAGTGTATTTGATAGGTCTAATTGTTCAAATCGGGCTAATAAACATATTTACCTCCATATATCAATATAAAATTTGTCTTAAATTACTATATAAATATTTAAAAGCGAAATGACGGCTATTTCTTTTTGCCAACCGCACACAGAATTCATCTTTAGTACAAAAGCGGCATGAATTTTACGTGTGAATGTATAAAATTGAATTGAAAAGCAGGACTTGACCCAATCCACTTGGCACAGTACGTAGCCAACTAAAGGTTATATATATATATATATATATATGAAAAATTGCAAATTTGGTACCGTAGGATAAGTCAAGTTCGCAAATGGTACCACACTTTACAGTTTTCTCACTTTTGGTACCAAAAATGTTTTTTTTTTCTCACTTTTGGTACCGCCGTTAGTTTTTTGACGGATTCTGACATGTGCACGGCACATGTCTGTTAAATTTTGATTTTTGGGGAAAAATATACCGTTTGGGGCTGATTTGGAGGGAAATACATGGTCAAATGGGTCAAATTTGACCAATTTAACTTTTTAAGGCCATTTTTTGTGATTTTGCTCATTGAGATAAATTTTTTAGCTAACTTTGAATACAAAATCTTCTTTGTTTTAGACGTCTCCTGATTATGTGTGATATATTTGTGGATAGCTCTATGTGTCTAGTTTCATGGGAAGAAAACAGTTCATGAATCCGAACTTTCTACAATGAGTTATGAATTTTCTCGTGAAGACGCGCACAGCTGTCCGCACAGCCGACAGATTTTTAGTTAACTTTGAATACTAAACTGATTTGTTCTAGACGTCTCCTGATTATGTGCGATATATGTGTGGATATCCCTATGTGTCTAGTTTCATGGGAAGAAAACGGTTCATGAATCCGAGCTTTCTACAATGAGTTATGAATTTTCTCGTGAAGACGCGCACAGCTGTCCGCAAAGCCAACAGATTTTTAGCTAACTTTGAATACAAAATTGATTTGTTCTAGACGTCTCCTGATTATGTTCGATATATGTGTGGATAGCCCTATGTGTCTAGTTTCATGGGAAGAAAACGGTTCATGAATCCGAGTATTCTACAATGAGTTATGAATTTTCTCGTGAAGACGCGCATAGTTGTCTGCACATGTCAAAAATCCGTCAAAGTTAACGGAAAAATTGTGGTTTTCACTTGTGGTTGACGGAAAAACTAACGGCGGTACCAAAAGTGAGAAAAAAAAAACATTTTTGGTACCAAAAGTGAGAAAACTGTACAATGTGGTACCATTTGCGAACTTGCCTTATTCTACGGTACCAAAATTGCAATTTTTCCATATATATATATATTATAGTGAACTCTGTATAACTTTGTAGAGATCACTCACGAACCCAACATTCCCAAAGTAGGGGTGTTCACGAGCCGAGCTTGGCTATTTTTTCAAGCGCGAGCTAGAGCTCGAGTTTTTCTATCTGAGCTCGAGCTCGCGAGCTGGACAGATTTTAAATTTGCGACCAGGCTCGCAAGCTCAAGCTCGAGCTCGACTCGAGCTTGAATTTTACGTTATAGCAGCAAGCACACAAATCTGTGGATTCAAGTTCAACCATCATAATTTACAAAGGGAGACATTCCTCTGTTACAGAAGTCCACAATGACTTGAGATAAGAAAATGTAAATAAATCAGCTGTTGTAACAAGCAGCAACAAGAAGCTGCTAGCTACTGTAACATATTACTGTAAAAAAGCAAGGCAATGAGCATCACAGACCCTATTTCCTATTTCTTATTTCTTCTTTTTTTTTATTTCTTCTTTTTTCTTTTACGCAGAAAATCATATTTTCTTTTTTTTTCTTAAACAAATCCTTACATGTTTTTTTATAGGTGGAGGTGCGAAGTGGTGTCTTGCTCGGCGTGGTGGCGCGAATTGATGAATGGTTGGTGGCATTCCAAGTTCCAACACCGATAAATGGTGGTGCGAGGGTGATGATTTGAGAAAAGAAGAGAAGAGGGGTTAGGGTTTTCTACCTTTCTTTTTCTCACTCTTCATTTGTTCTGCAGGTTATGTTATATAAAAATAGTATCTATTTATGTAAGTATAATATTATATATTATATATATATATATATATATAATTTTTTATTTTTTTTAAAAAAGAGGGAGCTCGCGAGCCGAACACAAATAAATGAGCTCGAGCTCGGCTCGGTCTTCGGCTCGAGCTCGTTAGGCTAGGCTCGGGCTCGATAAATTTCGAGCCCGAGCCGAGCTTTTTTCGAGCCGGCTCGATTCGGTGGGCAGCCCTACCCCAAAGTCCCCAATATCACCCAGTCAAGTAACCAGTGCAATTACAAGAGATTCAAGCTTGTATAAGCTTAATTAGAGCAAAAAGTAGCATACAAAAAGAACGAAATATATTAAAAACTCTATCTTAAAATTAAACCAATACAAAGTTCAAATCATTACTTTTGACTTTTAAGTCGACATCTAAAACGCCCACGAGACTTGAAAATCATCAGAATTACTAGTTCCTCACATAAAATCATACTGAGAGAAATCATCCGGCGAATATTCCGGCCACTTATAGTTCTGCTGCTCATCCAGCAGCGTCGGCGCCGGCGTATCCCACGGCACGTACTTTCCACTCATATCCTTAAACATGTAATTCGCCTCTTCCAAAACCGAATTCTCACTCTCATACTCATGATACTCTTCACAATACTCCGCCACCGAGAAATCACCGCCGCCGCCGGGGGAAATAGACGTGCCCCGCGGCGGAGAAGACATGGCCTGGCAGCCTCGGCCGACGGCGTCGTTTTTGTCGGGTGTCTTGAGGTTGACCCTGGCGCAGGCGCCGTAGAGGCGGCGGGCCGCGTCGTCGTATGCTCGGGCGGCTTCGAGGGAGGTGTTGAAGGTGCCGAGCCAAACCCTAGCGCCGCGGTCGGGCTCTCGAATCTCCGCCACCCATTTGCCCCACGTCCGCTGTCGAACGCCGCGGTAGGTGCAGAGAGCGTTCTCCGGCCCGCCTTTTCCCCGCATGCAGCCTTTTCTGGAACTGCCGGCGGACTTCTTCGCCGGCGGTGGAGCTTTACTGGGTTCGTTTGTAGTGGGTACGCCGATTATAGTGCTATTGCTGGACTCCATGGAAGGTGGAGATTGAGGGTTTTGTGTGAGATCTTTTGGTGAACTACGGTGCGGACAACTGGAGATGGGATTTATTGTGGGGGCGGGGGTGACACTTGCCAGACAAGGGTGTTGTGAGAGTGGTGAAGTCGGTGAAACGTGGCATGTGAAGAAGTTGGAGTTGCTTTACATATTTTTAAGGTTATTTGAGATATTTTTCTTTTTATTGCTATCTTGAAATCATCACAATTGAATGAGCAATTCTAATGTTGTGCAGCTTAACCGTGTAATATTTCAATAGATCCATGATTTTGATGGGAAAAAAAAATAGATCTATGATAAGTACATATTATATATATATATATATATATATATATATATATATTTATATTTGTTAAGAATGATTGTATCAGAGTATTGAAGAAAATAAACAAAAAAGAACAAAGAAGCATGAGCGGACATGAGAATTTTAACGTGGGTCTTTCTCGACCCATTTCGGCTTCGCACCTGCAACCCCCTGGGTCTTCCCCGACCTATTTCGACTTTGTCTCGGCTCTATTTTTTGGGTCTCAATCATTTTTTTATCCAAATCCACTATATTCCAACATATTAACACACACCATGTTTAATGAGTGGAGAGAAAAAAATTGGGGTTTTTAAAAGAATTTGAGAATTCTTTATCCTAAAAATAGTTTATACATTTCTTAGAATCTACGCATACCGTGAAAAGTGTTACAAAGTTGGATAGAAGATATAGGAAGTGTTTACAAACTCTAAATAAAAGTATTTATGAATTTTTAGCTAAAAATAAACAATTTTGTAGTGTTTGCAAATTCAGCTTTTGCTTTTGATTCTCTAAAATTAAGCTCACAAAAGCCAAAAGCTCCAAGTTGAGTAGGGGGTGCTTTTTGATGTTTTTTAAATTCCTGCAATTAAAATAATTTTTTAGTGACAATTCTATCCTTGACAATATTTCTATATTCTCAAATTAATCCCATCAAATTTTTAAAAAATAAAAAACTGGCGATTAAATTTCAGGGGAGCATAAACCTGAAAGAAACGTAAAATCCATCCATTTTCTATATTGTTAATTATATTTTACTAGTTGGGATATTGTTAATTATATCTTACTAGTTGGGATATTACTCGTTTAATTATTTTGCTATTATCGTTCTGTAAACTACTTGTCCTAAGTAATCAATATTATTTCAGAAACATATGCTTTTAGGAGTATTTTGTTAAAAAGAAGATTAGGAACATAAATGTAAAAAAAACTATAATTTTGTTATTCTTTTAGGGGCAATATTGTACTTTCTGCAAAAAAGATAATTGATAATCACTTTTATTTACAAACACTCCCTGCAACTTTTTTCCACTTTCAGTTTCTGTTTGCAAACACTATCGAGTTCTGATTCTCAAATGATTCTGTTTATTTTTCACTTAAAATCACTTCTCTAGAAGCAGTAGATTTTGCACACTCCCATAAACGGCAAACATGGTCTTAACTTTAGATTGAAATATCGAAAGTTCATATTTTTTGGTGTGCTATTTCTACCAACATAGTTTTGGGGGTAAACAAGGGCAACTTGTATGTTGGTTTAAACCATGCTTAATAATGGTCCTATTTCTTAGGCACTTCAAATATGGAGTATTTTTTACTCTTTTATTGTGATTTAAAAATCACAAAAAGAAGGGAATAATTCAAATATATAAAATAGTGGGTAAACCATGCCTAATAGTAGGTGCGTATATTATAAAGAAAATTCTAATAAATAAACTTAATTTATAACTCTAAGTTGAATCATTTAAAAAGAGAAAATTACAAAATAAATCCCATAACTTACGAAAAAAATTATTTTGGTACTAATCTTTTGAAAATGACAATAATAGTTCCATAACTCAACTTAACTTTACAAAATTAATCCCACCATCAATTATGTAGGGATGAAACAACTTTGACCGTTAAATCTGACTTCCCCACCCTCGACCCAATGGTTTTTCGAGGGAAACCAAGTACCAATTTCTTTTTATTTATATTTAAGGTCAAACACACATATAAAGGTGGGCAGACAGGTGGGAAGGAAGCAAATTAAAGCCATCTTGTGTTTTGAATTGTGTGTTTGTTTGATCTTAAATATAAATGAAGGAGTTTAGTACTTTGTTTCCCTTAAAAAAACAACTACATCCTTTTATTTCCCTCGAAAAACTATTAACAGTTGGGTAGGAGGGGGGAAATCAGTTTTAACGGTTCTTTCCTCCATAATTGATGGCAGGACTAGCTTTGTAAAATTAAATTGAGTTATGAGATTATTATTGTCATTTTCAAAAGTTTGGTACCAAAATTATTTTTTCATTAGTTATGAGACTAATTTTGTATTTTTTCCATTTAGAAATGTGCTTATGTTTTACATAAAAGTTAGAAGCGCACAAATTTCTGGAAAAACAAAGCAACTGAAAAGAAAAAATGACGATGTTTATCCAAAACGCGGTACCTAAATAAAGTATGTGAACAAAACAAGGAGAATACTACATACGAAAAGTACCTGACATTTTCAAACACATGAACATTTGCACAGCCGACATGATTGAACATATGAGATTTTCTCATAAAAAATAGCGTAAATATTTATTAGAGAACAGAAAAATGGTATTAAAAATACGTTTCAATGAGTTCTATTTTAGATTTTAAAATATGATAATGATCATATATAGATGTGATATAATCTTTTCCTAGTATAATTGATGTGATATTTCTTTGCGAAAATGTGTTTATAAGTTTGTCGTAGTTATTAAAGAAAAAAAAAAGTGATGATAATAATCTTCCTAGATTTATTGATTTAGGTAACGAAATATAAGTAAAATGAATCACACTATGTACCTTACTGCACTTCAAATAAGGATAGACCGGCGATACATTTGGGGTCTGATATTGAGATTTTGACGAATAAATCTCTCTAGCAGTGCCAAAGAAAATTCGAGAATAATGAATGCAGTATTAATTTATCTTCAGAATTTTCTCTTAATTAGCACATCAATTAGACGCAATTTTTGAAAAAAACAATCTCTCGATATGTTTATCATGGATGAGGCTGCCATTTAATGAAAGATCTAGATATTTTTTATTTTAAAACAGCAATTGATATAATTTCATACACCGATAATGATAGTGACTTAGCGGACGTGACACATTAAATGCGTGTGTCATGAGACAAAAAATGTATTCAAAGTGTTTTGAGTAAAAATCAATTGATACATATGAAACGATTTGATAACTAAAATTCTTGATTGAAAAAAAGTAATCGCGTGTAAGAGAGGACAAAGATATATACTGAGAAAACTAGCAGAATATTATTGAGAAAAAGAAAATATGAGGAAAAGAATAGAGATAAAGTTTACATGAATATATTTAAATAAGTCTATATGTCCTTCCATTCTATAATTTAAATAAATATTTTGTGTTATAAAAATTTATATGAATATAATAATTCCACAAAATTACATTTTAAATCTGTTATGACAAATAAAAACTAGTTGCGCCTATTATATTTGATACTATTTATGACTTTTGCTCTGCATTATCGGTACTTCGTGCGTTATCACATGATATAATTAATAGTACATATATATATAGAATAAAAAATGAGCACACTATTTAAGTAATTAGCAGTGTGCTATGAATAGAGCTAAAATGAGGCAAATCATTTGAAATTGATCAATAAAAATTTGTTTGACCTCGAGCATTTAAAATAATCAACAAGTTTGTACAAATTTTCATGTCTAATAAGATTTAAAACTCAATAAGAGCTCAAGTCAACTTGCTAGAAAATAACATAATATGCATAAGTAAACTATTTGAGCTCAAATTGTGTACGATTTGATCCAAATTCGTTTGAGCTCAATCTAACTAATAATCAAACTAAATTAACGCATAATCTTTACAATTGATATAAACTCCAAAAAACTTGCGTACTTTTTTGTTTTACTCGATTCGATTCACTTATATCTCGTATAAATGGGTGCAAGCGGTTTGTGGGTGATTCTGTGTTGGGGGTTGACGTGGCATGCCATGAGCAGCCCCTTCAGCCGCTTGTTCATATATTGTTTGAGATGTTTTGCGTGTTGGTTAACGTTGCTTTTTTAAGTGTCTAAATATCTTTGCTTTGAAGAAATCTTGTGCACTTGGGATATTCCTTTTTTTAGATTTCACGCGGATATCACACGTGGGCCAAATATTGGATTCTTTTTTATATTATTATTATTATTATTATTGATGTGATACCAATTTTCACACCAAGAAAATCGGAAAACCAAATAAGGTTTTCAATTGATTGTTATAATTAATAGACTTGAACTCTTGATTCACACTCTCAATTCACATATATAAAAATATTCGAAAAATGTAGAGGAAAATGAGAAAGAATGGCTTTCTTTATTGACTTTGAATATTCAAAAGCATAAACCCTAATTTTGGAATAATACAATTTAATAAAACTTGACTTTCTCTACTAAAACTTAAACTTACAAAAAATTAAATTAAAAGTATTTATATAGGCCTCATGGCTGATTTTACTAGGGTTGGAAGAGTTTTGGATTGCTTCCAACTTGTTCTCGGATATTAGGGGATACGATGAGTCATATCCCTCCTTTTAAGATTTGGTAGTTTAGAATAAGATTTACCCAAATATCCTTTTATTTGAGCTTTCTTATAAGCATTTCCATGAGCTTTCTTTTGGGCGTTCCTCTTAGCATTCTCACGAGCATATCCTTAGGCTTTTCACGAGTTTTCCATTCACAAGTCTTCTTCATTTCTTTATTTTGACACAAGCCCACTCCATGTTAGCCCATTTAGGAGAAGTGAAAACTATGACCCCTATCAATTATTATTATTTTTATTATTATTATTATTATTATTTGTAGGTCCTGTGTTGGTTGTGATAAATAAGTTAAATAATAATAATCCGAGAAAGCATTTAAACATGCTTTTTTCTTTCAGCGAAGCACTATTATATAGTATAAATTTATGGTCTTAAATATTCATCGAAACACCGAATTTTTGACCGAAATATCGGGTTTCCCAAGGTCCCGAAATGAAATCCCACTTTCAATCCGAATTTTCAGAATATCCACTGAAATTTCGACTAAAACCCGAAATTTCCAAAATTTTCATGAAAATCCGAAATTTTCCAAAATTTCAAATAATAATAGAATTATTTTGAGGTATATCTACCGAAATTTCAACCAAACTCGAAATTTTCGAAATTTTCATCGAAATTCGAAATTTCTTAAAATTTAAAATAATATTAAATTATCTATATTTATTTAAGTATTTCATGTTTAATTTTATTATGTAAAAGTTAATATTTACTTGTTATTTCTTAGGGACCACACCTAGCTATTTGATTCTCCTAAAAGTCACATATATGATCTTGAATGATATACTTTATTAAAATTGTATATCTTTTATTTTAATAGAGTTCTTATGAGATTATAGAATTCAACTTATTTTATATTTCATCAACATATTTTAATCAAAATAATTAACAAAACTTTATATATGTTTCATGTACACTATTATTAACGTAAACTAAAAATACCTAATTGTATTGATTAAAGTTATCCATCATTTGAGTTAAAATTTTCAATTATTTCTATAAATTTTCATGTGTTTTTTTCGAATCGAAACCAAAATTTAAAATATCCCCAAAATTTCCACCAAATTTTTTTAAATTAATTTTCTACCGCAAAATCTATATTTATATCGATATTTATCAACTTGAGTATAATAATCTTATGTGGGGAATATTCATATTAGAATTTGGTCTATATTTCTTGGGTTCTATATTATTTGTTTTCTTTTTTTGTATAATAATTAATTTCGTCAAGAACAAAAGATTATTATAATATCTTTGTTTTTCTTAATTAATAATTTGACAAAATAATAATAATAATATCATTTTCTTAAGAAAGTTGCCAATAGCTTCTCTTTCATTTTCTATATTATTTCAACTTTTATTCTGTTTCTCTACTTATATTTTCTTATTTTTCTCATATCTCTCTCTCTCTCTCTCTCTCTCTCTCTCTCTCTCTCTCTTTCTCTCTCTCTCTCTCTCTCTCTCTCTCCTTATATGTTTTATACTTTACTTACTTGATTCTGATTCAAATATTCAATTATTAAAAGTGTTTTATTTTATATTAATTCATTTTTACTCGTTCTTTAATTTTTTTCTTCGTTTTCAGTTTTCACAGTGTGCTACTTACGCCAATTAATTCAATAGAAACAAAAATAGTTTATTGAAACTAATTAACTAATACTAATATAATGCGGAGATTAACATCAATAAGGTCTAGTGAAGCTAAATCTCATCTCAAGATATTAAAAGTCCGGATTCTATTTTTACCTTGTCGATCTCTCTTTACTTTATTAGTAATTGTTAGTTGATTGTACATTGTTAAATGACAAATGAAGGCTAATATTCATTATATAATCATGCATGTAGTCAGTTTATTAAAAAAAAATACACATAGTTTGTGAAGCGTATGATACGCTTCACAAACTATGTGTATTTTTTTTTTTAAATACACATAGGGATGTAAACGAGCCGAGCTCGAGCCGAGCCTTGCAATTTTGCCAGGCTCGAACTCGAGCTCGAGCCTGAGCCTGCGAGCTCGAGCTCGTCGAGCTCAACTCAAGGGAGCCCGAGCTCGAGCTCGAGCCGAGCCCAAGCTCGCGAGCCTGAGCCAGGCTCGCGCCTAAATTTTTAATATTTTTAATATTTAATATTTATATATTTAATATATATAATTAATATTTAATATTTATATATTTAATATTTAATATATATAATTAATATTTATATATTTAATATTTAATATATATAATTAATATTTATAATATAAAAATATTTTAAATATAAAAATAAATATATATAAAAATTATGAAGAAGCTCGCGAGCTTTTTGCAGAGACAAACAGGCTCGAGCACGAGCCCGAGCTCGAGCTCGGGCTCGTGAAGCTCGGGCTCGAGCTCGAGCTCAGGCTCGTGAAGCTCGAGCTCGAGTTGAGCTCGAGTCGAGCCGGCTCGCCAGGCTCGCGAGCTGGCTCGGCTCAACTTACATCCCTAAGCGTATCGACGTCTCTTCTAAATCGGGGAAAGAATACGTGCTGCTGAGGATGGTGGTGGTTGCAAAAATGAACTCCAATCTATCGACGAAAAAGTCCATATTAAATTTATATTTAAGAAAATATTTTATACGCATAATTTATTTATAAAATATTACACTAAGTAGAAAAGAGTAAGCAAGTTAAAAATAAATGAGTGGGCCTATATATACAAATACGAAATGTGGAAATTATCTCTTCGAAAAAAATAGCCTGCTTAACAAAAGGTGGACGGATCATTCAATTCCTTAACGGGCAAAGCCCAGACGGCAGACCTTATCCGATGCAAATCCGTTATCATGTTTTGCTTTCCAAACTCTCGATTAACTATTTGTAGAATTTAATTTAAAAGGCCTATTAATTTGTGGTTCAAAAGAAATTGTTTGAGAGTGTCCCAAAAAACGACTTATATTTCTAATTCTCTAAATTTATGATCTCTAGATTGGTAAACTCACTGTGTTTCCAGATTTTAAACAAATCAGAATGAGGTGGATCCGAATAATCGTTCCAAGCCCCATGATAATCTATAACTTGAGATTATCTTTCAACTCTTGCGTTCGACACGCTGGATGGTGATTCAAGTCTTTAATTAATTATTTGGTTATTAACTTCGAGTGTAAAGACAATGAATCGAACAACTCAAGTCAAGATAAAATTAACCTATCAAATACTTAAATCTGAAAAAAGGATAACTTATGCCTTCATGAGAGTTTTCGATCGAGGATTATCTCTCAACCCCTGCGTTCGATTCGCTAAACGGTGGTTCAAGTCTTTAACTAAATTCTTAGTTGTTACTTTCGAATACGAGAATAATGAACGAAAAACTCAAGTTAAGATAAAATTACCTATCAAATACCTAAATCTGAAATAAGATAATTTATACCTCCATGAGAGTCTTCGATCGTGATGATTACAAATAAATTGCGGATACAGGCTTTGCAGCCAAATCCCGTCGATTCTTGACAAGCAAATATTACATTATTCTACGGCTACTCCTAATTTACGCTATTAAATTATTCTACGACTACTCCTAATCTACGCTACGAACTACTCCTAAAACTAGAGCTAATTCTATGAAAATGAAACTGTAAAAGTTTGTGATTCTGATCCTCCTCCTTCTTCCCCTTCTTGGCAGCATATATTTCGTCTTTGGGGAACCCACGTTCCTCTTCATCGGGAACCGCCTTCAACTGCCTTCAACTGCTTCTTTCAAATTTCTTATTTTAGCGCGTCTTTATTGACTGCAGATTATTGTCTTTTCGATTCGTTTTGTCTCCTCCAATTCGATTCTTGGGTTCTTATCAACCTAGCCTACATTTCTGCCATTTTCTGAGTTTATTGGGCCTTATCTTACCTACCTGTGGCCCCAATTTCCTTCTTTTTGAATTTCTACAGTTTGGGCTATTTGGGCTCTGTAATTCGAAAGCCCAAATTATTTTATAGTGTAAACAAATGCCCCCTAATATACATGAACGTTTCGAGTTCATGTGTATTAAAAGACACATCTTCTGGTTAAAGACAACTTCTCTCTCTCTCTCCCCCTCTGTATCGACTTCTTGATTTTTTGTCCTTCACTTTCTCGAAGAACAGTCCCTCTGGTTACACTTCTCGAATTCTTCCCCCTTCTCAAAACTGTCATCTTCCTCGCCTGATTCGACATTTTCACCTTCTCAAAACCTTCATCTTTGAGCATCTCTCAGTTAACTTCTTTGATTCGTCTTTCAAGCAACCAGAGATCGCTGAGAAAATCGCATAGAAATTCTTTCTTTCATTTTCTCGAGTTACCCCTTAAATTAAGATTCGATTAATGGAAAATCCCCTAATTTTTACCCTTCACGACCTGTTTCATTTAGTTCCTGGAGCACATATCTTGAATTGCGAAGATGGCCAAGATTTGTGTCAAATAATCAAGGATTTTGAATTACTTTATCGAGTTACGAAGGTAGCATCTCTTGGCTTCACTCATGTGGTTCCTCCGTGGGCTTCTGACCGTCGGGGTCAATCACTCGACCACCTTGGCCTTGGGCCATGTTTCGAATCTTCTGCATTCGAGCCCTCTATTGGCGGAAACCCTGATTTTCTGGGGACTTGGCCTGCGTTAGAAAATGATGGCCTTCAATTCCAGTGTAGAGTAAGTGATAAATTTTTTTAAGGCCATTGATGCTTTCCCCTGGTTTAATCGATTGCGCCAATTTCATCAAAAATGGGAAGGGAATCGAATTATGGGGCTTATTCGAATGGCATGTTACCCCATCCTTCCTTTCGAGCAAATTGTATCTTCGAACTAATATAAGTTAGTCTTGGTTCTTCAAGTGCACCAAGATTAACCTCTAGCAAGGGATCTTGGGTATCTTGCCTGATATCTTCATCATGTTCCAAAATTCCTTCCTCGAGCTGATTTTCAACTTCTTTTTCTTTTACATCTTTCCCTATGGTCTTTTCAAGAATTGGGACAGATGCTTCCTCTTGATCTTTCACTTTGATCTCTTCGGTGTTGTACCTTCCTTCGGGGTTGTCAAAACCTCCAAAGCTTTTTCTTCTTCATCTACTTCCCCCATCTTTGAGGCAAATTCTGTCGGGAGAACCGTTACCATATTGCAGTCTTTTTCCTCTTCGAGATTTAAAGCCCTTCGAACAGAGGCTTGTTTTTCGTTTCTCTCGATTTCGTTCACCAACCCTTCTTCCGGTATACCATCCAACAGAATGTCCAGGTCGTCTCCAAATTCGAAGTCTGCTAAATCATCTTCTCTAGTTGTAGCTATCTCATCTTGAAGGTTCGCGTCCTTCATTTGGTCACTCAGGCTGTCCACTTCTGTTTCGAAGTCATCTTGATTCGATTTCCCTACTATCTTCGACTTTAAAATCCCCTTAGCTAGGGCCTCCTCCTCGATTCTCAGGTTAGCTATAACTGCCTTTTGTTGCATCTCCATTGCAACTGAAGCCCTTGAATATGCTACCTTCTGGGATATCGATTTCGCCCTATTGTTTCGACCATGTTCAATATTCTCGCGATAATCATTCCCCCTCGGATGATTATACGGCAAACCTCTTCCCCCACACCCTCGAAAATGCCTTTGAGAGGGCATTGGGCTTGGTATTCTGTTGCCAAATTCCTGCCTTGGCCTTTTGTTCCAATTCTCGGTCCTCTGGTATGCTGGAACCCAATTTGGATCGTTCGGGATCACCTGTAACCTAATCAATTTTAAATGGAGAGCATCTGCACAATGATTGCATAAGGCCCTCTGTAGTTTAGTCAAATTGTTCACCACTCTCGCCAGAGTCTCATATCTGGTTTCACACAGGGGCATTTCGAGCGCCTGTTTATATGTTTTTTTTCTTCACTCTTCTATTTTTTGCTAGGTGGTTCGATTTCCGCTTGCTTTTCTTTTAATTTCCCATTTTGGTCCAAACCCAAAATCCTTTTTTCGGTCGAGGATAAGGTAATCAAGTTTCGCTCGAGCTGCTTTGCCACAAAACGCCTGAAAATTTGGCATTGATCAGTGGTATGAAGGGTATTCATGTGCCACCTGCACATTCCTTCAAGCCCTTCGTCTTTGACCTTAGGTCCAAGTCAGTATTCCCTCATCAATCAGCCGGTTGAAAGTCCTGATTGCCACCTTGGTTTTGATAGTGACCTGCAAGTCAGAACATTCGAGAGTGTTAATTTCGAGATCCATACCTGGAAATGGATCTTCATCGATATTAGTTTTTTGAATATCAGGGAATATAAGGTCTTTCGAATCTATCTTTTCTTGAATCAGATTTGGTAATAAAATGAAATTATTTGTGTCGTGGGAAAATGCATTATGCCATTTACAATAAGGTTTCCCTTTTATTTCAGATTTCGAAGGAATTTTATGTTTTCCTTTAAACTTTAATTTCTTGTCGGCGAGTAACCAATCGTGGGAAAATGCATTATGCCATTTACAATAAGGTTTCCCTTTTATTTCAGATTTCTACACTGGCAAGTGAACCTAGATAAATGTGACCTTTGAAGTTTATTAGTCATAGATCCCACCATGTATCCTCTCACCCGGAGGTCGTCCTTAACCCATATTTCATGGGCTTGGACCTCTTCCACGTACGAACGTGTTCTAGCAGGAGCCGCCGGGATATCTGCCTCCAAGACATATCCCAGTGATTTCATATTGAGGATAATCCTCAAATTTCCAAGCCAGTCCACATAATTGGGTCCATTTAGAGTATTCTCTTCGAGTAGAATTGAAAGTGGGTTTGTCATATTTGAGAGAGATAAACGAGAAATATGAGTGCAGAAATAAACCAGATTTATTAGATTACTTGTTTTGACTTAACTAAAAAAAATTAAGGACTTAAAATTTATCTTGGCTCCCACTGCATTTTTCGAATCCCACACTCCCATGTGAAAATCGGAAATCATCATTGGCATCGATTCCATAATAGGTATTGAGGTCCTCAATTAATTAAATAGGTTGCAACCTAACCGGTTTTTGGCCCATTAATTATTTGAAGTGATATCTAATATCAATTTATCCAATAAATGTTTCAATACATTTCCCCATAGTTCACCAAACCGCAACCCATTCGATTTCTAGGTTCGTGAACTACCCGAGTTTATCCCATTAACTCCTATAATCTAGCATTTGAAATTCACCTTGCAACCGAATAGGTTTCTGGGGTGAAATATGTTTCGATTAAGGCATTTGCATGCACTTTATAAAATTTCAAATTATTTCTAAATGTATAACCCCCATAAGTGGGAAGCATTACACATTTATAGTAATTCTAATTTTAGAAAGCTTAGTGGAGGGTGAGGATGTCAAACATCCTTTTCTAACTCAGTATAATTTATTTGGGAGAATTTAATTCGTCAAATGATTTTGGTCTCACTTTGCACACTATCAATTTATATAGCGCTTTATTCCATATTGATCATGCATAAAAATACTACTAATAATCATACCTTTCAATATAAATAAACATAGAATTTAAATAAATGAATAATTAAATTCATCACTTGGTCATGGACTTTTACTAGAGGGCCCGAGCCAATGGGCCATCACAAAAGGCATAGATTAAACCTATTAAACATTCATGGGCCTTTTGACTTTATCAACTTTGAACTATTTTATCTCGATTCCTAAAACAACTCATGCATTATTTCTAAGAATATAATAAATAGCTTCAAATTTGATAACTGATAAGTGCAATATTTATATATTTTATTACCTCTATCTTTAGCATTTTATTGTGATTATATGGCCATTGGAACTGATTTTATCTCATTTTGTGATTTGGGCAAGAGTTGAAGTGTAAAATATCAATTTCAATCAAAATGACAGATTTGGCGATGTTTCGGAAATATTAATATATCTGGAGATGCAGACATTAGTTTCTATTGAATTTTATCTAGTTGGAAAGCTAAGACAAAGGCCTATATTTCTTATGAAGAAGTCCAGACCCAGTTCGGAAGTTAAAGGGCTCGAAAGTGTTGAAGAGTTTAATGAAGATTTCTGTTCTGGACTGGACTGGAATGCGCAGCTTTGGTGAAAAATTCATAACTAGAGTTATGTGTCTTGGATTCAGTCAAGGCCAGTTGGAAATGAAAGCTAACACATAAAGCTACAAATGTCTAGAAGGAGTAAAAGCCAGATTCGATGAATTAGAGGTGACAAATCAGAATGTAAAGGGAAGAATATATTCTCCATGCTTTGATGTTAAAGAGAAGAATATATTCTCCATGCTTTGATGTTAAAGGGAAGAATATATTCTCCATGTCTTGATAAAGGAAGAGAGAATATATTCTCTCTATGATTATGTCATCTTTTCATTGCCTATATATATGTCTTGCAAGAGTTGAAGAAGAACAACAAAAACAAGAAGAAAACAAAGAGAAGAGAGTTAGAAAAATAGTATTTTCAAGTTTTATGCTTACAATTATGAGTAGCTAAGTTTTTATTTCGATTCAAGGGAGTTCATTTTGATTCACATGTTGTGAGACACGGAGCTTCATCTATCTATCTACGGTTTGATTATCTTTTGTTTCTTATTCTTAATGTTCATGCTTGTTTAGATAATAATCTAAGGTGCACATTAGTTGATTATCTATTACAATCTATTGCTAACAAATCTTCATAATCCGTAATTGTTATGTTTGATTTGTGCATGTAGCAATTAGGTTTTCATGATTAGGATCCCAATTTTCGTTGATAACCTAAGGGAAACATTAGAGTAAATTAAATAGTTGGCGCTTGCTTAAACTATTGTTTATCCTTAGTCGCTTCTAATTCGTTATGCTATTATTAACATGATTAGGATTGCTTAATACCGAGTCAGTTGATAATAAGAATTTAACCGGGTGCTGGGCTTTGGTTAATGATATACGGAAGTTAATAGGGATATAAATAGCTGGTTATTTATGTTCTTGGCTAAGTAATCAAAGAATAGATAGTATTTTAGGTGTCTATGATCAACTTGAATTGAAGAACGAACTATCCTTGAATCGATGCTTTACATTTATTGAACTTCCTATTTAATTCCTGTCATTATTAATTCATCAAACAAACCTCCCCATTGAATATTATTTTGATCAACCAATCTCTAGGGTTCGACCTGGACTTACGAGTACTACAAATTCTTGTGAGAACAGTAATTATATTTTGGTGCATTCGACACGTACCAAATTTTGGCGCCGTTGCCGGGGATTGGTTTTCGGTCAAAATTTTATTTTATTCTAATTATTATTGTAATATATATAGGCTGTTAGATTTATATATTTCTTAGTTTTAAGTTTTATTGACTAGTTTGTGCATTGAAAAAAAAAACACTGTTTTTTCGAATTTGGCCACGAACTCTATATCAATCTTGAAGGAAACATCGTTTTAAAAACAACTCAGCATACTTTAGTATGCTGAGCACCACCCTCGCGGGCCCAAATTCCATCATTTACTAGTTGTTTTTTTTGCGTTTTTGTGTTTTCAGTCGGTTTTTAAGTTTTATTTTTATTTGTTTTCGATATTTCTAGACTTTACCTTGTTAGTTTATGTGTTTTATGACCTCTAAGAGCCAGGAAATTGATCCAGAGATTGAAAGAACGTTCCACAGATTAAGAAGAGAGGCTAAACGGGCAATTGAAGAGCAAAACTCAATACCGAAAGAGTCAATCCCTTCTCCAAAGGGAAGCACCGAATCTCTGCACCTGTTTTCAAGTGATTCAGACGAAGAGGAAGTCATGGCAGCCAACAATAGGACTCTAAAGGAGTTGGCTGCTCCAAATTTTAATCAACAACCTTTATGCATTGAATACGCTACTTTAGATGTTGCTTTTGAATTGAAATCTGGATTGATTCACTTATTACCTAAATTTCGTGGTCTTGCAGGAGAGGATCCAAATAAACATCTGAAGGAGTTCCATGTTGTTTGTTCAAGCATGAGACCAACTGGAGTGTCCGAGGAGCAGATTAAATTGAGAGCTTTTCCATTCTCCTTAGCTGATGATGCAAAAGATTGGCTCTATTATTTACCGTCGGGGACGATAACAACATGGAATGAAGTGAAGAGGCTGTTTTTGGAAAAGTACTTCCCAGCTTCAAGGGCTGCCAACATAAGGAAAGAAATTTGTGGCATAAGGCAGTACAATGAAGAGTCATTATACGAATACTGGGAGCGTTTTAAGAAGTTGTGTGCAAGCTGCCCCCACCACCAAATAAGTGAGCAATTGTTAATTCAATATTTTTATGAAGGCTTACTGTATATGGACAGAACATGATTGATGCAGCGAGTGGAGGAGCGTTAGTAGATAAAACCCCCACAGCTGCCAGAAATTTGATTTCCAATATGGCGGCAAATTCACAGCAATTTGGCATGAGGTTGGACCACACACCTAAAGCAGTTAATGAGGTAAGTACATCTAACCTTGAGCATCAAATTTCTGAGTTAACGTCATTAGTTCGTCAGATGTCGTAGGAAATATGCAAGTAGCGAAGGTATGTGGTATTTGTTCAGTTACAGGACACCCCACTGATGCGTGTCCTACATTGCAAGAAGAAACGAACCAGCAAGCCAATGCCATTGGAGGATTCCCAGGTCAGCAACAAAGAAAGTACGATCCTTATTCCAATTCATACAATCCAGGCTGGCGAGATCACCCCAATCTCAGTTATGGAAATCAAGTTGGACAAAATCGTTATCAAAATTCTTTCCAGCCTCGACAGCAACATCAAACGAATCAATCTTTGAATTCAGGTATGGCTTTAGATGAAATTGTTAAAGCTCTCACTAACAATACCCAACAATTTCAACAGGAAACAAGAAACAGCATCCAAAATTTAGAGAAACAGATAAGTCAGTTAGCAACTTCGATGAGCAAGATGGAAGCTCAAGGTTCGGGCAAATTACCCTCCCAAACAATCATAAATCCTAGAGAGAATGCCAGTGTAGTAACTTTGCGGAGTGGAAAAGAAATTCAGAGCCCAACTCAAAGTGTGCCGGAAGAAGAAAAACCCACAGAAGCTAAAATTAGTCTCGAAGCTCCTAAGGTAAGTTTTCCTTCAAACATGCATAATTCCACTAACACTGTTCCTGTTTCCATCCCCTTTCCGAGCAGGTTAAGTAAATCCAAGAAACAAAATGAAGAGAAGGAGATATTGGAGACATTCAGGAAGGTAGCAGTAAACATTCCACTGCTTGATGCTATTAGTCAGATTCCGAGATATGCAAAATTCCTTAAGGAACTATGCACCACGAAGAGGAAGCTACGAGGAGACGAGAAGATTAAGGTGGATGAAAATGTGTCTGCAATAATCCAGCGAAAACTGCCGCCTAAGTGTAAGGATCCAGGTACGTTTACTATCCCTTGTGTGATTGGTAATAATAGGTTTGAACGTGCCATGTTAGATTTAGGTGCATCAATTAACGTCATGCCTCATTCAATTTATGCATCTCTTAATTTGGGTCCCTTGAAACAAACTGGTGTTATTATACAATTGGCGGATCGATCTAATGCATATCCCGAGGGGGTGCTTGAGGATGTGTTAGTGCAGGTGAATGAATTAATCTTTCCAGCTGATTTTTACGTTCTGAATATGGAAGATAATGGATCCCCAAATCCAGCCCCGATCCTCCTAGGACGCCCCTTCCTCAAAACAGCAAGAACAAAGATTGATGCTCATGATGGCACTTTGTCAATGGAGTTCGATGGGCAGATTGTCAAATTTAGCATATTCGAATCCATGAGGTATCCCCCTCATGTGAATTCAGTTTATTCTATTTATATTATTGATGTGTTAGCCCAGGAGGTTTTTGAGAAAAATCAAGTGGATGCATTGGAAGTAGTACTCAGTCATGGTTTATGGCAATTCGGGGAACATCTGAATTTTAGTGATGAAGTTGAAGAGATGATTATGGCTTTGCAGTCCTTACCACCAGCCCCTAGCAGGTATAATGTGTCAAAAATTAAGTTATCATTTAATCACACAAAATTGTTGCCATCTGTGTTGCAGGCACCGAGTTTAGAACTTAAGCCCTTACCCGAGCATTTGAAGTATGTGTACTTAGGGGAAACCGAGACCTTGCCAGTAATAATTGCAAAGAATCTGACTACGGTGCAAGAGGAAAGACTCGTTAGGATGCTTCGAGATCATAAGACAGCAATTGGATGGACTATAGCAGACATCAAGGGAATTAGTCCTTCCATGTGCATGCACCGGATTTTGTTAGAGGATGACTCAAAACCAAGCAGAGAGGCTCAAAGGAGGTTGAATCCATTGATGATGGATGTAGTAAAGAAAGAAATCCTGAAGTTGTTGGATGCAGGAGTTATTTACCCAATTTTAGACAACAAGTGGGTCAGTCCTGTTCAGGTTGTACCAAAAAAATCTGGAGTGACGGTAGTGCAGAACCAGAATAATGAGCTAGTTCCTACGAGGATTCAAAATGGGTGGCGTGTTTGCATTGATTACCGCAAGCTGAATGCAGCAACAAGAAAGGACCATTTTCCTTTACCTTTTATTGATCAAATGTTTGAACGATTAGCCGGTAAATCTCATTATTGTTTTCTTGATGGTTACTCAGGTTATAACCAGATTGTGATTGCTCCTGAAGACCAAGAAAAAACCACATTCACGTGTCCGTTTGGAACATTTGCTTATCGGAGGATGCCGTTTGGACTTTGCAATGCACCAGCCACTTTTCAGCGCTGCATGATAAGTATTTTCTCTGATTTAATCGAAAAGTACATTGAAGTTTTTATGGACGATTTTATTGTGCATGGGGATTCATTTGATTCTTGTCTTGAAAATTTATCTCGTGTGCTTGATCGTTGCATTGACACAAACCTTGTTTTGAATTTTGAAAAATGTCATTTTATGGTAGAACAAGGGATTGTATTAGGACATGTTATTTCATGTAGGGGTATTGAGGTAGATAAAGCTAAGGTAGATTTAATTGTGAACTTACCCTACCCCACATGTGTGAGGGATGTGCGATCTTTCCTTGGCCATGCAGGTTTTTATCGTAGATTCATCAAGGATTTTTCGAAGATTGCATTGCCTCTATCCAAGTTGCTACAACAAGATGTGATTTTCGAATTCACCCAAGACTGCAAGGATGCTTTTGATAAACTGAAATCAGCGTTAACCACTGCACCTTTGATGCAGCCACCAGATTGGTCTCTTCCATTCGAAATAATGTGTGATGCGAGTAATTATGCAATGGGAGCAGTTTTAGGACAACGAGTTGGCAAACAACCTCATGTGATCCATTATGCTTCCCGGACCCTTAACGCGGCTCAGTGCAATTATTCAACTACTGAAAAAGAACTTTTGTCTATTGTTTTTGCTTTAGATAAATTTCGTTCTTATCTACTTGGATCTAAAGTGATTGTATTTTCTGATCATGCAGCTTTAAGACATCTTTTGGCGAAGAAAGAATCAAAACCGAGGTTAATGAGATGGATTCTTCTTCTTCAAGAATTTGATTTGGAGATTAAAGATAAAAAGGGGGCTGAAAATTTGGTGGCAGATCATTTGAGTCGATTAGTGCGAAAAGAAAATCTGGTGCCACTACAAGAATTCTTTCCGGATGAGCAATTGTTTGCTCTGCAAGGTATGGTTCCTTGGTATGCTGATTTAGTGAATTATTTAGTTTCTAGAACTTTACCTGGTGATTTGAGTAGAGCTAAGAAAGATAAAATTAAGAGTGAGGCAAAATATTATGTGTGGGATGATCCATACTTGTGGAAGTTTTGTTCCGATCAAATTATTAGGAGATGTGTGCCTGATTCTGAATTAGAGTCTGTCTTGAAATTTTGTCATGCTTATGCGTGTGGTGGTCATTTTGGACCTAAGAGAACTGCAAGAAAAGTGTTAGATAGTGGTTTCTATTGGCCTACTTTATTCCGTGATGCTTATGTCATGTGTAAAAATTGTGAACAATGTCAAAGAACGGGGAATTTAAGTCATAGGAATGAAATGCTTCAAACGCCCATACTTGTTTGTGAGATTTTTGATATATGGGGTATTGATTTTATGGGACCTTTTCCTTCCTCCTTTGGTTTTGTTTATATCTTACTTGCGGTTGATTATGTTTCGAAGTGGGTGGAAGCTAAAGCCACCCAAACTGATGATTCTAAAGCTGTTGTAGGTTTTCTCAAGTCTAACATTTTTAGTAGGGTTGGCATACCAAAAGCGTTGATAAGTGATCAGGGGTCCCATTTTTGTAACCGAGCTGTGGACACTTTGCTAAAAAAAATATGGGGTGTTTCATAAGACATCCACACCTTATCACCCTCAGACAAATGGGCAAACCGAGGTGTCCAATCGAGAAGTCAAGTCCATCTTGGAAAAAACTGTAAATCCTAATCGAAAAGATTGGAGTCTTCGACTTGAAGATGCATTATGGGCGTACCGGACAGCCTATAAAACACCTATTGGGATGTCTCCATATAGGTTAGTCTTTGGTAAATCGTGTCATCTTCCGGTGGAATTGGAACACAAAGCGTTTTGGGCTGTAAAGAGTTGCAATTTAGATAGAGATCAAGCTGGTATACATAGGAAGTTGCAACTACAAGAGTTAGAGGAGATTCGCCTTGATGCTTATGAGAATTCCCGAATTTACAAGGAGAAGACCAAGTGGTTTCATGACAAGATGATCTCTAGGAAAGAATTTGTGATTGGACAAAAAGTGTTGCTTTACAACTCAAGACTCAAATTAATGCCTGGTAAGTTACGTTCTCGTTGGGTTGGACCTTTTGTTGTGATTAATGTATTTTCTTATGGTGCAGTAGAGATTCAAAGCTTAGAAACTAACAAGTTGTTCAAGGTAAATGGACATAGACTTAAACCTTTCTATGAAGGTTTCCAAGAGCATACAATTGAAGAAGTTTCATTGATCAATCCAACTTACTTGGATTAAAAGGCTGCAAAGTCGAGCCAACGACTTTAAAAAAGGCGCTGCTTGGGAGGCAACCCAAGAGTGGCTGAACGACCACCATCAGATTTGCTTTCTTTTTCCCTATCTCTTTTAATTTCGTTTGTTCATTTTTTTTATTTATTTATTTTCATTCTGTGTTGCATTGAGGACAATGCAGATTTTAAGTGTGGGGGAAATGGTTAGTTATTTGTTTTATGAGTTAAAAAAAAAAAAAAAATTTATTGTGCAGCCAAGTAAGGTAGTGAAAAATTATTTTCCTTCATCAGTGGTTGATTGAAAAATAAACTAGATTCAATAGAGAAGTTAAGTAGTGTTTAAATTGTTATGATTGTTGAAGTACAGGCTTTTAGAGAAATTCGTGTGAATTCGTAATTTAGCATAACTTTGTATGTGACTTTTGACTTGCTGAAATCCTTTCAAATTCCTCAAGGTTAATCTGGTTGATAGTGACTTAAAATAATAATGGATGAAATTTCTCGGTGTAAAGCTTGAGGCGTAAATTGCATAATGTTGAAGATATAGTATAGCGCCTAGGATTATCTACACTGAAGGGATTAAGCCTGAGGAGTTTTCAAGCTTGGTAACCTAAGACTATCTAGTCTGGGATCTATCGGCCCAAACCTGCTACTGTGTTGGAAATCTAATAGGGCTATTCAAAGTATGTCCAGAATGAAATGATCCGCTTGTTGAGTAACCGGGTGCATTCATGAGTAATGTTTGTATTCGCGTCAAAAGACAAGTGTGTGCTTAATAATAAAATATTGCTCGTTTTGATTTATTATTTATGATAGAGGAAATATAAAGGGATGATGTTAAGTTAGATGTTGCATTAATAGTATTGCGGTTACGAAATTAAGTGAATTCTTGAGAAGTTTGTGTGAATGCAAGAGTAATGGTGGAGACATGATAGACCTTTCTATCGAATTTTGTTACGAATTGATGTTTGGAAAGAAAATTTCATGAACTTGCTTGTTTGTACATTGAGAGATTGATTTTGTGGGTATATCTTCTGCAAACCCTCACGAGACTAAACTCGTCCACTAGGGGTAACCTAGGGGTTTAAAGGCTTGTTGCATATGCTAAATGCAACCGTGTTACCTACGAAAGTGGTTGGCTTTAGTTTTAGTTTTTTTTTTTTTTTTTCTTTCTAGTTTCTCTGTATCTTTGCCCGAGGACGTGCAAGAGCTAAGTGTGGGGGAATTTGATAAGTGCAATATTGATATATTTTATTACCTCTATCTTTAGCATTTTATTGTGATTATATGGCCATTGGAACTGATTTTATCTCATTTTGTGATTTGGGCAAGAGTTGAAGTGCAAAATATCAATTTCAATCAAAATGACAGATTTGGCGATGTTTCGGAAATATTAATATATCTGGAGATGCAGACATTAGTTTCTATTGAATTTTATCTAGTTGGAAAGCTAAGACAAAGGCCTATATTTCTTATGAAGAAGTCCAGACCCAGTTCGGAAGTTAAAGGGCTCGAAAGTGTTGAAGAATTTAATGAAGATTTCTGTTCTGGACTGGACTGGAATGCGCAGCTTTGGTGAAAAATTCATAACTAGAGTTATGTGTCTTGGATTCAGTCAAGGCCAGTTGGAAATGAAAGCTAACACATAAAGCTACAAATGTCTAGAAGGAGTCAAAGTCAGATTCGATGAATTAGAGGTGACAAATCAGAATGTAAAGGGAAGAATATATTCTCCATGCTTTGATGTTAAAGAGAAGAATATATTCTCCATGCTTTGATGTTAAAGGGAAGAATATATTCTCCATGCTTTGATGTTAAAGGGAAGAATATATTCTCCATGTCTTGATAAAGGAAGAGAGAATATATTCTCTCTATGATTATGTCATCTTTTCATTGCCTATATATATGTCTTGCAAGAGTTGAAGAAGAACAACAAAAACAAGAAGAAAACAAAGAGAAGAGAGTTAGAAAAATAGTATTTTCAAGTTTTATGCTTACAATTATGAGTAGCTAAGTTTTTATTTCGATTCAAGGGAGTTCATTTTGATTCACATGTTGTGAGACACGGAGCTTCATCTATCTATCTACGGTTTGATTATCTTTTGTTTCTTATTCTTAATGTTCATGCTTGTTTAGATAATAATCTAAGGTGCACATTAGTTGATTATCTATTACAATCTATTGCTAACAAATCTTCATAATCCGTAATTGTTATGTTTGATTTGTGCATGTAGCAATTAGGTTTTCATGATTAGGATCCCAATTTTCGTTGATAACCTAAGGGAAACATTAGAGTAAATTAAATAGTTGGCGCTTGCTTAAACTATTGTTTATCCTTAGTCGCTTCTAATTCGTTATGCTATTATTAACATGATTAGGATTGCTTAATACCGAGTCAGTTGATAATAAGAATTTAACCGGGTGCTGGGCTTTGGTTAATGATATACGGAAGTTAATAGGGATATAAATAGCTGGTTATTTATGTTCTTGGCTAAGTAATCAAAGAATAGATAGTATTTTAGGTGTCTATGATCAACTTGAATTGAAGAACGAACTATCCTTGAATCGATGCTTTACATTTATTGAACTTCCTATTTAATTCCTGTCATTATTAATTCATCAAACAAACCTCCCCATTGAATATTATTTTGATCAATCAATCTCTAGGGTTCGACCTGGACTTACGAGTACTACAAATTCTTGTGAGAACAGTAATTATATTTTTATGCATTCGACACGTACCAATAACCCATAAAATTAAAGGTAAAACATATAATCCTAAGTCCATGATTAGTGTTTTAATCACATAAGACATGCTCGCATCAATTAATACATGCTCGCAACATTTAATATATGCTCGCAACATCTAATACCCATCCTTTCCAGGTGTTGGTCGAAAACAGCCAGAGTTTGGTGAACGGGTCAGCTATATTGTCAGATAAGGCTATTTTTTGCATTGCTATCTCTCCTCTGCCAACGATCTCCCGGATGATGTGAAATCTTCTCTCAATATGTTTGGACTTGTTATGAGACCTCGGTTCCTTGGCTTGCACTATCGCTCCATTGTTATCACAATAAAGTGGCAACGGGAGCTGAGCACTAGGGAACATTCCAAGTTCTCCAAGAAACTTCCTCATTCAAACAGATACTTTCGCTGCCTCTGAGGCTGCTACATACTCTGCTTCAGTGGTGGAATCAGCGGTTGTGCTTTGCTTGGAGCTCTTCCAAGACACCGCTCCACCATTGAGAGTAAAAACAAACCCTGAAGTGGATTTTCGGTCATCAACATCAGACTGAAAGTCTTAATCAGAATAACGTTCCATCTTCAGGTCTCCACCTCCATAGATGAGAATCATATCCTTAGTTCTTTTCAGATACTTTAGGATATTCTTCACAGCTATCCAATGTTTTTTTCCCGGGTTTGCCTGAAATTGACTCACCACGCTCACAGCATAGGCAATGTCGGGTCTAGTACACAGCATTGTATACATTAGGCTACCAACTGCAGAAGCATAGGGTACATTACTCATATCTTATCTATCTTCCTCACTTTGAGGACACATAGACATGGATAAGTGTACTCCATGCCTCATGGGAAGAAACCCTTTCTTAGAGT